>VZTG01005665.1:551164-581207 GCA_013397845.1 Melanocharis versteri | reverse complement strand
CCTCTCCTCTCCTCTCCTCTCCTCTCCTCTCCTCTCGGAGCTGAATTGAGACAAACGGGATTCAACCAGAGCATGAGGATTGTTTAATGCTGCACTGTCTAGAAGTGAAGCAGCACAATAATACAGCACGTTTTACTGTGGCAAAAATTCTGATGCACTGCCCTGCTGAACAGTATTCTCTTCTCCAGATGATATCCTTGGACTTCAGTGAAGCACTGGAATCCACACCTCCTGTGTTAACATTAAGCTATGTAGATAATGATAGCCCTCAGAACATTTTCTATATTTTTGCTGTGTTTTTGCCATTTTGCCACTAAAATACCCCTTCCCATGCAATTCTAAACTGCAATTACCTTTCCATTCCTCGATTGTATGTTCCCTTTCATCCAGCTGTTTATCATATATCTGAGGAGGAGGCTGCAGGAAAGAAACAAAGCTGTTTAGTCAATTGTCTGTTATGTTGTAAATAATTAGGAGTAATTACTTAATTAAAGATAATTTCTCCTCTCCCTCTCTGCAATCCATCCTGTATGCGCAAAAACATCTGAAAGACATTTGAATATTAAGGGGATTAACACTTCTGGAAGTCAACTCTTTTTATAGGAGAAATCAACATACTTCTCTATTTTCCTTTCTTAAACAGGAGGCATAGCTGCAGTTGAAATAAAACCCAGGTCAACAACGTCATTGTGCTTGTACTGAGCCCAGAAACTCCACACACAAATTGTTTGCACCAGCAGAGAAGTACTGTCAGAATACCAAACAAATACCAGTCTTGATTAATTAGTAGTAACATTAGCATATTAATTTTTAAGTTGCTTTTTAGATTTGCTGCTACACAAACTTCCCAAAGTAATTCTAGTTTTTAGGTTAGGAAAAAAACTAAACCTGCCCTGAGCTCCCTAAGTCTGCCCTGCCTTGTCTTCCCAAGTCTGACAGACCTCTCTCTTCCATTCCCCTCTCATCTCCTTTTGGAGCTGAATTGAGACCAATGGGATGCAACTAAAGCATGTGGATTGTTTAATGCTGCACTATCTAGAAGTGTAGCAGCACTATTCCAGGGAGAGAGCCCAGGATAATCTCACTCATTACCGAGCTCCTACTTTTCTATGGAGTCAAAAAAGGGAGAGCAACCAAACTGTCCTTCGCACTCTTTGGGATGCCGGAAGCTGCACCTGCACAGCATTCTACTGCTCTGCCAGTGTTTATACTACAGACTTTTTACTTGTGAGTTAGCAGAACCCACAGCTAGGAAACATGGCTCTCGGCAGGCACGAGGGAGCCAAGGGGAACAAATATTCAGCAGGGTGGTGACATGAATAAATCCCTGCTCTTCACAGAGGCAGGGTCTGTAACCTCTAAAGCCTGTGCACAGCAGAGTTGAATGGAGCTCTGCTGAGAGGCCAGGCCAGCACTTCACACTGGGAGAAGTGAAGCTTTCCCACCAAAATTCCCTGAGCCCTCATCTTTCCATTGATTCAAGGCACAGAGATGAGCTGAGAATACCAGAACTATTTCAAGACTTTATTTTTCCATAATTCTCATTTATCTTAATGAGAACCACAAAGCTTAATACACTATTATCAGTAGATTGTAATCCCCTCTAGGCTGACCACCCCTTTTCTGCTAACTTGTTTGTTTTGTGGATTTTTCTTAAATCAATTTCTAAAATTAGAGGCAGGAAAGGAGGTTTTTAAAGATAGTATCCAATTATTGTCACAGCAATGGAGCAATCAGAACAGCTGCCATACCCATGTCCTCCTGGGGCACCTGATTTCAGTCTTGGTGCAAAGCTTTGCCTAAAACTGACTTTGCTACCTAAATCAAACATCTTGGACAATGACTGAGTTCCTAATCATTAACTTTCCATGTGGATGCAGCTGCAGTGTTATAAACATTCTTATAAATCCTTCATACTGCACATGCCAGCTGAGAGTTACATGGTTTACTTTGTTTAGGTGTTTGAGAAAAGACTGGATGTGGCATTCAGTGCCATGGTTTACTTGATAAGGTGGTGTTAGGTCATAGGTTGGACTTGATGATCTCCAAGGTCTTTTCCAACCTAGTTGATTCTGTGATTCTGTAGGTCTCAGAAATATATAGAGTCCAGCTAGCATTGAATCAAGGCAGGGTGTGGATCAATCCTATGGGTGGCAGCATCTAGCTTCAGTTTAAGGCAGCCATTTTCTCCCCAAACCAGATTGATTTGTAAGCAGTTGCATTGGCAACAGTAGCAAAGAATAGAATCTATTTTTGGACACGGAAGCAAAGGAATTAATTATATTTTTCTTGTAGATACTGAAAAACCCCCTTGTTGTTTCAACAGGTTTTTCCATTTCACTAATTGATTTTCAAAATATTTTTGCATTAAATGTAACATTAATTGAACATAATAAAAATTACCAAGAAAAACTAAAAGAAAATATCCACGTGGGTCTCTTTCTCGGAAAAAAAAAAAAAAAGGAAACCAAATAAACAAATAAGCAAAACCAATCAAAAAACCAAAAAGGAAAAGACACAGAAGACAAGGAGTTTTTATGTGATCAGATAAACAGCAGGAGACTACTGGATTTGTTAAATACCATTCTAATATCCAGGGAGGGGAAGCTTTTCACTAGAGAAAAAAGCAAAACATATGCTTAAACTGATGTTTTCTCACTTTCCCAAAGCGACACAGATTGGTTTGTATGCCACTGCTAGAAAGCAAAGGGAATGGGCTGAAGCTCACACTGGAGCAAATCCTGCCATCTCTGTCCCTGCCTCTGCAGAGCTAGTGCCAGCACAGTGGAGACCTTGGGATGAGCTGTTTTTAGAAAGCTTGGCAGAGCAAGGCCTGAGTCTGCATCTGTTCCCAGAATCGCAGGGTCTGGAGCAGTAGTTGTGGAGTGGCACAACAAGGCAGCGATGGAATTAGCAAGATAATGCAGATAAAAGAGGGACTGGAGGCTGCAAAAATTAATGGTGTGAGCTTAAATATTTTGTTAAATAGCTTAGCTCCTCATAACAAGCGAATATAAAAATTCCTTCGTGTTTTGCTACAACCTAAATTGTGTTACTGATACCATTTATATACTTATTTTTGCAGTGCAAGGCCAAGTACTCCAGCGTGCTTGTCACCAGAGGTCTGGCATCTCTTTATCTACAAAGTGCTTGGGATTTCACCCTGTATTGCCAAGGGATTCCACAGTGGGCTAGGGATGATCTCAGCTAGGGATATGGAAGAAGAGATGACTCTGGGCCCATTTGCTCCTTGGAGTTTCTGCAGAGGCTTTTGGAAAACTCCACACATAATGTGCATCAATGGAACTGTAGACTGAGCTGTTTCTGAACAGCTGGACCATAAGGATGCCATGCAGCAGGAGTTGAGATTACTCGGCTACACACAGATGACTGAACAGCTTGAAGATACAACAAGCAAGCTGGAAAAAGATTAAGTTTGGTTCAAAAAAGAAAAAGAAGAAAAGAAATGCCTGTTTCTTCTCTAACCACTCCTCCTCACTGACATTAACAAAGATTTTCGTGGAAGCTGTGTTCGGCTTCCATAATCAATCAGCTATAAATGATAGATGTTGTTGACTGGAGGAAATATCTGTGCTCGTGCACAAAGCAGAGCTGCACACTTCTCTTGTGAGACAACAGATGCACATCATCAATCTCTAAGCGGAAAACCAAGCCCTGTAACTGAGTGCTAAAAAATGTGGCAGCTCATCGAAGACTTTAGATACAGCATCTATACACACAGAGCTGAGCAAGAGAAAAGCACCAGAAAAGATGCACAACCTGACAGCCTTGCTTTTGTCATGTAGTGAAGGTGACACCGTCTTTGAAGTGTTTGCCCAGGCCACAGAGCTCTCCAAAGTGCTTCTCCATCATAATGGATGCTTAGCACTCACAGGTAAAATAAGGGGTGGGAGATTTTTTTTATTATTCTGACAAACTATGAACCTTGAAATTCATTAAAAAAATTGTATTTAACAGTTGGTCATAGATAGTTTATATAGGGCTAAGACAATACAGCAGCAGTTTCTGTCCTGGACCTCAGACTGAGAACCATAAACCAAGTTCTTTTCATTAGCAACACTGGAAACAGCATCACATTAATAGAAGGTAACACACAGATTAGCATGCACAGAAAAATGAATGATAATTCACAATTCAGCCCCCTGTGGATGGTCCTAGATGCAGATATACTCCAGTGAAACATAAATCCTATGAAAATAAAACCAGCAATGAAAGCCGTGTGAGTTACAGTGAATAAAACCCCACAAAATCTATCACCATTGTAAAATTCTGTCAACATAGAGAAACACTTAAAAGGAATATTTTTAGCACCTGATCTTTCTTTTTCATAGAAATCTCTCTTCTAATGGATGGCATATATCAGACAAACAATATAACAAACAATAACTGCATGTACAGGAAAGTTCAAGACAAATTTTGAAACCGGTTAACAGAAAACATCACGTAATAATCTACAGCAAATTTTGCTACTAGGTTAGTTCCCTTGAAATGGAACAAGTTTTCCCAAATAGGAATCAATATGGGATCACACATATGTCCAAAAGGTTCCAAAATGGAATCCAATATGACATGAAGGGTTTCTTCAAATATATCAAAGTCTTTTACTATGCTAAAGAACATGTCTAGGAATCCATTTTGTTCACCATTTGATCATTTTGGGATAAAACCCAGTGACTTGCAAATAGGCATAAACATTAGGGTAGATATGAAAAATTAGATACCAGTTTTGGGATTTATTCACAGATCATCTCAGTGAAGGGTGAGAATGTATAGCAGTTTCAAAAAAAAAAAAAAGGCAGCTGTGCAATTGAAAACAGTCTCAAGCATGGCATTTTCAGACAGGAAAACAGAGAAGCTAATATGTCATCAGGGAGATACTGAGATTATCTACAATAAACAGGGTAGTCTGCATGTAGAGGCAAGAGATACTGGAAAGCTCTTCTTTCCTAAAAATAGAACTAGAGAAATTCAAGGGAGAAAAGGTATCATGTGTGTCATTTATTCATATAATAGTCCAAACAGTGTTATATAGGTAAAGTAAATATCCTAACAGGAAAGTAATAAACATGATATTTGTTTAAAAGTGGATCTGAGACAGTTTCTGCATAAAACTTCCAGGAAAGAGTCTTGAACTGAAGAATAAAACAGAGAAGTAAGGTCTACAAGTTCCTATTCTGATTTAACAATAGATTTCCTGCATAATATTAGTAAATAATACTTTTGCCCTGTGAACTCTTGTTTCCCTATATTTAAATTAGGTGTGAAGATTGATAACAGATTTTAACAGTTCCTAAAATCTTGGGAATTCCACACAACCCAAACCATACATTATCTGCATACTTTCGTATATTTTTAAAAACACATGTTTTAGTTGTCATTGGCTGAATACAGAAATTATCTTAACTATAATGCTATCCAAAATAATTTCAGAACAATGGTGTATGCTCTGGAGAACCTAACACTGTGACTTTCTTATCAGAGATACCGTGGCAAGCTGAGTGTGCTTAAAAGAACCTGGCAAACTTCCTATGTGAGACATAAGAATTCCCTCTAAATCCAAAATCCACAGGTAAGCTCAAAAGCTGTGCAAGGCTTGTTTCTAGCTGAGTATGATGCTGTTTCAGAGCTATTTAGGGCTTTGGCTGTGGTTTGTTTCCTGCAGAAGTTCTGTAGCAGAGCCACAGCACCGCTTGAGGAACCTCCCGCGGTTGGTGAATAGCAAGTCCCACATCTAATAACAGCTCGTCCTCCTCTCTGTGTCAGGCAATCACACTTGGCATTTAGGGCCACCCAGAAGAGTTTAATGCTGTCACACATTGCGGGGGAAAGGGTATTGCATTCCTAGCGCTTCCCATTTGTGCGCAGTGTTTGCCCATTAGAACAAGACATAATAGTTTTATTGCCCCCACACAGTCTCTGAAAGACCATAAACTTATAATAGACTTATAAAAAGGGACTGTAAATGTCTCACTAGTCTGCTTTTTAACTGGGTAGGGCTGCTTTATCTGTTTCTGTCACATTTATAATGCTGTAAATCTGGGCAGACACAGAGGGTTGTTACCTCCAGGTTAAACTTTGACACCAAATTCTCTGCTTATTCCCTGAGCTGGCTTCAGTGCTCTTCATCGTCTACTGCAGTACACGCTGACATTTAACGACGTTGCAACAGCTCACGTCAACATTCCTGTCACATTAAATGCTTTCAGTTACCTGTCCTCTCGTGCTTCTGAACGAAATGGGCACTGTACAAAAGATGCCTGGCTGCTTTTGATGAAGCCATTTACTGGGGAGAAAGAGGAATCTAACTAGACAGCAGAAGTTACCTAATTCCCCCCCTCCCCAGTACCATACTGGCTGAAAATGGCATATTGTTTCCTCTGTATCCTAATTTCTTTGCTATCCCTACTGTACAGGATTACTCACAGTGGGAGGAATCCTGTCTCATGTTACGATATGTGAAGAGAACTTAAAAAAACCTCCAAAACATCCCACTACCAAAACTTTAGCTACATGATGAAAGACTTCAGTCTGTGTAAAAGTGCTTATCAAGTGCTACCAAAAAAAAGAGTGCAGTGAACATGGGCAGATGCAACACACTGCAGGCTTCCAAATCCCAGTGGGGAAACCAGGAAAGATACTGGGAAGTTAAGCACTATGCAAGTGACCAAGCACAGCTCTATCACGAATTTTCTCACTGCTTTCTTGTCAGGTTCCCTGGCTGCACTTCTGCAGGGCAGTCTGTGGAAAAGCAGGGTTGCTTCATAGAGCCTCACCATGCTGCAATTCCAACATTAACAAGCCACACAGCCATTTTTAGGCTTTGAAATGTCGTTCAAATACTACTTATTTGTTCAGGTGGACCCTGTTAAAACTTCCGTGGTTTTGTTCAGTATAGAAAAATTCACAGTCGGACTATTAAGTGAATGAGCAAAAGTGTCTACCTCTAAAACAGCTAATTGGTTGGATGTTTTTAGACGCTGACTAACTCCCACCCCCTGCTATAAATTTGGCAAGATCTAACAAAAATACATGAGACAAGTCATTTCCCCATCACCCATGGCATGCTTAATGCAAGGCATTGGAAATATTTAATGAATTTGATCCTAACTCTTCTGCAGCTGTAACAGGGCAGATATCTCAGTGGACTACATGCTGGAGAACACTCTTCTGAGCAAGAACAAAAAACCACCAATCTCCCACAAATATTTTTTTAGTAAGTTTTCTCCAGAAAATAATTAGTAAATGATTCATAGTTAACCGCTGAAGGTGTGGCAGCATGAACAGATGGATATTTATAATTTAATAAACTGATCATTGCGAAAAGAAAGTCTCCCAATTTAACTTCCCCTCTGAAAATGAGACTGGCAAAACCAAGCCCCATAAAGTACTCCTAAATAACACCCTCTGAAAAAATCCCATGTGCTGGAAATTTGATGGGGGTTTGAAGATTCCATTTACTTTTGAAGTTTACTGCACTTTCAAGAACACAGGCAGAGTTGGAGCATATCACTAAACAGCAGTGATTTAATTTTACAGGGTCTTAATTTCTTATGGTGGCTAAGATTTCTACCTATGGTGGCTAAGATTTCTAAACCTGTTGAAATACTGAGCTCTGTTTTCATACGTTTCACACAGAGTATTACAGAGCACCTCTCTGAATTTATACCTATACCCTTTATACCATACCTCTTATACCATGTCACTGAAGTGCTGACAGATTGCATTTATCCTTGTCAACGCCAGCCTCACCAAAGCTTACAGAGAGGTGTCTAGAGCATGACAGGATTATAAGAAAAAATCCATTTCTGTTTGCACACAGTGTACATGATACTGTACATTGAACCATAGCCCAGGAAAACATGTGAGCCTCTGCTTCATTTTATGGAGGAATTGATGTCCTGCTAATTTTCTGAATCCTGACTTCAGGATTTATTTTTTTTTTTCAGAATCCCAGCTATTGTTTTGCTTAATTCTCCTCTTCTCTACATATCTCCTTGAAAACAAACAGAAGTGATGTTTGCTGTCTTCCAGAGGGAATGGTCTGGAAAGAAAGATAGTATCTTTTGCCAGATTGAGTTCTATAGCTAAAAAGGTGAGCTAGTGGATTCAAAATCCTTTTTAGAAGAAAGCAGAAAATGGCTTCATATGCTTGAAGTGTTTTTGTTCCTCCCATCTATTATCAGCTAATCTAATAAAGAGAGATATCCTGTCCCTACGGATCTCATTTCACATCAATCCCCAGACCACCACAGTCCCGGCACTGTTTCTTTACGGCATGCTCATTATCGTGTCGCTGTAAAGCAGCAGGAATCCCTGAGTCACATTTGTGTTCAGCATTCTGAAGGAAGGGGTGCTGCCTCACTTACCGCCTCCACCTCTGCTGGGTCGTACCAGACATTAATGTATGGATGCTGTAAGGCTTCATCTACTGATATCCTCTTGGCCGGGTCAATGACCAGCATCTTGGATAAGAGGTCCCTGGCTTGGCTGGCTGGAACAAGGAAAGCAGAGAAACGCAGCGTTAGTGCAGAGCAACCACTGCCTCCAGAGGAGGGTTAGTAGGGGTAGGAAAATAGCAGTGGCACAACCCTTTTAGAGATTGTTTATGTGGGTACTTCGGCTCCCTTGCCTCCTCATAGCAAGAGCTCTTCAGTAATCGTTTGAGGTCAGATTCATTAGAAAAGTGCCAAAATCAGGGCTGATGCCATAAGCCCCTAACAAGCTTCAGCAACATGTTACATGTGTTCAGATTCCACACAGAGGGCTTAATAATGTACCCAAGAAAAACGTGCTTGATGTATCTGTGATTATTACCAGGATCAGAGCACAAAAGTTCACATTAAAAAGTCTAAAATCATGGCATTACTAAATCAAAGCCCGAAACTTACCAGCACTCTTAGACTGGCTCAGAAAAACATCCACACTTCTCTGGATGTTTTAAAGTTTTTCACCTAACCTGCTGTGAGGCATTAAACATTTTAATGAGGCATAGATACTAGGCTAATCTTAAGGCATCCCCTTAGAAGCAATAATTTCAAGTCTGTAGCCTTGGCACCATAGTGGTATGGAAGTATTTTGGAACTGCTTGAGTCTTGTTTCTCCTGCATAATGAAGTTTAAATCAGTGGGGCACACCATCCTCCACTACATATATATACACATATATGCACACACGTTGAATTTTACATTGCAGCATTGATTTATTTTACCTGTTAATATATCCCATTGTGCCTATCAGGCCACAAACTCAGCTTTATATTACCCAAATTAATTTTTACTAGTTGGAGTTTGTAAAAAATATAATACCATCTCAACCCACATGAAAAAGTTATAACAAAATGTATTTCTATTATTATTATTATAAACCATGTAGTGTTCTAAGCTCTTGGATGCTTAAATTTATTTGCTGTGTAAGTTAAAAAGACAATGAAAAGAAAGAAAAAGCTAAGAGGAGTAAGTGCAAAAATATTATTAGGTATCTCATAATACACGGGTGAGTATCTAATTAAACCATTAACAGTACATTATGGTGGACTATTTAGGCAGGACATGGGATGATACAATGCTGCACAAGTAGGGGTTTCTTAATGCACTGTTTCTTGCTCCATGGCTATATCTTAAAAACTGGCATTCAGGGTGCTCAAACATATGTGCTTTCTGTATCCAAAAGATGACAGCACTGTTTGACAGTCATTTCTATTCACTAGCTGCAAATGCAGGAAAATTCCATTATTCAATTGTGTTGTGGTAGGAGTATAAAATTCTGTGTATCCAAAAGCATCTGCTCAGACCTTTCCCTTTACTCCCAGAGCCAGGACAGCAGCTTGGCTCTGAAGCAGTTGTTAACTGGAAGAAAATTCTGGGTCGTGTAATGACATGCAAATTGCAAGCAATTGAAAACAATTAGATGCCACCGTGGTGAGTGGCTGCAAGGACTGGAGTGGTGCAGAGCCAATACACAGCACAAGTCTGCAGAGGCTCCAGGGCTGTGCACTAAACACACAGTAATCACTCTTTCCCACTGAAGGTCAGTGCCCTATTCAAGTGAAAAAAGACTTTAATATATTATTAAAATCATGGCAGTTTTTCTTCTACTGCCATGAATATCTAGTCACACTGTAATTAAGTTAGTTTTCTACTTCACGTATCTTAAGTGACCCACAAGATTTTTTCAAAAGAAGAAATCCACACTAGTGGATACTAAACCTCAGCTACTTCATTTTGGCTGATGTTGGTAATACATTTGTATTTTCTAGTGAAGGTAGAGCTATGAGGCAGGTATTTGGCTGAACTGCTATTTTTCACATAAAAAAACCACCAGTGCAAGTGCTGAGATCTCCCAATGGAAGTTCTGTCGTTCCTTTGTGTTACAAGTTCAAGAATAAGAGTAAAGGAACACTTCAATTCCTTGTGGCACAGGATCATCACATGGAACACCATGGGAATACTCTCAATGCATCAGTGATTATGCTCCCTTGGCTGCCCAAGCACCAGGATCTCCAAAAACCATTTCCAAAGCCTGCCTCTCAGCTGAACCAAGCCCATGCAGTCACTGGTCTGCAACTAACTGCATTAAATGGAGTGCAACTAGAGAGAAGAAAAATTGGAAAAGCCCTTCATTGCCCTGCAGCTGTTGCTCACAAACCATGTATCTGTCAGACATACCTTTGAGTTTGTTGTGTTCCGAGTCCGCTGGGAAGAGAGAGTCCGGAAAAAGTTTGGGGAAAGTGAGGCCAGCGTACTTGGGTCTGTTCTCAACGTAGTTCCGTACTGTTGGCTGCAGCTTCTTCATGAATTCTGGACAGGGTGTTCCCAGCTGCTCAATAACTTTATTCCACTGATCAATATCTGAACACCGGTAGTTAAGGGAAACAAAATGCAAGCCCCCATGTAGCCTCCTGACATTTCTGCTTGTGTTCTCTGAGAATCCTCAGAGGTATTTAACTCCCTTCATAACATCTTTACAGTCACTATCTTTCCTTCTCTTCTCACTATTCCTCCAGGTCCTACAGCCTGCAAAGGGAAAAACTGTCTCACACAACTTCAGGACATTGTGCAGTTCTAAAACCATGACCACCACAGAACAACACACAGATTCCTCTCTTTGGGTCAGCACTTGTTACCATTTTTTTTTTAACTTGAAATGCAGTGACTTGCACTCCCTTTTTTTACATGCAGATAATTGCCACTATGTCAGCTTGGAAGAACAACATGTGCACCTGCCTCTCTATTCAGTCTGTGGAGACGGAGGCCCAGCAGGTTCAAAAAAGTTCTGCACAGGACAAAAATCTTCTTCTGCTCGTCTGCTTTGCACTTTACTCTCTCCAATAACTTCATTGATGCTATTTTTTTCAATACCAGCCAACCAGCAACTCCTCAAAAACAAAGTGTTTGATTTTATAGGAACGCACTGGGACTCATTTTCTATAGACAAATGATGCACAGGTGTAGACAGATATTTCTCTTTAACTGAAAACAGGACAGCTACATTGTTAAACTGATACTGATTAATGAGAAACGGGCTCTAATGCTTAAAAAGAAACTATATTACAGGCATTTCATACTGAGCTTTTTATTTGTTGAGGCGTTGATTTTTTAGTTTTCTTGTGCTAACATTTAGGCATCTGATAGGTGTTATGTAGCTCTTTCAGCCACGTTCAGAACAAGACTTACTGCGCCAACAAAAAAGCAAATGATCAGTAGCATCTCTACATCACATTAATTCACAGAGCTAAGAACCTGATTACTACATGGGGAAAAAAAAAGGAGGATTACATGCAGCCACAGGTATATTGATACTAAGAAATATGATGAAGGGAGTTTTGTTAAGAACACACTGTATAGAAAAGGCTTTTAAAAGACACACATTCAAAGCATTTCAGCACAGAGGTTTCTTTTTTTAAAGTATTCTTTTAAGTTATTATTGTCATAAGTGTGGAGGAGTTTTCCAAATATTAAGACAGATAACAGAAGAAAAATAGTCAAGCAAAAACCAGTTCTTGGTTGTAGCAGCAATTTCAGATTAAAAAATAATATTTTATTTTAGGGGAATGGAAACAGCCTTTTTGCATGCCTTGAAAAGTAAAGACAGACTAAATTTGGATTTACCTGAACTATCCTGTTTGAAAAACAAAAAACAAAAGCAAATAATTCATTTAAAAATTGCAGTTTTAGTCATCAAAAGTGTTGAAAGGAATGAAAATAATTTAAACATATGCTTTAAGAATTCTAAAACAGTGTTTTGAATGGTTTTATTTTCAGCTGAAAAAGGTTGCTAGAAATAGCAGCAGTCTGGAAAGATTTTTCTGAATACCCCTTATTTTTTAAACTAAAGTGATGATTTATGTAGAAAAGCCCTTCCCACACACACATACACGCTGTAGGCTGTATGCAGCTTATCTTGTGTTGTCCATGAAAAATACCTTTTTCTCAACAGAAAACCAAACAATTGCGACAACAGTAAAGTTATCTAAGAGTATCCTGAGTTATAAAACAGTAACCTGAATGTTTCATTAAATATTTAATTAGAAAATAAAGAGGTTTGACATTTTAAACTCGTGTTCAAGTTAACACACCTCAGGGATTGCTGGCTGGACTGCTTCAGAAGCAGGTCTCTCTGAGGAACTTGAGAATACAGAGCGTGTAAATGCTTTGCAGAGAAGAACAGAGGGTACAGAAATGAAGATGCTGTTAGTTGTGCCAGGAAAAGCAAAATGGGTGAGAGAGCCAAGCCATAAAATCATCACTGGAAGCATTGCCTGTGCACATTGAGTGAAGTGTTTGACAAACAGGGAGGGCCAAACACAGGACTTTCTCCGAAGAAGGTTACCCCTCTACAGAGCAGGTGAACCAGCTCCCAGGCATTTAGTGAAGGCCAAAGGAAAAACATTCTTTGGGATTACAGAATTATGTGGGACTCGGACACACTGAGAGGGAAGATGTAGTAAGATGCCCCAGACATGAGCAATAAGGGAAAAGAGTACAAGAAGTTCCCAGAATCCAGCCTATGTGCTGGGAACCACACTCGGAGGTGATGGAGAGGGGAGAAGGAAAATCCACAGACAACAGGGCACTGCCCACTGCACACATTTCTTCTAAGCTGACAGAAAGGCTCTCCCTAAGAAACAACACACAAGCAGACTACCACCCACCCCTGGGAGATTCTGAGATGGAGCCATCAGTGCAAAAACGAGAGCCAAAGGTAACGGAACTGGCAGAGCCACCACGTTCCGCTCCTTGGCTGGACTTCATTTGCAGGACAGCACTGGACCTTTTGCAGCCCTGGCTCTCACCAAGAGCCAAAAGGTCAGGCTTTATGTCACAGCAACCTCAGGGACTGGTTTTGAGTAACTGAATGATCTGAATGGGTAATTGTGCTTCTTTACTGTATTATTTCTGGCTTATGTTGCTCATTTACTGCCAAAACCCTTAAATAAAATACATTCATTTGCTCTTTAGATACATTTACATATATAAACACACACAAACACACAAAAATTTACATGATAGAGCACTCAGGACTGTTTTTGTCCTGATAACAACAGTAACAAAGCCATGCTAAGTGAAAGCAGTTAGATAATTTTTTAGTCAGATGGACACACACATTTTCTCTCTAGTAATGGTTCTCCCCTTACCTAGACCTTAAAAGCACTAGATTATATTCTGAGATCCAATACATGAAAATGTGCAGAATGTAATAAAGTTCTTGCAGAATGCTGGTCCAGCTCCATTTCACTGTAATGTTTTATGCAGTCACCAAGCCTGATGCATCTGTGATGCACCTGGTGATGAGAAGTTGTACCTGTCATGGTACAAGATTTAAAAAAAAAGTCTTGGAAAAGAATCTGAGGTCTACGCATCAAAGCAAAGACAAGCAGCTTTCTCTAGCTGGCAGTCAGCATTAGCTACAGCAATTACTATACTATAGGACAGTTACTATAGGACAGTCCTAACGTGAATCAAAATCTACAGTAGGTTACATTAATCTATTAGAGATTGTAACTATTGATGTTATTGGAAAAATGGTACTAACAGTTAGCGATCACATAACTCTGACAGAAGTTTTCCAGGGAAAAATCCCTTCAAGAAGAAAATCAGGTGATCCTATTTTTCCCCTTGAAATTGAGCAAATGTTAGACAGACTGAAAGTGGGAAAGAATTACAATCCAAAGCACTGGAAAATGATGAAATGTCTGCTTAAAAGCTATTTGAATCAGTTCAGCTGTCCATTGCCCCGAGCAGGATCAAGGAAAATGTGTCAACTTTTCACAATAGCATCTGTATGATTTAAGATAGAAGAAGGGGTCTAACCTGGATTTATTAGCTTGCCTCTGGCACTAACAATATGGCATTTAATAACATTAAGATGGTCATACAGAGTTACAGCAAAGATTTAAGAAAATAGATCTAAAATGTGTATCTTTTGAATGAAGATTTATCACTGAGGCCTCAGGTCGCCTCAAGCTCATCAACCACCTTTTCTCTTTGCAGCCTTACACTCTTCTAAGGATTGTTCTCCTTTGCTTTCTAAATATTTAGTAATTTATTTGGAAAATAACCAGAAGCTGAACTGCAGATTAAGCGAGATATCTTTCTAAAGCAAAGGCATAAAAATTGTAATGGGAAAATAATATTTTGAATGAACAATAAAGTGTTTCTTTTGAAAAAATCAGATTCCACAGAAAAGTCATCTATTTAGAGGCACAGGCTGAAAGTGTACTAGTATTTATTTTTTCTGTGTGCTTTGATGCAACGTAGTTCAAAAGTGTGGATTAAGAACCAGTGTTTTGTTCATTCAGTTGGCCTGTAAACCTCAGTTAAATTAAATTCCTGCAAATTTCCAAACAACTATAAGGAAATGGGGCTTGGCTATAAGAGCAAATTTACAATACTTCTCTGTCTCAATCAGAAAATATTAAAATAATTTCTACAGTGTACAAAGTAGTAGCTTGTAATTAAAAAGATAATTTAGACAACAAATTATTGGCTCCCTTCCTAGCCTCAAAATCACAACAATTTTTCTTTTCCCTTCTCATGACGTGTCTGTGTAAATCATACACCTTTTTTTGACTGAAAAATTATATTTCGTTGAGTTCAACACAAAGGATTTGCAGGAGGAGTTACTGTTTGCCTTAGGATGTTTTAGTTGTACTGCGATACAAATAACTTAATCACTCATGTTTGTTCAGCTGAAAGAAGAGCCTTTTCCTAAAATGCTCCTCAAGCAGTGTCTATGGACTGCGATGTGGGAAACACGACAGAATGCTTGTTTATAAGAGAGCTGTTGGAATTGCTCTGGATGGTGGTGGTGCTGGTGGCAATCGTGCCTCCCTGCCCGCCACACTGGAATGCACTTTCTCCACCTCTCAGGCAGCACCTCTGCACCAGCTTTGCCGTGCAGGAGCAGGATTTGCTCTTTCTGGATAAATGTGCTGCTTCTGGAGATAATTACAATTAGGACATGTCAAATCTTGCTTTTCTTAAGGTAGGCACAATGAAAACAAAACAGACACAGGACGTTTTCTTTGTAACAGACAGACAGGGGAAGATCATCTCTTTTCAATCTCAGAATCTTGAGGGAACCACCTTTCTAATTGTTTTCTCCTTAAATCTGCACATTCCACCAACAAAAACTATCTGCTCCACTTCGGGCAGTTTTTGATGTTCATAATCTGTCAAATTTAGAATAATTATTATGAACAGCTCTGCATTTCCCTCCCCAATACCAAATTGTGGCAAGAACTGGAAAGTTGACAGGCCTCTTCTTCTTTTTTAATTTTTTTAATTGGACCTTTCTTTTTAAAATAAAACTGCTAAAAAAGACACTAACAAGCTTCATTGTGGGAGACATCAGTGTCACATTCATATTTTTTCCACAGTCCCACAATTTACATATTGATGCCAACACAGTTTACCAAAAGAAACCCACACAAAAGGAATTGAAAATGCTACCATCTGACAAGACAATAACTATAAAGCATTTTCTGTTCCAAGGTGAACACTTTGGGAAGAATGTGACATTTGTAAAAATTAGGCTGCAACAGAAAATACTGTGCAACATTCAGAATAGTAATTGCTATTTATATGGTATAACAGAATGTGGTGATAACAAAATATAACATGTAGTACAAATAAATTACTTCAGAAGATTACCATTGATCATTCAGGAGTTAGGAGACAGCAGTGTTCATTGTGCGAATGTCATTAACATTTTGGATGCACATCTATGACTCCTTAACTAAAATTTTCAAATACAATTTTTTTTTAGCTGGTGTTTCATTCAGTTGCTGGGTATCTGTGCTTACACAGCAGCAAGCAAATCATAAAATCATAGAATGGTTTGTGTTGGAAGGGACCTTAAAGATCATCTCATTCCAAGTCCCCTGCCATGGGCAGGGACACCTTTCACCAGACCAGGATGCTCAGAGCCTCGCCCAGCCTGGCCTTGAGCACTTCCAGGGATGGGGCATCCACAGTTGTTACACCAAAAATATGTTAAAAGTGTTTATAAAAGCCCCCTAGGAGCCTGCATAGCAAATAGGATCTGAGTGATACAGCACAATCCTAAAATGTTTCTGTTTTTACTGTCAGTGAAGTTGGCACGGGCTCAGTTTTCTTCTGTATCTCAGGTGTACCTGCAACACCTTGGGTATGAAATCAAGAACAGACTCCTCAAGCTCAAAACATAGAAAACAAGTTCCTGGAAACTGTAAGGTTGCTCCTCTTCCTGAATCAAGAGAAAACAGAACCATTCTGTGTTTTCATCTGTGTAATTATTCAACAGCTCCTTTTGCCCTTCATGAATGTCTTTACAACAGTTAACAGTTATTCAACTTCCCAGTGTTTAAGGAAAGACGAATTTTGGCTTTGAAGTTCAAGAATATTCAACAACATACACCATTCTATATATTCATGTATCTATCAGTCTATATCAGCTGAGTCACCTCCAGCAACCCTGTAGAGTTCTTTCTCTGTTTCCTCTGACTTCCAAGAAGCAGAAGCTGTACACATCACTCAAAGGATGGGAAGTCAGCAAAGAGAAAAGGCTAAATAAAGAGAGAAATTAAAAATCTTCATGGGAAAATATAATAAATATGCAATAGAGCAGTTGTCAAAATGCACGAACTGACTTATATTACTGGATAGGAGAAAGTGTTCTCATTTCCCTTGTATTTATATACAGATGGCAGGTTTTCCAAGATAAAATTATAAGCTGTTAGCACACTGTCAAAGTTCAAACAATTTGTGTTTAGTACAAACATTTCTAACAGAGTTACATAGCTGTACTCAAAGTAGGCAATGGATAATCTTTCATCCATTTTATAGTGCTGAGAGTGTTTTTTTGCAGCCTGGGCATTCATTTTTTTGGTGGTTTCTCCACAAACATCATTGTTTCCATGGAACCACTGCTCATTGAGCATGGATGCTCACAGAAAAACCACACCAAAAAATTACTTTTCAAACAGAGTATAATTCTCATCTCGGATTTAAAGCAGAATTAATTTATTGGGCAAATACACAGAGCTGCTTTTCCTAAGGAGTTTATGATTTCTAACTGCCAATAATACCCTGAAAGTCACAAAATGCTGTTTCGCTTACTGTTGTAACTGTTAAATCTGTCCTTGTTTTAACAGGTAAGACCACAGTAGACTGCTGTGCAAAATTTATGCAGTGTCCTTTTACATCAGTTCAGATTTCCTGACAAAGTAAAGGTACAAAAAATTAGTTCTTAGAAGGTTTGCTGGAACAGTTTCCAATAACCTGTTCTCCTATGTTGTCAGAACAGTCCCTGCATCTTCTGCATAAAGCAGAGAAAGCCCTAGCGCAGTTACTGAGATCTTCTCCGATGCCTGCAAAAATAATTCTGCCACTAATCCCAGAAAGTACAAACCCATCTCTTAAAAAAATATTATGGCCAGTGCTATAATGACTTGTGTACAGATATAGCTGGACTTCATAGATCATTCTGACTCAATATAGCAGCATTTGTTTATGGAACCTAGACAAAGTTGTTAGGCAAAATATGTACACTGAAAAGTATTTTCAGAAACTACCTTAACTTTCCTGCTCTGCATTTCACCAGCAATTCAGATCAATTTGATGTGAAGTTTGTAAGTAAATTAAGTCAATGCCTGAAGAATCTATCAAAAGGTGAAACTACTGTTTCAGAATATGAGTCTTGAGAAACATAGTTTTGTTTTTGTTGAAATGAAATGGCCAGAAGTGTGGATTTAAAAAAAAAAAGGTCCTTCAAGGGTATTGATGGCGTACAGTATTTCTGTCTATTTTCTTCATCTCACATTGGTCATGTTCTTTAATTTCTGAGCTTGGAGTCTCAACACAAGGTCTGAGGGAGTGAGTTTTAACTCTGTGAGAATCTTTAACGATCTTGTTCATCTTCTGGAATTCAGTTGTCCTTCCTGGGCTCAAAAGGGCCCTGTTTATCTTCTGAACTCCACAATATGGCTTTGAAGTTCTGCCCACCACTTTTTCAGCAGCTCAGCTGAAGTGTAAGCTCATCAAAGCTGTTGAGGGCTGGAGAACTCCCTCTACAAACACATCTGCTGCCGCACCTGGCACTGGCTGAAGATTTCAAGAGCTCTGGTAAGACTGATGCCTAGCAACGTCCAGGAGAAATTTCACATAATCACAGAACTGTTTAGGTTGCAAAAGACATTTAGGATCATGGAGTCCAGCTGTTAACCCAGCACTGACAGGACACCACTGAAGTCCATTGGAGGCAGCCTGGGCTGCAGCAATCACACACTGGTGGAGTTTGCAGTCCTGAGGGGTATGGGTCAGGCAAAGAGTGAAGTCAGGACCCTGAATTTTTGGAAATCAGATTTGCAGTTGTTCAAGGAGTTGGTCAATAGGACCCCCTCGGGAACTGCTCTCAGGGACAAGGGAGCAGAACAGAGCTGGCACATCTTTAAGGACACTTTCCCCAGAGCACAAGAGCCGGCAAACCCCTTACACCCCAGTCCCTCCACCATGCATGGCATGAGTACAGTTGTGGAATAAGGTAGAATAAGGCTGCATAAGCTTGTGCAGACACACACTAAGAGCAGCTGACATCACATCTGTCTCCTGAATATATATGTCTCCCTAAGCTTTCCCAACTACAGCATTTAAAGGCACATTCATCCTTGTCTGCCCAAAATGCCCGCAGTGGCTAAAAAAAACGTGTAACGACCACATTAACAGCTCACCAGAGGACTAGGACACCTTCTTCACTCCTCCAGATCATTTATTGCAGCAATGAGAAAAGATTAACAGTCTCCCTCATACAATCTTGAGAACACGTGGAACAAGAGTCAGACTCACAGGTACAGCCAGCTTGTCACATTGCTCCTGAGGCAACACAACGCACCATATCACCATTTTCTCCTTGCTCGAGGCACAATTACGTGCAAGCTTCATGCTAATTGGTTTTTTGAAAGCAGAACTGCTGCTGTCAACACTGAAATGAAGTTTTCATATGAAATAAAAAAAAAAAAAGAAAAAGAAAAAGCTTTAGCACACAATTACGTGCATCATATGCATACACCAAAAATGGTGGAGAAATAGTAAAATTTCAAGGATCAGTGAAGACCATGAGGATTTTGAACACTGCAAATCACTCTTCACAACTGGGAGTTTAAAAGAGAGTAGAAATGGATTCTGTTCTCAGCTTCACCCCAGTGATTTCAGTGAATTCAGATGGGTTACAGGAGTGGAACAGAGCTGCAGCCTAGCTGAGCACTCCACTCTGCAGTTACTCAGAGCCATTTTCTGCTTTTCTGCTTCTGAATTTTGGTACTGAAATTTTTAAAGTTAGCTGAATGGTCTATTTAGTTTTGTAAACAGTAACAGTATCAAATGACCTACACTCCTTAACCACTGGAAGATGGCAAATAGTAAATTTTGCAGTCAGATATATGACTGACAGTGCATTTCTCATGAATATTCAATCCTTCAGCTTCAAAATTGCTTTTCATGGTTATTTATGCATAAAAACTGACACAAATTAGTATTAAATACTCTTCAACTCACAGTGTGGATGTGAAATGAAGCACTGCCTGTTAAGAAAAAATTGCTGATAGCAGATTCTGGTACTCTGCCAGGCTTAACCCATTTTATGTCAAAGAGGAAACTTTTTCAAAGAAACGGATGTTTAATTACTCTTGCTCCTGCACTTAAATACATCCTTAAGTATGCTGCCCTCGAGCTCTGAGGGCTTATAGTCCCTGCTGATGGAATTATCCAGCTGCCCAACTCCATCATTCGTCTGAAGAAATAATCTTTTTTACAGCAATGCTAAGCATTTTCTGTGCAGGTTTAAGGCAGAGGATGCCACGAGGTCAGGAATCTCAGCAGGCTGGGTTGAAGCTTGCAGCTTCCTGACTGGTTTTCAGCTGCACAGAGGGGAGGCTGAAGTGCTGAACCCCTGCTCGTGGCTGCTCAGCAGCAGGGAAGGGATTTGAGGGATGGATTTGGAGAAGAGGTGGCTTTGAGGAGCAGCCTGAAAGAAAGCAATGGCATCGTTCTCTGTCCACGGAACAGGTGCTCATGGAACAGCAGAAGAAATGCAGAGCAGTACTGAAAACACAGTGCAAGTTTAGCAATGTATCATACATAAAAATGAAGAACATGAACTCAATTACAGGCCAATCCCAAAGAAATCAGCAGCTGGTAATGACAATTTCTGTGGAGTTATTGCAATAACAGACGGCACACAATGGTTTAATTATAGAGGCGTTGCGCAAGTTCTTTTTAACAAGCGTGCAGCTGTGTCAAAGAAACCAGTTTTTGAAGTGCTATTTAAGACATATTCAATTCTTTTTGGACTTATTTGGGGATATCTTTAAACGCTAGCTTATAAAATGGAAGTCTATGAACATAAAACCAGTTCTGACTACAACACTGAGGGATGCTCACCCCTACACTCAAATATCTGACTCCACATTGACAGGAAACAGAAGCACAGCACATCTGGAGCACAAATAGGTGCTAAGGATTTCCATTAACACACAGAAGGGAAAGGTTTACTTCCACATAGGCAGAGATGTACTCCAGATCATATAAAAACACAAGGAAAGTGCATTGCTCATTTCAGTATGCTCACCCAGCATTCTGGATGAAACACAGATTAGAATCTTTCTAGACAAGGCTGTGAAAATATTAATGATGTAATTACCTACTTCCATTTCTTTAATGCTCTTTAGGTGATATTTTTTCCACATTTTGATCAAAATTTTGAACCCTTTAAAATGTAAATGAGGGCAGAAGTGCTGAAGTAAACTGGTAAGTATATGTATACACATACAAGTGCACATGCACGCATACTTAGAGAAAGGGACATAAAAATTAATAATGCTTGGAATCTCCTCTCTCATCTAAGTAAAGAATTTAAAACAGAAGGAACATATGTACACAAGTCATGTCCGTTTCTCGTATTCATGATCCTATGGACAGTAAAAGACTGGAGTTAGACCAAGCATGTACTGATCTCAGTTACTGTTATATATAAGAAAGTGTTCCACAGTCTAATAAATACTAAAGTGCATAATAAAGCTTTAATCAAGCATGGAACAAAATAAGAAATATGGCTGCCTCAGCCCAGAGTGTAGAATGGTCTCTAAGGAAAACATACATATTCCTAGTGTGCTTGTCCACAGATTTAATGGGCTTATCTAAAAATCACTTCTTCTTGATGTCAAGAATATATCCTGCTTTCACATAATAGCTCCATGTACTTAAATAAAAGATGACAGACCCAAGTCCACTACAACAGTTTCCCAAGAAACTTCCAGACTTCTGAGTCATTAAACTACTACCAAGTGATAATTTTAGTCTTGAGAAGAAGTTGTGCCCAAACTGAAGCCATTTCCTGCTTTTGTACTTCAATACCACTTGAAGAGCAACCAAACAAAGCAAATAAGCAACTCTATGAGTCTATAACAAATAAGCATTTCTATGATTCATATCTGAGTTAATCAGAGATGCAGAAATGCATGTGAAATGCAGAACCTCTTACATCTCATCCTGAGATAAGCAGTGACTTGTGCCTACCCTGCTACCACCTTTAAAAAACCCTCTTGTTTATGAAACACACCCCTCCTACACACCACCAAATTAATAAAGAGACACTCATAACAACAAAACTGTGGTCACTGGCTGCAGAAAGCGATTCTGATGAACCATGTAGGATGTTGTTTTCCATCTCCTCATGCTGTATTCACTGCGGTTTCCACCTAAGGCTTTTGCTGAGAGGCGGTAATGGTTTGTTGACATTTTGGTTTGCAGGGATTTTGCAGCAGGGCTTAACCCAGCTCTTTAGGTACAGAACAGAGGTTTGTCAGCACTAGTCTAGCGGGAAGGGGCTGGAAGGGAAAGGGCTGGAAGAACCTACTGGGGCCAGAATGGCTGCTAGGAAGGATACGATCAGTGCCAGGAAACAACACAGCACCTTTAATCATTTCTCCCATGATGCACCCTACTGACCACATGTCAACTGAAAACAAAAATGAAATGAAGGTAAACAAGAAAACAGGAACAGAACAACAAATAAATGAGAAGACTTATCCAATCATGCTGTAGCACAGTGCCTGCAGACACAGACCTGCCTCCTGCTCTCGGCGGCTGCTTTTCTGCCTGAGCACACAAGTTTCGTGACACCAGAGCAGGTCTGAGAAAAATCGACTCCAACAGTTTCCTTTACCCCAGCGTGGATGAAAGACAATGCTATTAAATACAGAAACCCAACTGAGACCCGCGGCTGGCTACTGTGTCATAATACAACTTTGTAATTAAAATTTACCAATTAATTTTGTCTTTTTCAAGTTTTCATTTGTATTCATTACCTAGGTTTATGATGCTTTGTCTTGTAAATGAATGCTGGTCTCTGTATTCAATAAGGATATGCAAATTGCTATTCCTTTATCATTCCAGCTACCAGAGATCCATGCATATTTCCACAAGCTGAACTGCCAGAAGCCACAAAAGGAGCTTGGGTCCTTGTGAAGACATATCCACTGCTTATTCAGGATTATGAATAGAATTTTTGAGATCATTCAACTCCAACAATGCTTGCTTTAGGGCCTGTTGGCTCACTTCCACTGAATCTCAGCGAAGCCAGCGGTCCATCACAAGGATCTTGAGAATCTCATAAGATTTCCATTTGCCATGATAGGAAATGGTGATTTCTAAATGGGCCAGTTGAGACACTAGAAGCACTAAGCTGTACCTTCTGCACTGAAATTCAGAGAAAACCAGGGGCCTATTTACCTCCTACAGGGAAGAGCAGTTCAGCTGGGTCAAACAAAGCTCACCACAATTTACACTGGAGCACAAGATGAAAATCAGACTCCTTATATCCAGCACAGGATTAAGGTGGCATTTGCCCCCTACTGATTCCATGTAACCACATTACCTCTGCTGTCCTTGCTCTGTGATAAGTCATAGGGCATGAAAGCAAGCACAGGGACAGACTGGTGTCTCAGGGCCAGAAACTGGGGAAAAATATGAAAGCATCATGCTGCTTGGTTAAATTTACTCTTACAATTTCATATTAAGCAACAGTTTAAAGTGCATTTGACTCTGAAGGCAAATGTCCTGTCTGTGGAAATCTTAACATGCCTGGGTCTAAGGTTCCCTTGTTGCTTTATTTAGCATACGAAAAGCTTCAACACTACACAATAAATAAATCAATAAACAAAAAACAAAGAACTAAAGAAAAGGCTACTTGTTTGGAAGCAATAAGCAGACCTAGAGATGCAAATTATTGCTGCTTTCATCACAAGCTAAATGGCATGCAAAATATCAGGAAAAGATAGAGCAAGCAGTTGTTTGTTCGTCTGTTATTAATTCCTTTTTATTTTCAGAGGCTGCCTCCCGACATCACTGCTCTATGCTATGCTCCAGAGGGCACAGACACAAGCTGAACTAGTGCCTTACTAAACTGCAAACTGTGTAAAATCAGAGATGATTATTGCCCTCTACGCCTGAGGTTTTGGGAAGGAAGCTCTTTGAAAATTTCCAAATCAGAAGGAGCAAAGATAAACACCTAAATATAACCAATGTCCCCATAGCCTTCTTGACTACTGCCTCCTTTTCACCTCCTGAGGCAATTAGAAATAAATCAAAGTGGAACCAGGACTTGACTGCATGTTCAGAAGTAGTTAGTTGGAGGTTAGGAATTTCAGCACATACAGCAGCAGCTGTCAGAAGCCCCAGTCACGGCACTGAGACTTGTGCAAAGCTCCAGAAAGGACTGCAGAATAGAGATCTATGCCTTGATCCTCACTTTGTTTAGTCCAACATCAATCCAGATGTTGCAGTCTGAGTAATTTCACTTGCAGAAGCATCAGAAAAAAACAAGCACGCCACAGTCTCTAAACACCTGCATTCAGCTCCAAAGCACTGAAAATCTACACCTGGTAAAAGATTTTTCTTTTTCAAATGCAAGATATTCACAAATGCTGGCAATGTTACATCAACACGTGGAACATCCCTAAGCTTTAATCCAGGGCAGGCTAATTTCTAGTGACAGACCTCTGCATGATTCAAGGTAAAGCTTCAGTTTAGCAACTATTTGCCTTGATGTTTTAAAGATCACATGAAACAGTGTTAAGGAATTTAACCTACAGCTTTTCAAGACTCTCTGAAGTGAAACTGTTTAGATTTGGGTAGCCCTTGATGGGAAACCCACTCTCCATTGGAATATCCAGGTCCTGGATCACTAGGAGTAGGGGACTTTTAATGTGTTCAGCATTTCTACAAACCAGATTATTGCACACTCTGGAACACATTCTTGAATGTGTACGCATACTTCAGAATATGAGTAAACTTGCCAAGGACACCTAATGCCACCTGGCATAGCCAGCTTGAACAAGTGCTCACCAGAAACCGCATGCACGTGTCTTCCTGAACAAAGAAAACATTTTAACTGTACAGAAAATCTTCTCCGGGCCACCTTCTGGTTCTGATTCCCCACCAAACAGGCACTTCCTGACCCAAAAGAGCGCTTGCTCATCCTTCTGGATTTCAGATTCCCTCCAGCAGAGATGCAAAAGGATCGGGAATTGTAGAACTACCCAAAGATGTTTCTATATGGAGAGGACTCAAGTCAACCTTTTGTAGACACCTCCCTGGTAACTCTACATACTCCTCCTGCAGAAGTGCAGGTTCTCTGGGACTTCACAAAACAATGAGGGAATCCACAGGGAGAATCTGTAACTGCCCTTGCTCAAACTCCCACTGAGGAGGCTCTTCAGTCTTGCACTCAGTAAGATCCGTCTGTCATTCAATGAAAATTCAATTCAAAATTCTGACTTTCAAATTAAAATTCATTAAATGCAAGCCACAGGACACACTGGAGACCAGAGATGCAGGCCCAGCTGAATGAGCTTTGCTATCTTTTCCAACCTCGTGGGCTGGTTCACACTTTCTGCCCAGGGCACTAGTGAAAATACCAGACACTCAAATTTGTATTAGCTCCTGTTTTAGTGATGCAGAAATTGCCCCTCTGCAAGCTGGAAAGAGATGTTCACCTCCTCAAAACTGACTGGACATATTAATGAAGCAAATCATGATACCCAATTTTACTTGTGTAACCGTAGGCCAAAATATTTAGCACACCACACTGCTTGCCAATGGCTAAGGTGCAAACTCCAGGAAAATGCCAAGGCAGCTGAGTATGCCTGTCGTCAAAGCAAGCAGAAATTGCTCCTCTCTCCAAATTCTCCTAAAATGGGCAGACACCTTGCTGGGCAGGACCTCTGTTTACCTCCATCTCTGTTTTGAGTACTCCTGCAAATCTGTACTGATGTCTGCTCTGAAGAACCATTTCTAGGCCCTTGAATTTTCAGAATGAGAAATACAGTAAGCCTGTATTGGATGCTGTACCTTGTTTTTACAGGTTTTTCTGTTATTTCTAGGCAATAAAAAAAGGATGTGGTTTATAAAAATATGTGGTAATTTTCAGTAATACATGGGCAAAGCTGGTTTTTTTCACATGCTCCAGATACCACAGCTACAAAGGCTTCTGACCTGCCATTGCCAAGGAAAGTCTGTGATGTGTGGAACTCCAAATGACCATTGTGGAGATGGCTCAAACACTTGAAAAGGATTAAAACCCTCCCCAAACCTTATCACCCCCAATTCCAGCTAAGTCTTGACAAACTCCCAATTTTGTGACATTCCAATCTCCTTGCTGAGACCTTGCTGAGATATCAAAACCCTTCCCTCTATGCTTGTATTTATTATATGCTTGAATTTCAACATGTTTTAGCAAGGGCTCGCCCAGTGCAGTATCAGCTCAATCCATTAAGATTTCCTGAGAAAGTTTTTCCTTTCTGATTTGAAACACCACTTTCCACATGATGTCATGAAAACCTTAATATTTCTCAATAACAGTAATAAGTGTTTGAAGCCTTAATGGCTTCTAATTTTCTCCCTGCCAAACACTGTGGAATACAGGTACTCTCCTGACAAATGCCATATGGAACCAAAAGGGAATTGCCACCATTTTACAAGGGTGAGGCTTCAAAACAGCCTATGAATTTCTCTCTTTTTTTAAACTTTCTGTGACCCAGTGGGAAGCCTGCACTGGAGCAGGCTCCGGGCTCTTAGGTTGCAGTGCCAAATGAGTGCTAAAAAATTACTGTTTAAAAATGACTGAAAAGGCCATGGGAATCCTGGGCAGCAAGCTCAAGAATGAGTGCAGGCACAAGGGATGACTCACGCCCTTCTCTTTCTCCCATTTTCTTTTGAATATAACTATGTAGGAAAATCATCACACTAAGAGAGACCTGCAGAGAATCTTACCAGCCAAGGAATGTGAAACACACTACACTGCATCTAACAGGCTATAGCATGGAAAACCTGTTTTGTAGATCCTGCATTTCCTAGCTTCAGGTCCTCTTTTTAGCTTATTTTACATCTTGATTTTGAAGTATCTCTTCCCAGGTCTCGAAGAGTATTCAAGTACACTTGTGTTACCTCTTCCAGCAGGAAACACGCAGGTAGTCTCTCTTGCTACAATACAAACAGATTAGCAGATCAATTGAGTATAATCCTGTGTTTTCATATCTGGAATAGGAATCACAGAACATGCTGAGTTGGAAGGGACCCATCAGGATCATCAAGTCCAGCTCCTGGCCCTGCTCAGCACACCCCAGGAGTCACACCACGTGCCTGAGAGTTTTGTCCAAACGCTCCTTGAGCTCTGTCAGGCTTGGTGCTGTGACCACTGCCCTGGGAAGCCTGTTCCAGTGCCCAACCACCCTCTAGGTGAAAAACCTTTTCCTGATATCCAACCTAAACCTCCCCTGACTCAGCTTCATGTGATTTCAGATGTGTTCCAGTCCTTTATTTTGATCCTGTCCAAATACCTGCATGCTCCTGACAAAAGGCACTTCAGTACTGTTTTGTCCACAAGTTCTAAGTTCTCTGCTCAGCTGTTCCAGTCTATCTCAGCTCAATTCAGCATGGCTGCCATCAAGAAAAAGCTGACTAACGCCACAGAAAAAACCTCAAAACATCTGAGACCATTCAATTTTCATAGGTGCCAGAAAAGGCGACTAAAACTTGCCTTGGTTGAAATTCATACAAGGCAGCAGTGCATCCTGAAAATCTTTAAGGTGAGTGATGGGAAACAAGCAATGGATCATCTTCACTGTAGCACCTGGGATCCAGTCCAAGAGCCACACAGATGACAGACAGCATGGGGGTTTCATGCTAAGTGTAAATTACACTCTTAACTGTTGGAGTATGCATATCTGAATTAAAAAAAAAAAGAGAAGAATGGCAACAACCAAATCATCCTCACATCTACCCTGAGATCTCTTTGAAACAGACTTCATCTCATATGAGCAAACTGTAAGAAAAATCCTGAGTCCAAAACCAAATACCAAACACCCAAGGAAGAATAATCCAGGTCGACAAAATCCAAAATTAGCCATCAGTGCCATCATAGCTAACACACACTTAAGCAGCAGGCTAACATGTACCAGCTGGTCCTAGCTGGAGAGCCAGGCCAGTCATGCTTCATAGTATCTTTTAAATAATCCTGATGCTAGTTGCTGGTTTTGGTTTGTTTTTTTTTTTTTTTAAGACAAAACAAGCCTTAAGAAAATACTACCTGGAACAAGAAAAACAACAGACTGCACTTAACAAAAGTGCAGAAGTTTTATCATACTGTAGTTTAAGAAACACCCAAATATGCCCACAAAACACTAAAATTACACCCACTAACCAATGCAGATCAAATGCAAAGATAAATTCTGTTAATGAGTGGTGGAAAAGCAGCACCTTTTCCTAAAAACTTTCTTGATGCAAACTTATTTTCTAAGGCAATGGAACACTTTCTGTCAAATGTCAGAGAGCATCTCTTAATCCCACAACTCTCAAAGACAGCTGATGGGCAAGAGAATTTTTGAAAATCGGGCCACAGAAGACTTTAACTGCAGCTGTTAGAGCTGACTTCTCTTCACAATTCCTTTTGGATGTTCATAATTACATAGCAGAAAGTTGGAATTTTTCTCTCTTGCTATTTTAATGGTATTTTCTCTTTTGACTGTTTTAGACTTTAAGCTACTTGCAGTAGGAATTCTGTTCTCCATATTCACCGTGGAAATTCAGGCCTAGCCAAACTTAGGACACTTGGCTGTTATCACAATGTATTTCTATGGCTAAATCAGTATTTTCCCTTTGATCTGCTGAAGGACTCACACATGAACTTGCTATAGTACCATCCTCTACATGCCTCCTTCTTTTCAGTACTGAAAATAAATGCTCTGATTGCTTTATTTTCCCCACTAAGTCACGTGTGCCTATAGGACATCACTGTGGCCTTGACAGCTCAGATCTTAATAAACCTGACTCACCTGAAAGCATTTAAGTTTTCCCTTCTCTTCAAGTAAAAAAACAGAAATACATTTCCAATCCTTAAACTGAAATCTTATGAGATTTTGAAGATGTTATTACCGAGAGCTGAACCAGCTTTGGGGAAAGCCCTGGGGTTTTCTAGCATATTTCCAATGGCATCCAAGAGTTCAGGCAGTTTTCAGTTGCTCACATTCTTTCTGATTTAACAAAAGTTGAATAAGCATCAAAGAAACACTGAGCGAGAAACTCAGAAATGGACTACAAAAGCTGACTAGAACTTGCCAGAAATATTTTGGTCTGCAAATCGATCTAGAAATGGACTGAAAGGTGGATTTCTTCTCAAGAGGGTCTGATTTCTGACAAGGAAGTTTCCTGGACAGTATTTCGAAATGTCTGCCTTAGCTGAACAACAAGGAACGAGGGTACCTGCCAGGCAATTTCTACCCAGTACTGCCCAGGACACTGGAGGCTGTTCTTACTTGTCTGAAAACCAGCTGTAGTCTATCTAGATTCCAGAGATTTCTCATAGCAGCTAAGAGAGAGTTTCTTATTTATGTAGATGAGAGGTTCTGAAATCAATCTCCTCCATGTTTTAATTTCCACAAAGACTTTAAAAATGAAATTTCATTTCATGTCAGCAGGACCTGAGTGCAATGGTAACTCAGTGGGATGGTTTAGGTGAGATTAAATTTTAAAATATTTTCTTTCCATACGACTTGGCAGCAGCTGTGATTTTTTTTCTTAGATGTATACTGTGCCATACACAAATGTTCCTACTCCAGACTAGAAATGAGTAAGGTTATATTGATAGCAAGTGCACACAATAGACAGTCTTTTGAATGATTAAAAATAATGGATTTTTTCCATTTCTATACAGACTTGCCTCTTTCAGCTAGAAAACTCTCTGCTGGAAAGCCTTAAGTAGCCCAAGGGAAGTATGTCATGTCCTTCTGTGAAGTTTACCTGCAGCTGCACAAATGCTTCTCCAGCTCTTCCTGCACCTGGGAGGGAAACTAGATCTGCTCATCAACAGCCATGGAGGGGTGGAAAATCATATGGACCCACGCACAAACCAGTCTTTCAACACTGACAACTCACTCATGGGGTCAAACTGGTTAACAAATGAGTACTGACTTGGAAATGAATGATTTTTTTTT
>VZTG01005665.1:535556-551104 GCA_013397845.1 Melanocharis versteri | reverse complement strand
TTTTTTTTTAAATTTTTTTTTTTTATTTCCCCACTCACCTGAATAAACCCACCATTAAAGCATGGTAGTAATTCTGACCTGGCCCACATACATTCTGTTTCAGGATATGGTATTTCCAATGATTTAAAAATTAGGACTATCCCACAATTTACACAATGTTTGCTGCATTTGTTCAAAAATTCAGTTGTTATTTTCAACTGATATTGAAATGTTAAAAAGGTATTTTAAAAATATTTTACTGCTATCCCTGACTACAAGACTGTCATAAGAGACTTTTCACAGCCAGACAGAAACAAAGTGAATCTCATGTTTGAAGGATTTTTTTTAAAGCTACATTTTTAAAATTATATAGCACTAATCTTTTCCTAGACATGGGCAGAAGAACGTATCTCTTAATTTGTGGTTGAAAAAGGAGAGAAACCCATTAACCAAGCTACTATGTTTTTACCCTGAAATGATTCTTTGTATAAATTCTAGTTGCTTATCAACTAAAATCTCAGACTTCTCTCAGAAAAGGTTGAATGGAAATATCCTCAGTATTTACAGCTGAACCTCAAGTGTATTATAGATAATTTAGGTTTTCTTTGATTTTTATTTTCAAGAGGAAAAGAGTGCATTGTTTGGAGGAGGAGATACGATGGTGTTTCTGAGGCGATGTTCCCACTGAAACACAGCGTAACTATCACACTGAACTACAGGTCTTGGGAATGCTGGGAGCTGCTCTGAACTTTGAGGTTACAGCTGAGGGTGGGTGTGCAGCCTGCTCCTCATGCTGCAGGGACAGCTCCACACTTTGAAGCATCTCAGAGCTACCCACCAATAAAAAAAAAAAATCACCATTTTTACTTCCCCGCCTTGTTTCGCGTCCAGTAACTTTCCAGCCCCTCTTCCTATGAGACTGGAAGCAGTACAGTGCTGCTGTCACCCCCTCAGCAAACAGGAGGTACCTGCTGTCCCCACATCTCCTGTTAGTGAAGTCGAACTGCATCTTCCCTGGGCCACCGAGCAGAGCTGAGCTCTCAGAGAAAGTTGACAGAGCTGTGAAAACAGGACAGGCGGGACCCAACTCTGACAAACATGACAGGAATTACTCAAAAGTCAGCAAAAAAAAAAAAATTGCTTCCATGGTTATGTGTCTGTGAAAGCTGGGTTTTCTTCACACCAACTGCCAGTGGCTGCTGATGCCAGATTTTTGTAGTGCCTTTCTGCCAACTAGCTGACAATAATATGCTTTTTTGTTTCTGAAAGTGAAGATATGTTATGTTGCCTCATTTTATTCCGATGGGCAAAATACACGCGACTTACATTTCCAAGCCAGCACGGGCAGGTTGCCTGGCTTAGCCTGTGATAAACAGGAGGCTAAGTAGACACCTCCTCTTTTGTTTTCATTTTCTAATATTGCTTTCACCACCTTGGAAGGGGTAAAAATAATATCACCCAAGACAAGAAGAACAAGATGGGAGGGAAATACGGTTTAATTGACGACACAGACCTCATGCAAGTAAAGGGAAGTCAATTTTTAAATCAAGAGAATCTGATTTCAGGCCAATTTGGAAATCACAGCAGATAAACGGTTGCCTTAAACTGGGTGAATCAAATTTTTCATTTTGTTTTAAAGAAAAAAAAAATGTTGTATTGACTCAACACTGAGCCCATACAGCATTGAGATGAATCCAAAACCATGATGCATTAGCAAGCAAAAGATTATGATGTCACCACAAATGTTATGAAGTCAATATTTCCAAAACATAAAAGCAGAAAAACAGATTTACAGGAATGAGATTGGCCAAGTTAGGACTTTTTTCTTATTTTTTGCTTTGAAGAATAGTAAATAAAGCTGTCCAATTTACCATCATAATGCTTGTTTTCTATATTGCTTATTGACATGACATAAATAGTATATAAAATGGAATGATTACAGGTTTTAGAGTAACTTAATTGACTGAAATTATTCTGTGCATCTGTTTTTCATTTTCAATTTTGTGCATACCAGTAGTGCACTATTTTCATTTAGCCATACCTCTGGGATTCAACTTTTTGCTTCTATCTTTACAGTCTTGGTATAGTCATTTTATGGTAAAAGGGATGGGGTGGAGGAGAGGAACAAATAATAGGTGAAGCTGCAGCAAATGGCACAAGGATACAGTCCCTTCCTGGAAAGAGGATTTTGTGGCGAACCATTTCTCCCATAATGCATCCCACAGACCATATATCCACTAGAACAGCAGAGACAGGGAAGTGAAGAAGGAGGAAAAAAAAGCAAAGTTAACTACGACATTTCACTCCTAAAGGAGGGGGAAAAGAGCAGGTTGATCAGAACAGTACAGTTTGTTTTGTGGTTTTGTTGGGTTTCTTTTTCATATCTCACCAAAAGCTAAAATAAGTAGCTAAATAAATAAAAGCTGTATCAGTCAGCTCAACAGCAGTTAGTAACAACAGTGGAAAAAGTTTAAAACCAACATTTTGGGTAAAGGTCCAGAGCTAGCAAGTAAAGATCAAGTAACAACTGCATAGACCCATGGTATACACTGAATTTATGGTTAAAAAATAAGTCCTTTATTATTTTAGGAAAAAAAACAAAACAAAACAACAACCAGATAATGTTAATCTGGAATAAATCCTACTTGCAGAGTTGCTAGGCTTTGTCCTTCAGCATTGAGTCCCTCTGCAGCAGCCAACAAGAGGTTCCAAATGGAACTGCTCACACAAGTAAAGGCTGTATGGACAAATACCATCCTTAAGGGTTATTTAAAACTCCTCTTTCGGGATCTGTACCTCTGCTCTATCTATAGGTACCTATCTAGGTGTATCTGTCTGCACCTACATCCCTGGAGAGCATGACCTGAGTGGACTCTGTTCTGTACTGTGTAGGTACTCAAAATAAATGCTAGAACAAAAGCTCCACAGGACAAATATCAACAAGACTAAGAGCATTTCCTATTCCCAGTCCTGCCTTCAGCTTTTAGATGCAATATGCAGAGTTACTTTATCTGCTTGACTCAGATAGGGGTTTTTTTTGCCCTTTAAGTCTTTCAAGAAAAAAGACTGGGTAGATAGTGACACAGTATGCAAGGAAAAAAAAACCAACACCCTGTCTTCCATGCAAAGAGGAAAAAACTACTTTGAAATGCATTAAAAGACTATGTTGTTTCTGAGACTGAAATCCTCATTTTCTGGTCATGTTTGACCTACACAACCAGTTTTCTCCTCTTTTTCTTCCCCTTTCTTAACCTTCAAAAGCAATCCAAAACAAACCAGAGAAACAAACAAACAACTCATTTCTTGGTAAAACAAAATAAAGGTGAAATGTTCCATTTGGGAAAAGGAGGGTACAGGTATCAGGGGCATGGGACAGCAAAAGCATGCCTGAGGCAGTGGCAGAGTTTTCTTCGTAAGTGACAGTTTTGGGACCTTCCATAGAAGTGCAGCAAACTGGTGATAATTATGCATCTTTAGCCAACCAAGTGCAGAAAGAAAATGAAAGCAGTGAACAGTCCCTGTACAGGCAGTGTACGTAGTCAGAGGGGGAAAAAGTAGAGGAGCTTCAGTAATGTGGCAGCACAGGCCAGAGCAGGGAAGCAAAGAACAACCCTTTCTGTTGACTTCCTTGGGAGCTGGGTCGGAGCCTCCAAGCAGAGCGGCTCCTCTAACAGCTGAGCTTCATTTCCAAATACTTTGTTTCCTTTATCTCTTTATTTTGGCTTTGTCCAAGTAAGACCAAGATCATTAATCTCAAGCCGGATTCATTGCCCAGGGAAGTCAAAGGAAGTCTCTGTGTTAACTTCAGTGGGCATTTGATCAGGACCCTTGGATGTGGCAAACATTAGAACTTTCCCAGCTGTGTACTTGGTCACAAAAGTGTGCCTCACTTTTTCTTGGTGCAGTTTTAATCATGTGAAAAGCAAATGCTCTCTCTGTCCATTCATGGACAATAACAACAATAATGGTAACCATCTACTAAACATCTGGAGGGGAAAAAAAAACAACAAAAGAATTCATTTGACAATAGAAGGACTCTGGATATTGACTAAAGAACTATCTAAAGAGTGCTAGTTCAAATTTCTAATGGCACTGAGCAAAAATTTCAAACAAAATACTTTGAGGAATATTATTCCTTTTTTCCGAAATTATTCTCTAAGCTAAGACTCTCCTCAATAATTCTCTACTTTTTAGACTTTTGTATTAAAATTTATACTTTAAATTCATAAACATTACAAATAATTCATACAGGGACTTGCTAATTTCAGAAGAGGTTGTGTGATTATGCTTTCGGTAGTGCTGAAGTCATGGAATTGGCTCCCAAAATCAGTTTCACTGCCCTTTACAGGATGCAGTTGGCTGTTAGCAAAAGTTCTCCTGCAGGTTAGCTAACCTCCTCAACATAAATCAAGTAGGACATTTTCTAATAAATTCCTGGTCTTGTCACATTTGCTGTATTTGCCATCAAAAAGTCTCCTCAAACAGACAAGTGATACCTTTGACAGCAAAATCTGAGTCATAGGATATTCCCTCCTTTCTTGCCCGGTCTACCTGGCCCTCAGAAGCAATTCTCTGTTCTGTTACAAAATGGGAACTTAAAAAGTCTTCCCTTCATCTTCTGCAAAATTTGAGTTCTTCCTTACCCGCTTCTCTATAGCAAGCACCCCTACCTGCTTTTCACAATCTTTCCAAGAACCAAGATCTCTCTCACACTATTCAGACGAATATCCTATTTACTTCTAGGGAGATTACATACAAATTATATGTTTTGTTTTGGGGTTTTTTTTCAGTTTCAGCTTTTTCCTCTTCTCTGAAATTCTACTCTCCATTAAAAAAAAACCAAACAAACTCAAACTGCAAAATTTATACCTAGATCTTGACCACATGAAACCTGTCAGCAAAACCTGGGACTTTTGTTAAATTTATCATGATGAAGGAATTAACTCCTGAAATTCAGATCTAGCTCTGAATTTAGAGAAATTCTGGAAGGTCTAGGATTGCTATTTCAGCTTGTACTTCTTCTTGTTCCTTCAAACAATTCAGAGATCCAGACTCAAATTTAGACCACGTCACACATTCAGCAATTCCAATGGTTCCCACATTGTTTCACGGCCACAGAAGACAAAGATATTCTGATCAAAACCAGCCAACTTGTAGCTGTAACTTCAACCATAACTAAGAATAAGTTTTGTTTTACTCTGCAATCCCACGCTGATAAATTCACCAGCAGTGCATCCCAAATACATTCTGTAGCTGCAGTTCACAACAGCGAGGAACTGCTCTAATTCAAGGTGTCTTTTCCCATCATTTCCCATGGTGTTTCCTGCCCCTCCTTTGGGTGCCCCTCATAATGGTGGAAGCAGAGCCTGCCCTCGAGGGGACCCGGTGCAGTGACACTGCAGCCCTACCGTTCTCCTTGTAGCCCATTCCCAGGATGACCTCCGGTGCTCTGTAGTAACGCGTCACCACGTACGGGGTCATCATGAAGCTTGTGCCTGCAGTCCTGGCCAGTCCGAAATCCAGAATCTTCAACGTGCAGTCAGATTTTACTACAATGTTACTTGGTTTTAAATCCTGCAAAAGACAGTGAAAAAAACCATGTGACTGTCCTCTATAAAGCCAGGCACAGCTGTTATGCAGGCCGGTACTTCAGGTCACCCTCCAAATACTCTTTCCCTCTTCTGACACAGTTACTATCAGAAATACTTGTAAATATACAGCAAAACCTTACTACTGTTTCTCTAGCAAACTGTTCTGGAAGTTCTTCCGCTTTGGCATACTGTGGGGCTTTACCTGGATATCAGGAGCCTACTGGTGTTAAATTAATTGCATTTAGCAGATCAAGAAACTAGGATTAGTATCAGAGTGCTGTTTTGATTAGATTATTTTCTTCTAATGCTGTGAGCCTGATAGAGACATTCCAACTGCACATGTGGAGATACCTTAATGCTTCATTTATAATAATTCAACTCATCTGCTGGATGACTCTCTGGAAGCCAAATCTATCACCCTCTGCTAAACACATGACAGGCCAAGAAAGGAGAACTTTGTAGAACAACATCCACTTTGTAGCCCATTTATCAGCCTTTCTTTTCTTTAGGGAAACATTTTTTGATTTTTTTTTTTTATGTGGAAAGCCCAGATTAGTAAAAGCACTTTTCAATAAAGCAGTTAACTCGGGGTATTTTCAATCCATTGAGAATTCCCTCCTGCTCACAGTGACATGAACTGATCCCCTCTGCTATCAACTATCACACATCCACAGCCATCCTTACCAGGCATAGCACTGATGTGGAAAAGCGAAATGAGAGGATGCATTTAATACAGACTCAACAGTCTTTCCACTTGTTTCAGCATCTGTAAATGATGGCAAATGCCAATTCCATATTCTCTGACCTCTGACTGTGGCTCTTATGTTTATATCCATTGTACTGGGAGACAGGGCTTTGATCCACACCACACAAGAGAGTCAAGTGGTATTTAAAGTCTTCGTGACCATTTCATATGCTGCCTAAAGTTTTAAGCAAAGGGCCCCTTACCCTGTGAATAATTCCTGCAGAGTGAAGATGCTTGATTCCACAGAGCATTTGGTACAGTAGGTAAGACATTCGCTCATGGTCCAGCTCCATCTGAATGACCTGGCACAGGTTGGCATCCATTAACTCCATTACCAGGTAGCTGAATGGAAAAGCAAAGCCATGGGGTTATTTTTTTTGTGTTGAAGGCAAATCCCAGCATCATCTCAAATAAGTAACAATGCCTTTTCTTGCTTCAAAATTCACTTTATGTCTGATGACTGGGAGTAACACAGCTGAAGACTGGGCCCACTAACAACAGTACCGTGGTTGTGTTTGTATCTCCCTGCAGAGGCACCACTCTTTTAGCATCCTAGGAAAACTGATGGATAATTTGCCCTTTCTTGGTGCAGTCCCCATGACAGAGACTATACACTACATGGGTAATCAGGCAGCACCACACAGAAATGTACAAAACCCAAAAGACCCACATGCACCAAATGACATAACTGCTGGGCCTTTAACCATTGCAAGGATGGCTACCATGGTACAGGTAGGAATCTGAGAGAAACAGAGGTGTCTGAGAGTGTAAAATATGCATCCCCATGCAAAATGCCTCCAAAAATCCTCCCAACATTGCATGATTTCACAAAATTCTCATTACAATTAATAGGTTACTACTAGTATCAGACTACAGAACAGGAACACATTTCCATGCATTGTATACAGAATACAGGAGAGACAGGAAGATAAAAGGAGAGCAACAAGATAAAACAGAGAATACTTAAAATTTCATTCACAGCAGCTTCATACTAGGCACAGTAGTAGTTGTCCAGCAGGGCAAGGTTCCAACAGAGATGCTGGTTGTCTTCTACACCTACCCCTAGTTCCCCAGGCAAATAACTTCACACAGTCAAAGGTCATATCACAACAAACATGAAACCTGATATTTTTCACCTTAAATTGTCTCTTAACTTTGCTTTAAAAAGAGCTCTCAATAAGGAAATTCAGAATATTTTTCTACCCACTAGACTCACACTGCCTTTTTTAGAGGGGTCTACAACATTTGTATTTTGCTGAGTTATTGCAATCAAGGTACACCATAATGCCCCACACATCCCTAAAGCTTTAGCTTAATTACCGCCCCTGTTACTTACACATCCTGGAACTCCTCCAGAGATTTCTGTGGTGTGAAGACATTTAATAAACTGATAATCTGAAAAGCAAAGTAAGACAAAAGAATAAAGAGAAGTGATATACAGAATCAGTTGAACCCGTTTTGAAGAGTATTAAAGGATAAACTGTTTTTTCACTGCTCAATTGATATTAACACTTCTCACTTTATGAGTCAGTAAAAAATCGGCAACATCCAAAAAAAAAATACCACAGATCTCTCAGATTTCTTCTAGGTGCACTTGAGACCATCTGAAAGAAGGATAACCAGTGACAAAGCAAAGTGCTAAGGGTGAGACACTCCTCTCAGTTTTGGAGTTACTGGCTCAAAGACCAACTTCAGCTCAATCTAGCATAGCAGTCTTTGTGCTACAGCCAGAATTTTCTTATTTATGAGGAACAGTAATTTGAGGGGACAAACAATCAAGGACCATCTTATTAAACAGTAGTCCTTCCTTCTCTCTGACATGGCCTCAATTTCTTTGAGGGCACACACACACATGCTGGCTGACACAAATTCCACCATGAGAGGTACCACTTTTCAGCAGAAGCACTTTGAAACAGAGATACCCTGAGCAAAGACATCTTGCATACTGCAGCTCCTTTTTTCCTTTCTCTTGTTTGGTTTGCATTTTTGTTTGTTTGATTTTAAACGGGCTGGGCTGTTGAAAGACACTGGTAAGAATGTGTGAAACAGAACAGAGGAAACAACGTGACCTCACAGATCTGGATTTCCCGTTTTCCCTCTGTGCAGGTAACAGACGACATCAGCACTGCTGCCATCAAGGCAACATCTGAATGTCTCCTTTCCCACTTCCATCACCTCTTTAGGTTTTCTAACAGAAATGGTTCAACATTTACTCCACGTATTCTGACAGATCTTACCTCTGCAAAGGTGCCTTTACAATCCTCTTCTTCCTTTGCACTTCTCTGTACAGACAGATTAAAGCTCTGACCCAACCCATGTGGTGCTGTTAGCAGCTCTCATGCAGCATGTTTAAAATTATGTATTTAAAATTAGTGCCACTCCTGCTGCCCTCTGCTCTTTCCAGTCCATTAAAAAACTCCTCGCTCACCCCTGAATTTTCAAATCCCTATGCACTGGGCTGGCTGAGGGTAGCTTCCATCAAGTCCACAGGGAAGAGACAGGAACAGTCCTGATCAACACAGTGGGAATGTAAGGATAAATCACTGCCCAGAAGTGAGGCAGAGGACACTGTAGCATCAAGTCCTGCAATTTGCCATTTTAGGGTCAGTCCTTTCTCTTTCCATGTGAATTTGTGATTAAGAACAAGTGTAAAATCTCACCTTACATCACATTTTTTAAGCTCATTTATGCTTTGCATAATGGGAAAGAGTTATTGCAAAATCTGAGGGACGGGTAAACACTGCAAACTGAGAAATTCACTCCTAATGAAAAGGAAGGGACACACAGATATGGCAGCAGGAAATCTAGGAGGTGGAGGAAAATTAAATCCCTGGCACATCCCTTGACAATGCAATGTGGCAAGCCTACATATTTCACTACAAAAAAAGCAGCACATTTATACAGCGTCAGGCAGATAGTTCTAAAAGATAATGGTTAAAATTAACATACAGCCCTGGAATAACTCTTGCTGCAGCACAGGAATATTTTCATTCATTATGGATACTAAATTATATACAGTAGATGGTGCAAGAAGCAGGAAAGTCTAGGACAATCCCCATTTGGCACAGCCTTTAAATAAGGGCATGGAATACCCTCAGTCTCTGCTGTGGGCAGGTAGTATCAGACAGGCCATAGCCCTTGAGCATAATTTACTTCTAATTTCTTCCAACAAAACAATTTCCTTTCTAACAAAGCAATGCACATACCGCTTCTCCTGCTGAAAACTTACGTTTTTATGATTCACACACTTCATGAGGACCAGCTCCCTGTAAGCTCTCTTGGCATGAGTTTGGTTCTGAAATGGTCTGCTGAGCTTCTTAATGGCCACGTTTCTGTCAAGGACGGCATCATATGCAGCACTGCAGTGATGACAAACACAAGGGTTATGCATCCTAGAGGGTATCCAGCACTTCTCATGGCAAATTCCTGAACCTCAGGTCTACCGTTTCCTTTTTTATCCACTGAGAAAAACACTGGGTCAAAAGAAGGAGAGAGTTTCTAGTGAAAAAAGTAAGAGATCGAAAGGAAACATGTAGCACCACATTGGTAGAAGACAGCATGCACCACTACTTCTGAACTCCAGTTCCATCGGAAATTAACATTTATTTTCAAGGGGTGGGGTAAAAAGATTAAGTAACTTCAGATAAAAATATAATACAAACTGGATGAGAAAGAAGTTATTTCATAAAGCAACTCTCTGCATGGCTGCAGCAGAAAAGGCTTTTGGTTTTTCTGTTGCAGTTAAGAACACCTTCACAACGTGGCTCAATGAAGAGGTGCCCACTTATCCAAAATGAAGTTTCTGTTTTTCTTATGGTATTTCGAATTGAATCAAGTTATTTAGTCATTCTTTGAGACCATATCATCCAATTCCAATAACATACCTAGAAACAGAACCATTTCATAAGGTTTTTTTACCGATTTCTGGTAACGAAATATTTGTTACATTTGTACAATTACAACTTTTGAAAATGAAGAAATACATTATTGTTTGCAAAGCAAACTTTTAAATCTGGGGTCCTAAAATGTTCCTTAAACCTTTAAATGTTTTTCACAACCTTCAGCTATTTTTACAAATGTTACCTCCTATGTATTTGAAACACTTATTTTAGTGGTTCAAATCTGACTACATAAATTCTGACTTCTAAATTCCACAAAGCACACTAAGTCCTAGAAAAATTCCCAAATGGACAGCATCCTCAGACCCTCTTCCTGATTTTTCCTTTTACCAAGAAAGAGGAAAGACATGACACAAGTTTTCTGCTAGTCCATGAAAAGCAGCAGTGTATTATCCCAGGAGATAAATCAACCAAACCACCCATTGTTCTAAAAATTGCTTTCTTAAGCATGAAGTAAATATTCAGAATCCTGCAATATTTTTTTCTCATTACCTCTTGCTTACTGCAGACATTCAGTGACAGAGGCTAACTAATCAAATTGAGCAGAAACATGCAAGCACCAGAAGCTTAGTCACAAAGCCAACAAAAATGTACAGCTGTTTAAAATAGGTAAGAAAATGTTGGCAATGTTTGTCTGGGAAACCACACAAGAAGAGAAGAATCAGAAATATTGAATTTGCATTACATCTGCATAAATAACACACCAAATACATCCCACAAATAAGAATACTTGTTTGCTAGTTGTTTGCTAAAGGTGACGAGGAATTTTGCAAAGATTACTTTTAGGACTCCTTTAGGAAGACTCTTGAGAGTGAGTCTAGGGAAGTGGTCCTTCCATGGCCACATCTGGAATTCTGGGTTGCACTCCAGGCTCCCCAGTATGAGAAAGATAAAGACTGGAGCAATTCCACTGGTGAACCATGAACATTATTAGGGACTGGAACATCTGTCATACAGGGAGCAGCTGAGTGAGCTGGAGTTGTTCAGCCTGGAGAAGGCTTAGGGTGGATCTTATCAATGTCCTTAAGTATCTGCTGGGAGGAGTAAAGGAGATAGAGCCAGACTCTTCTGTGGTCCTGAGCAATCTGCTCTAGCTGATTCTGCTTTGAACAGGTGAGTTGGACCAGGTGCTCTCCAACATCATCAATTCTGTCAGTTGGTAACAATTCTTTATTCTCCTATTCATGAATGAGGCATGTAACTTTCATCACCCAGATAATATCCTGTTAGTCACATGCATAAACAGATACTGCAATCTCCTGTTAAACCATATAAGCAGCAGCCTAGGTGACAAGGCTGTCAAAGATCCAGCCTGACCTGATTTCCCTCTGGCCACAGAATTTCACCCAACCAAACCTTGTGTTAGGAGGAACATGATGTGTGATTTACAGCCTAACAGTATGTAGCAGAAAGCAAACCTCCTGTAGCAGCTGTCAGAATTATGCCTCTCATTCTGATTTAGTTCAGCCACAACAGGGCATCATAAAGGCCACAACTAAATATCCCTTAATTCCATTAAGAAAGCATTGAACAAATAAAATGCAAAGCCCAAGGATTAAAAAAACCAAGATCTTTCAACAGTTAAATATTTTGTCTCTATTGTTTATGGACATACACTGCAAATATACTTCAGCAGACAAATATCTCAGCTAATCCATATTACCTGATCACCCAACTTCTTTTAGGATGAAAAGCCTACATAAGACTCATCCGAGCTATGAAAGAGTACTGTGAATTATTTTAATAATAATTTTTCATATTTTAATCTCATTAGCTACATCATAAAATTACTGACTAGTAGTTAGAAAACACCAAAAGTTTGTCTGGGCAAACATTTTCCTCAGTTTCTGATTTCTGTTTGCTTTTCTGAATTTTCTCTCTCTGTCAAAGCAACAGACAAAAGCATCAATCTAAAATCAGAAAACCAAGAGCTTCTTAAACACTTGGCTTTTATGATCAATTTCTGGTCCTTTGAGTACCATGGATGAACTAAAGTAATCCTTTGCAGAGGGATATTTACTTTGAGACACAAAGATCTTGACTGCAATTCTATCACAGTTTTCTATCAAGTGGAAGGTGTCCAACTACTTGAAGAAGTCTATATGCAAATTCATTGCACTGGGTAAATTCATAGCCCTGATGGCTTTTTCCTGTGCTCACTAGAGAGAAGCTTTTGTTTACAGACAGCCAACTCTGCCCTTTACCGCAATGAAATTACAGATAGCAGATGTAGGTCCTCTCTCTGTGGCTTGCTACACAAAATCCTTACCCTGGAACACCAAGGTTAGTATTGGTGATAAGCCTTCTTAAGACAAACTTCAATCACTGGCAGAAGAGTGGCTGTATAAACATGTGGCTCCAGGGATCGGGAGTAAGAGACAGAGAGTAATGAGTGTCTGCAAACTGTGATGAAAAGGCTGAGTGTGAAAGTCACTCTAGATCTCAAATAAAAGACTGGACTTGCATCTCAAAGAGTTTCTCTGGAAACTCTATCATAGCACCTCTTGCTCAGCTGTGAATTTATTTTTTAATTTATACAGCTTCCTGATTTTATAGCAAAGACTCTAAATTATCCCTGGTCTTATAATAAAATGATAGCTTTACAGCAATATGAGCTCAGAAACATCCTCAAAGTTTACTACCATGTCTCTGGCAGCTGTACAGACAGAAAAGGCAGTAAATAAACTCTTTCCCTATAAATCCTCTTTACAGTTAGTTTGACATGGTAAATGTTAGTGTTAAAAACGCCTTTTCAAACTGTAAATAACTTGAAACAAACCTATTTAGCAGAGATAAAAAAATTTAGTGAATATAAATTCATGACTACCAAGAGATACATGTAATTGCAGCTATTTAACAAGGCTCTTTGCTGACTTTGACAGGAAAAAAACGAAACTCCTCCTAGTCAGATTTACACAAACCCAGGTCATCATTTACCACTAATATTCTGTGTGAGCTCAGACTGTAGTATCAATGAGCAGTGATCCGTTGTCATGCATGTGAAGGACCAGGCATTCATTTTTATATCTATTTCAAAAAGCAAAGAAAAGCATTCTAGTTTCATGTCCAAGTTTCTATTTCAATAGACATTTACCAAGTAAATACTTAAAATTATTTCTCCCATCTTTTCATCAACAGTGAAACTTAACATTTATCAATTCCATTATAGTCTACCCCAGAACAGACTGTCAAGCCCACAGAAAATGTGTATTTCCTAAAGTCGACTCTTAGAGATGGGTTCTTAGGATAATAAAGGACAACCTGAAAATCACATTTAACAAGAATGTTAATGATAGCTTATCCTCAACCACCAATCACCACCAATATATGGAGCAGAACACCTTCTATAGAAATGCTCAGATACACATCTAAATGTACATGCACAGATAGATAAAAAGAAAAGCATAGATGGATGCATATATAAATCCTTTTCATAGCAATTTCTCTGTCTTCAAAGCCCTCGGTTTCAGATAACTATCTGCAGATAACTATTGCAGTTTCTGAAGAAGTCATTTTTAGGAATGACGAGAGCCAAATCTTTGTCCTGTATCAAGCAAAATTTCTGTAAAAGTGGTTTATGAAGCTTTAACCTTAAAATACTTCAAGTGCTTTACCTTGTCTCTACTTATGGTCCCCTTTCAGCCAAGTACTCCAACAAAAAAGAGTGAAAATGTTACTTTGCTTTAAGCAAACTTTTCTGAGTGTACTCTGGTAGGGTTTTTTTGGTGGGTTTGGTTTTTTTGCTCCTTACATTGCCCTATCAGTCCAAATTTTAGAATGAAATTAGACTTTCTTAAGTTTTTTTTCTTGACATATAACATCTGAGTTTCTAAAGGCAGACATTCATACAAACAGTGCACATTCCTCTCTTCAACAATTACACTAAAAACAGGAAAAAAAATTTAAAGTGAAAATTGCTCTCCAGAAAGGATATTTAAATAAAGTGAATGCTTCCCATGAAGCTAGTGTAAAAGAAAATAACTCCATACATGCACCAGTGTGCAGAAAGTTTGCCCCAAGCAGTACAAGCCAAAGGCCACTATAACAAAAAGCCTTTAAATGTACTCATTAGGTTTGGAATCAACCCTTTGTGCTGAAAATCAAAAAAAAAAAAACCCCAATATGATCATACTGAAGAGTTGCAGACCTGTTGTCAGGAATGGCTGCTATACACCCTGGATCAGCTCTTTTTCCTCTCAAAATGCAGAGAAATTGAGACAATATTTAGAGCTGATGCTAAAGAAAACCAATACGGCTTCATAATGGATGGCTGCTGCACTTTTCTTATTGCCAGTCATGGTTCTAGGCATTTTTGTGAGGATTTCCATCAGCTCACAGATTCTTGCAAGCCAGTGGAAACAGCTAGATTAGAAAACACAATCAAGATGCCTCCCCAGCTACAACACAAGTCATAATTTTTTTACTATCACCAGATTCTAGTTTCACAGAATAAATATATTAGTTGCCAAGGTTTTCCATGAGCTTCCTCATCACTGCACTGATTGGGCTCAAAATGTTCCTTCCTGCATTGCACAGAAACATGTGATCTACTATCCTGCGTTGGAATGAAGTAACATGAGAGAGGACTGAAGTGCCTGAATTGTTTGGAATTATCATCCCAGTCCTTGAATGAAAATTCAGCATTGCTGTCAAGATTAATAGCGAATTCTGTAGTGCCTAAACTTCAAAGACATGCCATTAAAACTGGAGAATTTTAAGACAAAAGTTCAAAATGTGTGGCTCTATTTTTACATTTCAGCGTTTTATCAGGAAAGCTGGTCTCACCAGAGCAGAGCAGAGGGGCAGAATCCCCTCCCTCCCCTGCTCTGGATGCAGCCCAGGACACGTTTGGCTTTCTGGGCTGTGAGTGCCCAAGGCTGGGTCATGTTCAACCTCTCACCCACCAGCACCCCCAAGTCCTTCTGGGCAGGGCTGCTCTGGATCTGTTCATCCCCCAGCCTGTACTTATCCCGCGGGTTGCCCCAACCCAGGTGCAGCACCAGCACTTGGTCTTGTTAAACCTCAAAAACCTGCAAATTTGCTGAGGGTGCACTTGATCCCTCTGTCTGTCATTAATGAAGATATTAAACAACCCTGGTCCCAATACGGGCCCCTGAGGGGCACCACTTGTCACTGATGTCCATCAGGACTCTGACCTGTTGACCACAACCCTCTGCATGCAAGTGTCCTCCTCTCAAACCTCTCTCTTGACATTTTAGACAGAGGGATGCTATGGGGGACTGTTTCATAGGCTTTACAGAAGTCCAGATAAATAACGTGAAACGCTTCCCTTGTCTACTGATGGAGCCACTCCATCACGGAAAGGCCAGAGGG
>VZTG01005665.1:218774-535346 GCA_013397845.1 Melanocharis versteri | reverse complement strand
CCTCTCACCCACCAGCACCCCCAAGTCCTTCTGGGCAGGGCTGCTCTGGATCTGTTCATCCCCCAGCCTGTACTTATCCCGCGGGTTGCCCCAACCCAGGTGCAGCACCAGCACTTGGTCTTGTTAAACCTCAAAAACCTGCAAATTTGCTGAGGGTGCACTTGATCCCTCTGTCTGTCATTAATGAAGATATTAAACAACCCTGGTCCCAATACGGGCCCCTGAGGGGCACCACTTGTCACTGATGTCCATCAGGACTCTGACCTGTTGACCACAACCCTCTGCATGCAAGTGTCCTCCTCTCAAACCTCTCTCTTGACATTTTAGACAGAGGGATGCTATGGGGGACTGTTTCATAGGCTTTACAGAAGTCCAGATAAATAACGTGAAACGCTTCCCTTGTCTACTGATGGAGCCACTCCATCACGGAAGGCCATGGGGTTGGTCAGGCAGGACTTGCCTTTGGAGCATCTGTGCTGGCTGTCCTGAATCACCTCCCTGTCCTCCCTGTGCCTTAGCACAGCTTCCAGGAGGATCTGTTCCATGACCTTCCCAGGCACAGAGGAGAGGCTGACAGGTCGGTAGTTCCATGGTCCTGCTTTCTGCCCTGTTTAAAGGTGGGTTCAAAATTTTCCTTTTTCCAGTCACCTGGGACTTCACCTGACTGCCCGTGGCTTTTCAAATATCATGGAGAGTGGCTTGGCAACTACATCAGCCAATTCCCTCAGGCCTCTGGGATGCCTCTCAGGTCCCACAGAAACATGTACATTCAGGTTCCTCAGTGCTCATAAACCTGATCTTTATTTGCAGTGGGAGGGACTTTGCTCCCCCAGTCCCCATTCCACTGTCTCTCCACTGGAGAGGTGTAGGAAAAGAGGTTGCCATTGAAGACAGAGTCAACAAGTTGTTGAATACCTCAGCATTGTCCTCTCTGGTAGGGCTGTCTATCACCTAGTTTGATAGCTTAGACGCTCACATGCAAACACGAAGTCCAAGTCCACAATTCATCCAGTCCCTTTACTGCCACCCATAAAGGATTAAATAGTGCCATTGTCGTATCCGTAACAGTCCAATTTTGAATCTGTATTGCTCATTCTTTTTCAACTACTATTGCCATTGCCTAAAATGTCAAAGCCAAGCAGCCCTTTACAGCAAAGACAAACTGGGAAGCAGAATTCATTCATAATTCTAAGGACAGCTAGATCTGAAAAGTTCTCTGTGAAATCTATTTCACAATTCCGTCATGCTGAGAGAGCTCTTATCTGCCAAAATTTCAGATGGGAGGGTCTGAAGGAAGGTGTTTGAGCCACCACAAATAAGACAATGTAAAAGAAGCTTCAGGGATGAAAAAGGATGGAACACTTATTTTTAATAAACTCATTTACAATAAATGTTAGTTATCTTTCTAATTACATGAGCTGGTGATGCCCTAACAAGAACCACTTCGTAACCCACCAGTTATCAGTTGTGCATATCGATGCAAGATAAAACCTTTCCCATAGTCATTCTCACTCACAAAGACTGTGTAGGGATACAGGGATACAGTGGGAAAGGCAGTGTGGAAACAGCTATAAAGTTCACACATTGCCTGGCACACCACTCAATGGGTGCTGGTTCAGTTTGCCAGGAGATTAAAATATTCATGAGGATGCTGAGTATGAAGCATGTTTACATATTTCTCATCTGCATGTGCTCTGCTAATTCTTTATATTTGGTCCTGAAAGTCACTCAGCTGTTTAATACTTCTCTGAACAGAACTGTAAAATCATTACTTTCTGGTCCTGCATGTCTCTTATCACTAACTCACTACACAGTCTGCTAGCTGCCAGTAGCTTTTGTTAGCTGCCAGCCTAGGAAATTCAACCTGAGCAGTGAAGGGAGCCAAGTTTCTTTTCCATTTTGCTTTAAAAGGGCTCTAGACCTATATGCTTTCTCTTGTACGTGAAGCATGTAAGAGATGACAATCTCGTGGTTTCCAGAGTATCCTACACTACTCACTCTTGGCATGTTCAAGGATTTACGAAAGCCAGAGCAAGGTAAAAAACTGAAAAATGGACCAGAGCTGGGGGTGCCTATCAATATTCAGTGGCAGAAAACACATGGGCAAAATAAGTGTGATTTGCGGGTTAACCATATTAAGTAGATGTTTGCCCCATATCTGGAGAATGGGTGTAAGACACTGATTTTGGCAAAGAGATCTCATGTTCACTGCTCTGAACTCAGCAGGGAATGTAAACTTTGGAGTGTTTTCAAGTTTGTTAAGCAGCAAAGCCAGAAAAAGTCCAGTTTCCTTGTTTAAGAGCAATTTACAAGACTTGGGAAATAGTGGCACTGAGGCAGAGTCTGTGCACCTGGCAGAAGCTGAGTGCCTACCACATTCAAACTGTCAGTCACGTGATAAACCTGCTATTTTTTGGACCTACAAACTGGAATAGAAACCAGCTACTATCTTCCATAATCCCCTCACAACCATAATTTAAAAGACTTGCCTGACAAACTGAACAAAAGCTGTCACTTGGGTGAATAGGAAACGCTACTTCACGTTTCTTGCTGCATTTCGCAAATGATTGAAAACCAAAATTCAACCGTGGATTAAAAGCGTACTGTTAGCAAGCCTTCACCTACAATGTGATAATCATGGGAGAAAAAAGTAAGAAGTTGAACCCCAAAAGGCTACTCAAATTCTAGTTTCCCCAAACTAACCCTGCAATCTCTACAAGGCTATTCTAAGCAGACAAAACCAGCATAACAAGCTTGCTGCTCAACAAGCCAAAGTGTCTTTTTCCAACAGGAGCAAAATGAAAAAACTTAGGTTTTTGAGTTGCCACATTACACCAGAAATTTCAAGACATAGATGTGTAGACAGAATTTTAAAACACTATATTTGAAGCCAGAAAAGAATAAAAGGTAAAAAACCAACCAAACAACAAAAAAATCCCATACAAATAGTACCCACAAACAAACAAACCCCTCGATGTCCTATTTGCCACTTGCAAAGGGACTCCTGTCTTTGAGTCTTCCTACTTTCTGCTTCCCTTCCTGTCTGTCTCACTTTATTGCAGACTCCTGGCCATTCTGGTGAGTTTTCCCACTCATGTCACTCCAGATATATCCTGCATTGTTCACAAACTTCACTCAGGCTTCACACAGAATATCTTGTTTCATATTGTCTTTTATCTTGCACAACTTCTGTTTAATTTTTTGGGGCTGTCACTGGCTCTTATGATTGTCTAAGGACAGGTCTTGGGACAAAGCACAATATATTGCTTTCTGTAAAGCACTGTGAAAATCTGTAGATTCCATTAATCTTAGAGATTAAATATCAGCAATACACGCTGACAAAGAAAATTGAATTATCCTACTTGCATTTCCTTCCAGACTGGCTCCAGTTTTTCTATTTCTGGTTCCATTGCTTCTTTGTTCTGATACCTGCCCTTTTATTTAGGTGCTCTGCCCTATTGCCCTACATCCCTGATTCCATGTGGCCACAACCATTCCCCTATCACAGGAGAAACCCCTTGTTCCTAAGAGGGAACAGAAGTGTTTTGTGCAATTTGTCTCATGTGAAACACATGGTGATGATGATGCAACAGTGTTCATTTCAGTGGGGACAGGATTTCAGGTGAATGACATGGAAGGAAAAAGCCTGAAGGCTGTTAAGGAACAGCTGCAACGCACTGACAGGAGTTAATTCCAACCCTGATTTTTCAGGAGGAGCAACGAGAGTCTTGAAAAAAATCTCTCCGATAAGCTGCATCACAGTACTGACCCAGCACAGATGTGAGAAAAGGGAGATCTGTCAGCGACCGAAAGGAAGCTTTTGACAGTGTAGGAGCAGATAAGTACCTGACATCTGTAAAGACAGTTATAGAACATCACTGTCTGATAGCAAACAGTGTAAATTAAATGGAGTTTCTAATCAGCCAACACAGAAAGAGCTTCAATTTCACAATCATCAGTTACTTCCCTGCAGACACAGAATTTACAAACAGCTGATACACTTTTTAATGGTTCCAAGGGAATCACAGATTCAGCCACAGCTATGAAAAAACCTGCTCTGTGCCTAAGAGTTGTACCAATCCAGCTGAAAACCCCAGCTGCTGACACTCTCACATGAGCCTGACCCTGCCTTTACAGTACTGAATTTGTGACCAGGTAAAGGGAGCATTGCTGCCAGGGTTCACAAAAACAGATTGCACAGAGATGGTTCCCTCACGAACTTATTTACTTTTTTCCCCCACAAACTTGCAGAGTACAAATATGGAATAGATTTTGCCTGCTTAACTGTTGTAGTCATGGAAACCATACAGGTTCTTTAAGGAGAAAGGAATCAAAAAAGGACATAGAAATATAGGCAGTGTATTTTAGAGACAGAGGGCATGATTTCTTTGCTAGGAAAGAATACTGTGGCATATTTTATTACATACTATTTGTGATTACTATTACATTTTAAATTTTAGATTTCTCTGTACAGGCAAAGGGAAATGAAACAAAAGAAGACAAACATGGAATACGTGGTTACTCCCTGCCTACCAGGAATCTCTGCATTCAGATAGAAAAAGAACGTTACCAAAAAAAAAACCAAAAAAGGAAGAAATTGAGACATGTTTTTGGCTATATCCTTCTTTTTTTGCTTCTTTCTCACTTATAGCTACTAGTAGTAGATAGAAGAAGCTTCAAGAATCAAAGCAAACAATGACTCAAAGACAATCCATCTGTCCTATTTTTCCGATGTTATCAATAGTTTGTCACATGGCAACACTTCCCTGTGATCCTAACAGCAGTTCCTTCCATATTCAAGCTCCGTTCTTTGCTGCAAGAGCACTCCCAGACATGGCCTCTTCCTCTCACTCCATATGCAAGCAAACTGTCTCTGGATATGTGTTAATATGCAAATTCTAATAACATTATCTTAAGAAACACAAATCTGACCAACTTAAATACCTCCACTCAATATTCAAACACAGAGATACTCAGCCTTTGCTGTACCCATTGGGAGTCTCTCAGCACCTTAAAATTTCCATGCTGGTGATCCAGATTCCAAATACAACGGGGAAATTTGCTGTTTCTCCAAAGAATCAAGGCATAGATATATCAGAACCACAAAGGAGAATGTGCTGTTTCGGACGTACACCAGATCAACGGGCAACCAAATACACACAGTTTTTGGTGTTTCAGAGCAACGACATGCTAGAAAATCCAAAGAATACCACAATGTGACTGCAAACTAGGAGCTGGGGAAAAATCCTGTAATGTGCAAATGAATGAGCGACGTTTGACACTTGCTGTGAGTTTAACTTCTGATATTTCAACAAGAACCTCCCAAAATGTAAAAAAAACAAAAAGCAAAAAACCCCATCTGGATATAGTCTAAGCTACTTGCCCCCAGAAGAAAGAAAATTAAAAATCACCATGTGTTGCCATTGCATGGGATGATACTAGCACTCAGAAACGTGGGAGAATTTGTTTAAATCGACATGCTTATTTCACTACCAGTCCAGCAATAGTTTCCAGTGCAAAGAGACAGCTATTTCCTACATTGCTCTCGCAGAACACACTTGTAAAACTCTCTAAAGGTTGTCTTCAAGAACCTCCTCGGGAGCAGAATGTCAAAGCACATCAGCGAAGCACACAACAGCATGAGGAAGAGAACGCTGGCTGAACTAATGAACACAATTTGGAGAATCTACAACAGAATGGGATCAATTTGCAGTGCCAGCCAACCGAATGTTGAGCACAAAAAAGCCTGCAAGATGCAACTGTGTCACTGGAATGAAAGTAACCAAACTCACAGCATAGGCTCAGTTCTGATTCACAGGAGAGGCTGGGGCTGACAGAATTAATGCTGCCACTCCCTTCAAGGCCCCTGAAATTCTAGGCATATCCGAGTACATTGCTCACCCCATTTTGCCTCTGAATGACATGTATTCTTTGTTCTCCTCTTCTGAGGAAAATTAGTGATTAATCCCACAAAGAGAACACCTCTGAACTTCAGTGGAACTATGCCAGTTTATACATGCACAAACGTTGGTCTCTATCAAAGCACACAGTATTTCAATTCAGTGACACGAAGAAATCAAAACAGTGTAGCTGGGATAGCAGGACCACAGTGGAGAAGCATATTCATGTCTCAAGAACTTGAATACACAGGGGTCCAGCTAAACAATACAAATAAAATCGTGTATTAGCTGTAAGACACTGATATGACTGCTATTCTCTGTGTTTTTTTAAAGCTGCACTATAGCAAAAGTATGAGCTTGGAATTGATTATGGTCGGAAGGATCAACTCCTCTTTTCTACGGCTTTTACCATTATTCCCATTGCAATATCACTTAATATCATTATACCCAGACCAGGAGTCAATGGTGCTACACAAAACCAGAACTGAAGGATAATCATTGTACAAAAGAGCTCAGGTGTTTTCATGTCTTGTACAGGACAATACCTGTCACATTTCTCCTCTGGCCTCTGAACACTCTGGGAAGTGGTTGAGTCACCATCCCTGGAGGTAATGAAAAAGATGTGCAGATGTGGCACCTGGGGACATGGTTTAGTGATGGACCTGGCAGTGCTGGGTTAGTGGTTGGACTCAATGATCTTGAGGGTCTTTTCCAACCTAAATGATTCTGTGGTGCTGCAATCACTTCAGAGAAAGAATCAGCAGATTTATAAGCTACAACAAGTGCCACCATCACCACAGGCTGATCTGAAAGAACTGCGCACTCTGTAGGATTCAACCACCAAATTACAATTAAATCAGCAAAGCAGAACCTACGGTAATATTAGGCAACATAGCAAGCTATTTAAGGTCTTGCTGGCTCCACCTATTACAACAAACACTAAAAGACTCTGTTACCTCCTTCATGTTCAGGCTCAGAAGTATCATCAAACCACTAATTCAAAGAAAAAAAATCTGCAACACATTGCCCAATTTACTACTTCAGGAATATATTTACAGTCTCCTCTATATCTGCAGGTGAGGTGACTTCCTAAATTTATACTGCATTCACTGAAAAGCTCTCAGAAAAGCATAATTCCTGCTCCCACATCCTCCACTCAAACATTGCTCACACAGAAACTTCCTGCACCAACAAGACAGAATAAAGCACTTCCCAGCCAAAACCCCAGCCCAGCTGACACATCATTAGACCACATCTCAACATCATGCAGCATGAAAGCTCGTGCTCACTTTTAAGAAAAGACCAAGATAAAGGATTTCAGCTGAAAGGCATCATCAGACCCATTTATTGGATGCTCACACAGACAACTTTGTTTTCAAAGCTAACACTTTCTCCTGAAAATGCACACAGGTATAGGCACTAGTGTGGTCATAAACCAGGCCAAGTGTCTTCATAAGATACTGCTAAGATTTTAATTACTTGTGCCCTCAAGCCTGTAAGTGATGTCTTCCCTATCTGCCTTGGAAACCTGGACTTCACCCTTGCTTCTATAAATTCAAAAACTGTCAGAGGCCCTTCAAATTGCTTTTGAAATATTTCTTAGCTTGCAAACCACAGCAGAAAACCTACAGATCAATTACCTCGCTTCCAGGCAAAAAGCATTCATCTAAAACATAAAGAAACACCCACTCCAACATCAGCATATTTCTGTTGATTTTATGGAACGTGAGAATTCCTCTCCATCCACCATCATCCACCATGCACAAACCCAAGCTGAAAGTGACCTGTCTCTCTTTCTCAGCTCCTTGCAAAATAAGGTAGGTGTCTAGCATTGCAGAGGGGTATCAGCCACTTCTCCTCTCAGCAGTTTAAGTGGCACATATCTAATTAAACTCAGAAAACTGTTTTCTGTTTCTATCACAGACTCAAAGATTCACTAGCATAGTTAAAAGCCTGTGCAGTTTTTACAACTACAGCTTGGTCTAATAAACTCCAAGCTGTGTTTCAGCGATGCCCCATCATCATCATGCCTGTAATAACAACATGATAATGATATGCAAACACACCCTTTATAGGCTTTCTCACAGATGTCAGTGTGAAGTACAGCGAGCAAACAACCTACACTTTCATAAAGAGTAGTGCTTGCAGGGTGAAGAGGAGCTTCCCTGCTCAAGAGATTCCAAGCAGCCTGTTTTCTTTCCTTCTTTTGGCTCCTAAAATGACTTTGTGAACATAGTAATCACAAAACCCTTTGAAAGAGCCCAAAGATTAATTTCCAAAGATACTGTACGTACTACTCCTGTAGAAATAACATTTCCTCACTGGGTTTATAATTACTTCACATGGGTGCAATTATAACAATAACACCATATGGTTTTCTCTTTTTCACGTAATTTACTAAATTATCATCTCCTGAAGACCTTAATATTTTTAATGCTTCCATATCAAGAAAATAATTTTTTCTTCGATGTAATTTTCAGCACAATCAAGTGAAATCAAGTCCTTACTTCTTTCATAACCACATTCCCTGCTTCGGTTCCACAACATTAATTGTTTTCCACTGACATTCTCCTGCTTATCCTGAAACCTCTTTCTAGAACTGTATGAGAAAGATTTCAGTATTCTGTGGCTTTGCCTACGAACTCTGCAACACCTTCCAGAGCCTGAAAAACATCAGGTCTCTCCTCCTAAAAGAAGTTAGCATTCAGCAGCCATGCTCCATCACTCCATAAAACCAAGTGTCACTATGCACCAAAGCTGTCTCCAGTAGCTGGGATTGCCAGTTATTCCACTCAATAACACGTAGTGTCCTTACCTACAGCGATCCTGAAGGAAAATCCAGAAACTGTGCATGCTCTGAGAAGACTGAGCCTAAACCCCTCTGTGCCATCCTACCTGTGCCTGCCCTTGGTAGAGGGAACAATCAGAAATCACCCACTTATCTTCTACACTTCTCCTAATTCTGGCACCGAGGGACAGAACTGCATCCCAGATCTGTGACACTTCCTGAACAAGCCATCGAGTATAAACAGAGCCACTGGATCTGAAGAAAACTACAACCTAGGGTTCCCCCACTATTTTCATAGAGGTGCTCCTTGTGGCTATTCTTTGCAAAAGAACAAGACAAGCAGCACAGATCATTTCCCCCACCAGAGCAAGGAGTGCTGAACAAATAGGCAAGATTTCAGTATTTTTTTTCCTTAATCGGCTATTTCTAGATGTAACTCTATTTCCATCAAAATACTTCTAAATAGTGTAAGTTTCCACAGTAGAAACTTATTCTAATAAAGTTTGCTGTGTGAGCTTATTATTATTATTAGGTAAGGAGAAACATACACAACTGAAGATGTTTCTCATCATGTATTGTTTTCTCTTAGCTTAAACTACAAATATTTATCTCCCAATTGTTTTTTCATTAATTAACCTCTTCACCATTGATTCTTCATGCTTTGCTGAGAGATAGTTTATTGTATTTCTGGTAAATTATGCCTTACGACAGGCATAATTTGTGTAACACAAACTAAGAAAAAAATGCTCATTATCTTCCCCATCTATTATGTAATGCTTCTATATCTGTATTATCAAAAAGGCCTTTTATGGCCTCTCCATGCTACTCACCATTTCAGAGGATTTGTGTTAACTTTCACTTGAACTTGCTCATTTTCTGATTTTATTTTCTTTCCTAAGAAATTCTTAACTTTTGCTGTCAACTCTTAGTACGAAAGTAAAATTCACAGGATGTTTTTGATTTTATTTAGCTTAACTTCTCTGGTTTTTGCTGCTCGCAAATTGATCATTACAGCAATTCAGTTGCAGAGAGGTTCAACAAAAACTGATTTTCCTCTGAAACAAATAGAGGCTAGTAAGGAGGAAGAAAAACCATCTTTGCTTCATATGGAATTGAAAAAATAGTGCAAAATTAATTTTACTAATACTCAACCCAAAATATGCTTCTTTCCCAAAGCTGATTTTAAAGCAACCTTTAGTTTATTGTGTTTAAGATACAGAATATGGTAAATGGCCATTTAGCTCAATCTCTGGACTTGCATGGTCTCAAAGTATACTAAACACTGGGAGTGATGGACTGAGACCTAAGGATGTGCTGTCGGTGTCAATCATACTGCCCATGCCAACAATCCATGAAAAACCATTTGCCACTGGCTTAAAGGAACCTCTGGCTTTACCACTGCCTCCACCTGTAAAGTAACACACATTACATCCAATTCTGGGAAAAAAAACAGTGACAGAGGTGACAGATGGAATTAAGACCTTATCTCTGATCAAATTACGGATAAAAAAGTGTTTTAGTTACCCTAATGCCTCATAATAAAGGGAGTAACAAATGCCTGCCACAGAAATTTAAAAGCCATATCTAAAAGTGCAGAGGCAAAAGCTAACCAGGATTTCACTGCTTTTGAACATGCTAAATTCAAATTAGGAGAGCTACTGAATTTGTCTTTTGTTCACATTACTCACATCACTTTTAAGAAATAAAGGAAACATTAGCAGTCACCTCGATTTGAAAGGCTTCCACCCCGAACACTTGAGAATGCTATGGGATGTGACAAATTTCTATATTGCTCTCAGTGACTTTTACTGTAGAAAGACTAAAATTACAGGGTTTACTTGGGATATTATTTGCACTGCCTCTGGAAATAGTGCCACAGTTGTCAATTATGATAAGATCTCTCTCCCGCTTTCTTGCTAGTTCCATTTTGCTGTGTGGAGAAACAAACCCAGTGCTATCACTCTCACCAGCCAGGGAATTTATTAGCAAACCACTGGGCACCTTCTGCCTCAGGATGTCTGTTGCCTGACTGCTATTTTTGCAATTTTAGACAACGGCTGTGGCTGGCAAACTCTGAAGAGATGCAAAATGCCAATTCTGTTTCAAAGCATCATAAGAGAAACTGCTGATACTCACCAAACTATTCCCTGAGCCCCAGAGCCAATAGGTTTCAAGTTCTGGTAGCGTTTGAGAACTGTGAAGGTCGAGTCACCTACTTCCACGCTGTAGAACTGGTTGTCAACTTTGCTTTTGCTCATGTTGTAATGTTTGGCAATATATGACACATCCACTTGTTTCCCAAATCCCTGTTGTACAGAAGAAGGGAAGGGGAGAGGGATTAGTAAAAACAGAGAAACCAAGGCTGATAAAAGATAAGAATACTGATAAAGCACTGTCAGCCTAATTTTTCCAACATAAATTCTTGTCATTTTTGGCTCATTTTCATAAAGATTGTATTAAACCTTCTTTCATGCAGGAAGTCACCATAAAAAGGCACTGATTAAAGAAAACCAGTGAATTCTCCAGCTGATGTTTGTGACACAGTTACTGCCAAATACTGGTCTCTGCCTGCCATCACTCCTGCTTCCTGACTACTGGATTGTGTGTTCGTGCTGATTCTGCCCTCGTTTGTTTGCAATAAATTTAAAATAAGATGACTTTCATCAGTGTGGAAGTGGGAAAGGAGAGGCTCTTCATCAGTGATCAGACAGAGCAAGCAAATGTATTCCCCTGAGTGCTAAAACTTTCCCTGAGCACGTGATGAAGGCCTTGAGAACCTTTCAACAGGAGTTGCAAAAGAAACAGAGCAGTTTATGAGACAAATTGTGACCCAACATGGCTCAGTATCATGGAGAAGTATTATTCAGTATTATTCAGAAGCTCTGGAGGTCTTCAAGAGTTCTGGATTCCTAAGGATAGGAGGGAGAGTTGCTCTCGTGACCTAACAAATGCATTAGTACTAAGCAAACACCAATTTTCACAACAAAACACCAAGTTTGTGCTTGCACTGTAGCTAGCACTGCACAGCAGTGTTCCTGCCCAAAACAGTAAATTTAAAAAATAATAATTTTTACAAGACTAAGAAAACCCTCCCTCAAATTTGTAAAATTACCAGGCAGCAAGTTACATTATAACCACTTTATGACTACTGCTGAGCTCAGTTCCCTCTGGACTACGGAGCAAATTTATAGTGATTTGAGATAAAAATCAGAATTAAGTGCTTGTAATTTAGGATTCTATACTACATGATGCTGAGCACAGGATGCAAAAGCTCAACATATGCAACAGATCTGCCCTAAAAGAGTTGACAATTCAGTTATGGAAGTCAAGACATGTCCAAATGCCTTCTATAAGGAAAAGCAAAATCCAACTATGCATCTGTCTATGCATTTTTTTTCAGTGCTCCCAAACATAGCTTCTAAATTTTCTTATTTGCTCTTTTACAAATTTCTTTCCCCCAAAAAATTCTGAATGATCAACTGCATTATGTGTTTATGGACTACTAAGTTGAAATTTGATGGAGCTGGGAAAAAAGTGAAGTTGATTTTGATTACATTACTCTTTCAATTAAAAAGAACACCCTTCCAGTGTTCCAAAAACAGATTACTGACCTTGCAGAGAACTTGGATTTTAAGGTTTGCCTTAGAAAAATTATTATTATTTTCCTGTCCGTTATCTGATCAGGAGGCCCATTGGCACTGGACAGCATCAATCTAAACACCTCATTTAGTGACTCTGAAACATTTTAATAAATAATGTAGCTCTTTACTCAAACACAGAGTCTCAACTCAGACAACCAAGTGGAAACTTTACATTAACTTGTCCATCAAATATTGTGAGGGGGAGAGCAGGGGAGGCCTTGTCCTAACACAAAAAGTGAGAGATTTATGGACACCGACACAGCGCTAAATTGAAGCTTCCAGAGAGTGAAATGATTCCAAAAGAGGTTTGAATTTTTCTCATTGGAAGACAAACAGGCTGCATCTGATTCACGCTGTGTAGCCTTAGTCTTAAAACGTCTTCCATTCAGTGAAGAGAGATGCACAAATTTGGCTATTCAGCTCAGGTATTCATACCAGACCTGGAATTGAGAGGTTCTTTGGGTTTTTTTAATAACATGTTCCTGATTGACAGGAATTTCACAGCTCCCTCTGGCTAGACAAACACATTTGGAGCACGTTTTTTCCTGATGTCATTATCAGAACAATGCAGGACATATTCACCATTAGCACCCATTACTCTGAAACCAATGTTTATATACAAAGTGTCAGCATGAAAATTGCATTCCTGAGTGAGACTGACTCATAGCCAGCTCCTCTGGAAGTACAGATAGAGCGAATTTTTTAAACAAATTGGATGACTGTGTTAAGGCTTGGATGAGCCAGGCCTGCCACAACTTGTTTGTGTCCTCACTCTCAAGCCACCTGACGGCTCGTTGTGTGCTTTGGAGCTACATGGGAACACATATTTTATCACTCTATGTCTAGAATAAAAATTACTTGCTCTTAAGTGAGCCTAACCATGTGAACTACTGGCCTTGGGAAACTCGTGCTGCATACTGTGGGATTTCTGAACTGCTGCGGTTCCTGCAGCTGGTTATTTTAAATCCAGAAATGCCTTAAAAATAAATTAAAACAGCTCAGAAGAACCTCTCTGTAGTACCTCAGTTATATGGGTAATTAACAGAACCAATTGCTTCAGTCAACAGCAATTAAAGTTGTGGACCCAGAAGACCACAACTGGTAAGAAAACAGAAACATCCTGAAGAGCAGCTCTCCTCTGCACAACACAGAGCATTCCTATGTCAATCTGCTCCTAACTGTGTGTGAGAGGGAAAGGTGAAGGCTGTTTTGTTTTTCATGGAATCACTTCTTCTTTTTAGATTAATATTTTTCCACCTACTTAAAAATCTGTGCCCTATAAGGTCTTTGAAAGAAAACAAACATCAAGCATTACTTCTAAAATTAAAGGCAGGCTGATTTAGTTTGAAGTTCACTTCAAGCAGAATGCCTCCTCTGAGTGACAAAAAATTCAGCTTTGTGGACAGGCCAAACAGTCTCCAGGTCAGCTCCTAAGTTGCCTCCTTGCTTTAAACCCACATTGTTAAAAAAACTACAAAAAAACCCCTACTCTATCTTTTCCAAATTTTACCAAAGCCTAAATAAGCAAAACGAAAGTAAGGTTACTAAAGTAAGGTTACAATAAGGTTACTAAAGCCCAATGCACTACTTACTTCCATAACAACAGGAGATGAATGATATAACTATCCTTGTCATGATGCTGACTTAAATCAAATCCCTAAGTTAATGAATCAACAGGATTATTGGATTAATCACATTTGATCAGATCCCCAAGCCAACATAATCAAGAACTATCTCTGGTTGATTCAACAGCCACTTCCTAACGAGGACAAGGAAATGGCAGTTTTGTTTCACTCCAAAATTAAGGTAAAAAACCTCTTCCCTTTAGCAAGGAAATTCATACTCTTTATAGAGCATGTCAATGTTAGTTTCAGTTTCAAACCCTGACGAAAATGTTCTTCTCCAAATCTTCAGATTCACATAGCCCATCTTAAAGAAACCTGAGCAGTACATTCTGGTCTTGTCCTGTTACACCCTCAGCGCTCACACAAACCCCTTCCAGAAGCCTTGGTGTTGTTACATTCATTAATATTCCCCCAGCTGCCAGACTCAGGTTTTACTGCACAATGCTTACAAGTTCTGTACTGGCAGCTCAAGTTAAACCTTTGGTTATGTGGCATCAGAAAGGAGCGCAGGGCTAGGAATTTCCAGTATCCACCCTGCTGTATGTGCACCCAACCATAAACTCCTTTCAAATGTGATGGACATCGTAAGAAACCAGGAATTAGCACTTCATCAAGAAATAGATGGGGGAAGGAAGTTTATAGATACACATTGCAATCAGGATATCACAGTAAAAATGTATAGGTCTCATACAGTAAAGTGAATTCCAGTGAGTTAATAAATTTTCAGGTGAACTTCAAATGAACTCAGGCAAGCTACAATACCGAGGCCCCAGAATAACAGTAAACATTGCAGGTGTGAAACTTCAAACAATACATCTAAGTTTCTCAGACCTCTGTGTAAGATGAAAGACTATTCCTCAGAGACAAAGTATGCATGGAAATGTTTGTTCTTAGTTTCCATAAACATTTGGACAATTAAATTACATTACTTCAACACTGATAGGAATTTAGCCTTCGTTTCATAGGTACAAAAATTGACAAACCGTTATTTTCTCCTTTCACTACCTAATTGAAAACCTCTAACACAAACACACACATTACCCAACGCCATTCTCTTTCCTCCATACTGAGAAATTTAGGAATAAGAGAAGTGAAAGTTTCTCAGCCCTGAAAACCTAACGATCATTGTTAACTCACTTGAGCACGTAGCCACATTTGCAATGATGTTTGCTTAGTATCCTGACAAGTGAGAAAGAGAAAAGAAAATAAACTGTCAAGACTCAAGCATTTGAGATGAAGGAAAAAGATACTCTCACCACTACTAACTGTTTAGAGAGCATATATTTTGCTTTCAAAGGGCAAGTATTTAAAAATTCTGTGAAAATCAAATAACTTACTGCCTCACACAGAGCTACAAACTGTATTCTTTTCCTTTCTTTCAGAGTACAGAGATCAAAAGAGTTAAAAAGCCCAACAGAAATAAAATGTTGTTATTTTCTATATAATAAGGTGAATTGATTCCTGATACCCCATTTTATTTGTCCATTTCTATCCTACAAAATAACTATACTTATTATATTTCACTGACAGACCTTTGTTTCTGAACACCATTCCTTCCATTATTGACGAGCCTAAAATATGGCAATTTCTTACAGCTCGGCATCTCATACATTTCAGCTTTTATAAATACAAACCACGCTAGCGGCAATTTTAGGCAAATTGCTCTCCTTTGCATCTCCAAGACAGTGAGTGCTGTCACAGAGTCTGCTGGCAGCATCAGCAGAGGGGAAACTTTACCTCAGTGTTCTCATCCTCCCCTGTCTGCCCACAGAAATCCCAGCAGGAACACCCTGTCGAGGGTGCCATGGTGCAAGGCTACTGAAATCAAAGCCCTCCACGTGTGTGTAAATGCAGGTGAGCAAAAGAAGCAGGTGGAAGACTGAAAGGCTGACTCTCGATTTGCAGCTGCCACAGAGCCCAGACATGAGCAGGATGGAGCAGAGAGGATGCTCCGAGCCAGACATCACAATGCCCCAGCAGCCCCCACGTCTCCACCCCACCTCAGACAAAGAGACTGGTATGGACCACAGCACATTTCAGAGGTGGATGCCTTTGGTTCTCCCAGGATCCAAAAGGATAATATCTTAAAGCTACAATTTAACCTTAAAAGTCAAATACTGGGATTGTACAGACTGAAATTCACAAGTATGGTAAAACCCTCAGTCTTCTTGCCAGCTCTGAAAACGTGCATAGAGGCAAGCCCTGATCACCTGGGTGCATCTGCTAAGTCAACACCACTATGAACTTAATGGCTATCCTCCCACTTGTGATTCTCACAGAAGTTTCAAGTGCCAGAGTTCTGGCATGAACATGCATTTACTGAGCCCTCTGCTTCGAATTTAATGGTCACAGGTTTTGCTGCGTAAATCTGAATGGCCACAGAAGCTGTCGCTTGGGAAATACAGAGTATCTTTGTGAAGAAAGATCTACTGAATTATTTTAAATGGTGTATTCTACATATGACACATTTATGGCAGAAATTATGTCTATTTTTTTCACCATAAAGCCAGACTTCTCACTTATTCTGGCTCTCCCTCCCTGAACTTAAAAGTCCATAAACAATGATCCAATCTCCTGCACAGGGTTTCATCTTGTGTGTGTGCGGTTAGATGTAATATTGCAGATTTTGGTCTTACCAGCCACATCACACCACAGTTCTCCATTCTTCCACCTCAATTCTCATCCTGTGAGGCTTGTATTAGTCACCTAGTCTTCCTGCTTTTAGTGTGTTTTGAGTGGGATTTAAAAGCTAATTTTCAGCCTTCTTTTAATCTCTCTTCAGCTGTCTTGCCCACCAGACAGGAGGGTTTATGCATTTAGCCTTTCAAATAGACAACTGACCCCTGCAAACAACTCAAACATGATTGACCAGTCATTGATCTTTTTACATATGCTTTGTTCACTTTGTTCACTATTTCAACACACTATATTAAAAATATCTTTTTAAGTGGAGTACAATATTTCTAAGTGCTGGTTGGGTATTTTTTGTTAGGTTGGGGTTTGTTGTTGTTGTGGTTTTTTGTTTGTTTGCTTAAACACTCTGTCCTTGCTTAACCTCTTCTAACTGAGATACCAAAAACCCAGCAGCTTACCTAGCTCTGATTACACACAAAGCAGCAAGTCTGCCTTCTTTTCAATTGTATCTACTCAAAGCATGAAGCAAAGCACTATTTATTTATTTTTCTCGTCCTCCACGTGTTCACTGAGCTTTAACTACTTTTAATTCCAAATTTTCATAGCTCATTTGTAACTGTGGTATCATGTATTGCTCAGAAGTCACTGTGTCCTAAAATCCTTCATTCCAGGCCAGACTTCTAACAGATGAGCAGTCTGTGGGTACCTGCACAAAAAAACAACTAATGCAAATGATTCCTCATTCCCCTGATGCCTGAAGAGCTCACTGCTGACACACAGGTGATATCTAGCCATGGTCATCACACCAAAGAAGGTTGAAAGGACTGATCAAGAAACACTGAAAGAAAAGGCTCCTTGAGACTGAGGTTTCTTTATGGATGTCAAGATCCAGTGTTNGAGTCACGTGCAGTCCTGTGGGGCAAAGCCTCTCACATGGATGTGTTCTGTGGGGTTGGGGGTTCCACAGCTGGGCCAGTTTGTGTATTCGGAGGATGGATGTTAATTGTCTCTCACCAGAGGCTAAGCCATGCACCCAAAACCTCCTCCTCCCCCCTCGGCTGGGGGGAGTCTGTGTGAACCTGGCTTCTGTGAGCTGTGCTCTCCCCCACCCCAAACTCGGCTGGGATGGCAGCTGGAGGCTTTGGCCTATTGTGGATGCATACCTTCTCCTTGGCCTGAGGTGATGGAACAATGGATTCCCTTTAATCCAATCAGCATTTTAGTTTACAGTCCAAAGTTCTCCGGGGAGATATCTGTGGCTGTAGTCTCTTTAAAACTTTATATCAATGTTTGAGACATAAACTATTTTCAGTCTCTGACAATGGAGAGGAACTAAATCAGTGATACAAATGAAAAACGTAGCCAAAGATACAGGAGAGAAAGCACATTTCTCAACAGAACTATATAATTACAGTATTTGATGTGAAGACAATAGCTAATGAAACGATTTTCCCTTTTACAAATAAAGACTATATGGAGCTAAATAATCACATTTTTGGCCAGAAATAGACAGTTCTTGACCCTATGAAATATCATTTTTACTCATAGAAATCTAATAAATCACTTGTTGATAACTTTTGAATACCAACTAATCCTCCATTGGATAGAAGGCATAATCATAGGACACACTACATTTAGGATTTTATTCTACATAAAGGTATCCCATTTGCTACAGGTTAAGGAACATGAAAATTCTATACATGCCTTGATATTGATTAAAAAAAGATACTGAAATACTAAATAGCAAAAAATACGGATGAAGAAACTAGCATCCTTTAGGCATTGTTAAATATTAATATATTAGTATTAAAATTTATTTTCCTATTCTACTCATGATACAAAACTCTGCATTACCTTGTGCCACAATAAAAATGTGTGGGGTCCTACAGATAAAAGCTTGTTGGTGATACCAGCCTTACAAAAGTCTAATGAAATTCTACAGGCCTTCTTGTCCTACTTTTCTGCTGTGACAGAAAAGCAGATGTCCTTTTCCTCAGCCTTAAAAAAGATGGATGTTTCCAAACATGAATTGGCTACCCATGTCCAGTAATTCCAGACTTGGGGGTGTTTACACTGCAGAGAGAGTGAAGGGGTGGAGGGGTATATATTTACCCTACTTATGCTACTGAGTGTTTCTCAGGAAGGGCCTTTCTTTTTTTTCCTTAGGTTGGAAATCTTTAAAATTCTATTCCTGCTGAATTAGCACTTCATTGTAGGAAACTAGTATGCTCAGTGACATAAGCTCGATGTCAAGAGAAAGAGTGTGTAATTATGTATATGTCACTTTCCTTCAGAGCACATAAAGCTATACCTTTTAGGCCACAAATATATATTACAAGAAAAATACACCCCCAGTATTAAAAATAATTGGAGTACCCTTCGATATTGTAGCTTTATGAAAGGCACTTCAGCACAAACACCTTGTAGAAAGCCTGCAGTGATGCACAAATTTCAAATGGAAGCAAGAATAAGAATGGAATAAACAATATTACTATCTGGACACTCTTCCCAGCCTCCAAATAAAGATCTGGATGTTTGGACCAAGGACAGAGATGTAACCCCCACCCCACTCTAAACAATACAAGCAAACAGCAGCCAAGACAGGTCTTAATGCAATCAGACACTTAATTTAGAGACTGTTCTTGCACATAGTTCTAGCCGTTATTTGGATCAGGGCCTATCTTTATGGAGAGAATAAATTAACATGAAGCTTAAACCAGTTTTTGTCCTCAAGAGAATCGATCTGAAGGTCTGAAGACCTTGAAAAGGTATCTGTGTGATAAGTGCTTGAAGGATGGAATTCTGTTCCCGACAATGTTAGGATAGAATCTCTTTGCATGTATTTATTGGATGACGCCATTCTGGGTACCTGCTGCAGCCATTAAATAGCAATTAATCTCACTCAGTGATAAAAATGCATCCAAAATAGTCTAAATAAAAAGGAGAGGAGAGTTGACAGGAGAGCTATGCAAAAAAACTCTATTCTGCACAGTGAAAGTAATTTTTCATCAATAACACTTTTCTCATACAACCTGACAAAAAAATCACTTTTTTGCAATTTTTGCAGGTTTTTTTTTCTTTTTGGAAGCAAGCTCTGTCAAAACATTACAAAAATACTACATTTGACAAAGTTGCCAGTGGAACAATTAAGCCAGTTAAACACATGCACATGAAGAACGGGAGATAAAAAAGAAATGACAGTTAAGCAGATTACCAAACTGAATAGCCAAGACCCATCCTAGAGCTGATGATTCCTAAGTCCAGATTCAACCTTCTCAGCAGAATTAATATTTAGTATTCCTGAGTTAAAAAACATAAAGCAAACTTTCCGACACCTGTCACTGTCTCCTGTTAAATGCTTACATACAAGTAAGAGCCCTTCTTTTTTACAATTGTGCTTTCACTTGGACTCGGCATGTAATATAAAAGAAAAAAAGAAGTGTTCATCATAAAATCATTTCTAAGAATGCAGCACTGTTTCCAGTCTCAAAAAGTGAAGAATGTCCCTAGTACCTCCCCAGTTAGTTGAATTACTGGTGTCGATCTCACAAAAAAACCCTTAAAACTATGAAGAGACAGAATTCAAGCACAAAACACTGTTCAGAAGCGAGCAAAAAATTAATCTTTCATTCACAAGGTAAAATTACACACACAGATTTGTGACTAATATGTATTTGCTAACTAACTTAACCAAGAGAACCAAAAACTAGATAAATCAATAAGCTTTTTCTTTGCCACAGAGATTTAGTTTCAGCCTTGTGGACTTCCACACATTGTGATCAAATAATTTCAAGGGTGTTGTAGAAATACAGAATTGGCTTTAGTGCAGTCTCATGGCTCCAGGACCAGTACATGGTGTTCAATGGGATACCAGACAAACACCACAATTTTAATTACTCTTTCTTCACTTCCTCTAAAGGTAAACAGAAAATTATACTCACAGGCTGCAATGTAAAAGGCTCTGTCTCAGAAGAACAGAGACTAAGATAACATAGTTTTAATTTGCATTTTTTCTGTTTGAAAACAGTGCCATTATTTTGCACTAAAAAATCCTCAGACTATTAACTGATAGTTTATCAAAACAAAATCCAAAATCATTAAGACGAAATTACAAATTAAATTTGAGAGCAAATAGAAAAGTAATTTTTTTATGCCTTTCTGTATTTTTTTTTGTATTTATTCTCATTTTTACAACCAGTTACTTGCAGTAAGCTGCTGAAACTCACTTCTCTTTTTCTCTTATTATAGCATGTATTGCAAAAATGAAGTACAAGTATATACTGTACCTTGTTTTACCTGTAAGGAACACACACCTGACAAAAGGCAATCTTCACATCCAGAGTAGGTTCACCACAATAATACAAGAAATGGCGGCTCATAAATACCTGCAATTAAAGAAAAGTAGACATAGAAATCTTGTCTGGGTGCTGATGTGCAGCTTTAGGTACATTTAGATTCTGAAATCAAACTGAGTTTTTACCCAGCTTGTGAAAAACAGAAATGTAACACTGATGTGTAAAAAAGCTTTAAATTCTTTCTGATGCTTGCCAAGGTTATGGCCTCAAATATGACTTGGTTACATCTGGAAAACTATAGTAACTGGTGCTATTAATTCAAAGTTTATCGTCACTTGCATATTCCTACACCACCAACAACAAAAAAATCAGGTCAACAATGTTCTAAACAATGTGGGAATAGGAGATACTTATTATTATGGAGAGGAAAAAAACAAGTCCTAAGTTGACAAGTATTAGGGAAGTTATAAAAGTGGAAAGACTAATTACAGCACTGTATAAATTCATGGCACAACTACTTTGTGAACATCTCATGTAGTTCTGGTTCTGGTCTTAACATTCTACCACTAGAAAAGCTACAGAAAAGGGAAGTAAGAAGGATCCAAAGCACACAGAGATTCCTTACATGAAACAACTGCACAGACTGGAGATATCTTTTTTTACCCTAGAAAAGAACTGTCTGAGTGGAAATATGCTGGAGATCCATAAACTGAGTGGCATACTGAAAAATGAAAAGGAAAACACCCTTCAATTTTTTTTTTCAAATAAAAAAAAATATGTGGCACCAGGTTATGTTATCAGAGTTAGAATCAACAACAGGAAATAATTCTTCATACTCTGTTTTCTCACAGTGAAACTCTCTGTCTCATGTTGTTGTGGAAGCCAGAAGTCAACATAAGCACTAATATGATAAGGCAAATTCACGCAAGGAGAAACCTGCTGGAGGTTATTAACCTCAAAAACATCACCCCTGACTCAAGACACCTCGGATTCACAGTCTGCCACTCCATGCTCAGCCTGTTTCTGGATTTCCCAGGCACCTGATACTGGCCCAGGGAGCTACAGACTGGACTAGACAGGCGTCCCTGTGCACCCCATTACAGCTGTTTTAACTTAGTTCCACGGCACCACATCCAGCTCTGCCTAACCAATCCTGTCCTGGCTGCATTCTAGCGTGGCACATCAATGGAAAACACCCACAGCAATGCTATCAGGCTGAGATTGGCAGCTGTGTCACGAGACTTCGGAGCACATCGGTTCTTCTGCGTGACTCCAAAATAACCGCAAAAAACCCAGCCAAACACACAAAACAACAACAAAAAACTGTTAACAGTACAATGAAAATACCAGCAACTTGTAGCCAAAATGAGATAAATAATATAGAACTTCATGTTTTTCTTTTAAATATAAGCCCAATATAAAGACGTAAAAATGAAAACAAAACAACAGGCCAACCATCACTCCATAAAGATAAAGTTATGATTCTGAAACGCTACGTAGCTTCTTATGGCACTTGTCTTCAGTAGGAACAACTAACTAACTTCAAGTGTAAATAGCACTAAATAAGGCAAGACTTAATTTGCAGTAACTTCAACTCACACCAACTGGTCAGGAGTAAAGAAACTGCAAGAAAGTAGTCACCAATACTTGCACACCTCAATGCATCATATGCTCCCACATATGTTTAATTTTTAATGAATGAATGTATGAATAATCCAGTTATGAAAGGAAGCGTATGACCTTTTCTGCATCACGTTACAGTATCTGAGATTGCTGTCTCACTGTCCAGTGAGTCATTTCCAGAGTCTCACATTCCACAGAGGGTTTATAATAGTTTATATTAAAACAAAAAGAAGAAAGGAAGCTTTTTTTAAAAAAAAAAAGAAGAAGAAGAAGGAAAAAGGCTTTTAACATTAGTCATATTGCCAATGGTTTCTGGAAAGCCAGCAGGTAATTACACTGTCATGCTGCAGATATATACACTGGCTGTATGCTTTATATTGCTATAATAATCAATGACTGAATTTCCAATAGCAGTGACATACCACGTTCCAGACAGAGATTAATGGCTGAAAGTGAAGAAAGGAAGGGAAGAAAATTGGGGGAATTTGGTTTCTCCCTGAATTTGCTGCGAGGGTCTATTGAGAAGACACACTTGGTATTATATTTGAGTTACTAGTCACACCCAGTTCCTCAGCTGTCCACAGGAATCACTGTAACTGTTAATAGTCACCCTGGGCAGAACAACAGACTGGTGAATTTTACGAACGGGAATACATTTTAGAATTTATTATGTTGTCCTTGTACGCAGTTAATGCTTATAAAATAACAGAAGCACGATATGTTTTAATGCCCTAGATCAATACTCATATTCCTCTGTATACGAGATACACCAAACGAATCACTATGGAGCTGAGTTCCTCCATTTGTACAACGGGAATGAAAGCCACCTTTCCGTGGCACAGAAAGGTGTGCCCAGGACAAAACAGACTTGAGTTCACATTTTACACAGTGTTTATTGAATTCATGCAAGGTTCCCTTCAGTGCCCTGTAAGTAATCACACACATATGTAACTTCTAATTCCTTCAGGCAGAAAATAGATTCACACTCAGCTGCGCAGATCTCCTTGATCACGTCTCCTCTGGTGCGAGCTGACACCACATCACTAGAGATGCTTAAGAAGTGTCAGAATAAAGAACTGGCCTGATGCTGAGATAATCGTGTTACAACATAAAGCAGTTATAAAACAAGAAGCTCCTGAGACAAACAGCATCACTCACCAGGGATTGGAGTTTTACGTGAGAGCATAAGCATCCAATATTTCTTTACCTCACTTCTGACACTTTACCTTTTCAATATTGAGTGAAATCACCCAAGGGGAGAAGAACTGGGGGAACGGACCAGTGCTGATAGAATAAAGTACTCTGGGAAGCCAGAGATTGCAGCAGGATCATAGGGAGAAAACCTGTCTGTGAAACACCAACGTCACAATTGGATCCCAAATCCTCATCATGATCAAGGCATGTCTATGCCAGAAGCCATAAAAATGTACAGGACTCAGCAGCAAAGATGTGATCTACTTTCAGGCAAAACAAAACTAGGAGGCACTAGAATCAGGAGGAGGAAAGTAGACATGAAGGCAAGATAAAGAAAATCCTGAAAATCCTCTGAGCTGTACAGTGGCACAGCCCCCAAGGGAACTGCTGGCTGGAACCACTGAGGCTTGGCCTCTACCTAGCCTGCTGCTTTGCCATCCTCTTCTTCACTCCACTCTTCCTCCCTTATGGAAAGCTGTTCTTCAAGACAGAATGTGGACTAAAGTCATGCCCAAATTTCAGGCATGAACTTCTCTTTACCTGCACTGCTCCTATCAAATCTTCCTTTTCTGTACAAGGACTTTTTACTTTTAATAATGGTTATATCTCTCCAGGGGTCGGGAAGATTATCTCATTATTATTCAAACAGCTCTTTGAAGACTGAAAGGATTAAATCAATACTATTAGTATAATTACTGAGAGCAGAGAAGAAGCCATGCAATGAGAGCAGTTAAAACAGACTAGAAAACCAACAGTAGCTGCAGTTCTCAACTACAGCCTTCTGCAGTAAATCTTTCTGCTCGTCCTCAAATTCTTTCCTAACCTTCAGTGCTGTATGATATTGGTACCCAGGGAATGTCTGGGCAATTTGGCCCAGTCAGATTAAATCTTTTGGCCTAGGGAGTGTTTTTTTTCTACCCAGGCTGCACTATCCCTCACATAAATGGCTCCTGGATCATGGAAACGGAGGCAGTGTTTGCCTTAAGCCTAAGAGATGCAAACCTCAAGCCTGAGGGGTCTGGGCTGTTGCTGTGCTGCTCCAAGGAGAGCCTAAGCACTTGCACCCACCATGCTGAGCTCTTTTATCTGGGAAAAAGCACCACAGCCACTTCCTTTTGAGAAAATACCTTCGTGATGGTTTCTCATCGCTACATCCCCTAACCAACAGGCAAGTCCCTCATGCCCAATGGATATTGCCTGGGCCTGTCACAGCAGATTTGAAGCTTTTTGTGAAAGTTCAGAAGGCCAACGTTGATCCTCAGGAAAGTTCCATGCAGCTTTAGCTCAGAGAGATGAAGGAGCCAGCTGCCCTCCTGCAGCACTGCTTTCTTCATCACAGCCCAGGCAGGCAGGGCTGCTTCTCTCACCCCACAGCACAACCATCTGCATCAAATACACCGATCCAGGGCTGAAACAAGGTTCTTCGTGAGGAAAAACTGCAGCAGCTGTTTGACCTGTATTTAAACCAGTGTTGCTGCACTTGAAATGAATGCCCCAAACTAGCCCTGCTACTGTTCTCACCACCTCCCATGCTCCTGAGACTATACTCTGAGAGGTATTTACATGCCCTACAACAAAACAAAATGGAAACAACATTAAAATCCTAATTTAAAAAGTAGCCCCACGTGGAATTAAAAAAAAAAAACAAAAGAAGTGCAAGTTCCAATTTAAACAGGAATCAAATGGCAGCTGGAGATAAAGTAGAAAGAACTACTTGTATGTAAAAATTCGCTAGATTTAAGCCTGGCACAGTGTGGCTGCAAACTGGGAGGCTGTAAAAAAATCACAGGACATCCAGCAATAACATGCTATAATCTATGCCCAGTCCCATCAATTGTGATAATCTCAATCATAAGAAGAAGCAATATATATTCATATCAAGTAATCAAATCCAGCATTTCTGCTTATTTGATATTACCACCAAATACATGGCATATGCACGGTGGGTACAGTGAACGTGCTCCCTATCTTCACCGACCTGTAGTTCTCTACATGTGCTAAAAAAGGAGAATTAAAGTATTTATTACTTCCTTGTTACATTTCATTCACGAACATAAAGATTCAGGGCATGAAAAAATAATTAATGAAATAGCACCATCACTTAAAGTTATTTAAAAAACCCATCCTGTCCTAATTCAATGAGGGGCAACTGATCAATTCCGTTGTCACTTAAAAACCTTCTTTAAAAACACTAATGTTCAAAGATTAACATTCATGAGTTATTAATGCTTCCTGTTTTGAAAAAGTGTTTGAATAATTTCATGCATTTCCAGTAGTGGAATTCCTCTCTCCTTCATCTGAAAATATGTACTCTCACCACAGTATAAGTTCTCTGAAGCTTTCTGTAATGTTGTAACTCCTGTAACTATATTTTTCCTTTACTGAAATCTGGCTATTCTGCACCGTGTAAACAACAAGAAGAGTGTAGGAAATAAGGAAGACCTGACCAAATTCACACAGCATGACAAAGTGTGCCAGCAGAGAATGGCAATGTCTGATCCCCAAACTCCTACAGAATTCCAAACATGGGCTCTTTCATCTTTAACATGCTGGATCAAGAAAGAAGTCCTGCAATCTGCTCACATTTTTCATATAATTGCTACCAGCTATAATAGGGATATATATGTTCAAATATCCTATTAAATTGGTCTTCACTTCAGAGACCAAATCTTTAGGCTCATCAGCTTTTTTTATACAACTTTTTTTCTTTCAGATCTAACGTACAGCACTGCAATAGGAGACCCACTGCTTAACAAGAAGCTTTAAGACACCTCAGAGGATAAATACGAACTGAAATTTTCAAGTGGATTAATAACAGTCAAGGAGAGTGTTTCTACTGCAAAAGAGTGCTTTTCTGTTGTGCCTACGCTCCCATTTTAATTATTCTTGGAATAACCAGGGAAAGCAGTGGTGTGAACGATGTAATTATTAAGGTTATATCCCAGCAGAAACAGATCAACTTCCACTGCGAAGAGAAGTAATGGCATGTTAAAATTCATAAGAATCATGCAAGTAGCTCTAAAACAGCTGCTGGAAGAGAAAGAGAGTGAAAAGGAAAGAAACAATTCAGGAATAACACTGAAAAGGAAATATACACAAAACAAAAGAACAAACAAACTGAAAAGACAGGGGACTAATAAGCAGATATTCCTCATTATCACAGCTCACATGCAGAAGTCAGGAACAAACGAGTCTGGCCTTTCTACCAGCTTCTCATGTTTTCTCCAGCCAGCTATTACAAGTCAGAATTCCTCACCTGACAATATTTGGTCTAAATGCCCAAGTTATAACAGCGCAAGATTTCCCATCCAGAGGTAATACTTACCGTTATGAACAGGTACTATCAGGAAGAGAACCTACTCCTGCAAGATGCTGCAGCAGATTAATTAGCCAAAGTTTATGATGATCTTGTCATAATCTCTCATACCATCTTTTCATTTGCAGCTGAGTATCTTCACTTCCTGAATAAATCCTAGCCACTTCCCAGAGGCGTTAAATTAAACTTTGATGTTGGAAGCAGCTCTGAATTTGCATAGGATGAACCTGCAGTGGTGAGTGTGCGAGACCATGGCTACTACTGTCAGCAAAAAAAAAAAGAAGAAAAGCTAATTGGAAAGAGATCAGCACAGTAATACACTACCTGCCTCAAATAAGATAACAACCCTTACCACAATGGTGAAAGCAAGATTTTTGTTTGTTTGTTTGTTGGATGCATTTTTCCTGTTTTGGCACTTGATTTTAATCTGCTTTCTCTTTCTGAAGAAAAAGGAAAAGATAAAAAATTGAGGTAACTCTCTTAGCACAGCTGAATGAAAAATTCTGCTATCTCAGAAATTTGTTTTTCTCTATTAAAAAACCAAAATCGATATAAAGCTGTTCCTTAGATAAATGTCAGTGGCAAAGCTGCCTGAAGGTATGTACTGAATCACATCAAAACTATTTTTAATACACTCCCAAGTCAACCTTCAAACCTAATTCAAATTCAGTTACATTTGCCTTCAACACAGATGTCCCTGGCACTTTATGACTGGTGAAAATGACCTATATTTTACAGAATACATAGAGAAAAAATACTTAATTACTGCCTGCATCAAGCAGCATCAAGAAAATTAATAGATTTGAATAAATGATATATTTTAAGTTTGAATAGTTCGGAATTAATTTCTGATTACTTGAACTGTTTGCCATTGGATCTCATTCTTACAAGGCTGCTGTGTTACACATGTTAACTACCCCATTGATGAAGGGTGCATGTAAAAATAATGAATATTCCTGTCAAAAGGAAAATTCTAACTTTGGGACAAATATATGAAAGGCCAGGGCACTTGGATCCTGTTACAGATCCTGTTTTAGGGTACCTTCATTATGTGGCACTGTAGTAAACAGAAATTTCTGTCAGTTTCATTCAATTTAGGGAAAAAATTGACAGGTTTAGTCACTTAAGAGGAACAAGTTATTCAACCAAAATAGTATTTAGCCATGCTTTTACTTATTTGTTAAAAATTTTATTACATTCTACCAGTGTTCATCTTTCCTATAGCAAAGTATGCATGATGGAGACATGAAAAGCTGTTCAGGACCGTGGAATAACTTGCTCAGCTGCAACATCTGTATTTATCATCACAACTTTAATAGGACTGTGTAATGGGCCACTGAACTGAGCCAGCTAATTCACACCTCATGGTTATTCAGGAACAGAGCCAAACAATCACTCAGGTTGGAAGGGGCCTTAGGACACCTGTAATCCAAACTTTCTCATCGAAACAAGGACAGCTGCTTCAGTTGTTTGCAAAGTTAGGGTGCTCAATCCCTGCCTTGGTTTGTATTTACATATTAATACAGTAGCCACAAAACTAAAAACACTTACTCCGAAAAATGTAAGAAGCTTAGTTCTGGAGTGAAAGGCTGTGGCCATGAGCAGATTACACTGTAAATTCTGCAGCTACGAAACAGCTTATTTCTCAAGCAACTAAAATATAGATTCATTTGCTTCTGAAAAGCTTTTCCCCCTTCTAAACTTTAACATTTGCAAATTTTAATTACTCCCATAACAAAACACTACTAGAACGACTCATCACCAGGATGCAAGCAGGATTTATTGCAAAATCTCTGCAAGCTGTTAATATCCAATGGAAGTTACGTATTGTTTTACAAAAGACAGAAAATATTTTGATACTTTCTGGCTTCTTTTGATTAAAACCTTAAATATATGAGGAAATAAAAAATTCCTAATGGAGTAAGAAAATGCCTTGTGTTTCTGATGATCGATAACTGACCGTAAAGGACATCTTGTCTGCTGCTGGACTGTAGCCATTCACCTATGCTGCTGTTGTTTAGAATGTATCATGCTAGTGTAGAATGGCTAAAGAAAGAAACACCTGTTTGATTTAGGCAGATACAAACCCAGCGAAAGCAGGTGTTTCCTTGCTGCAGTCTAGCTGTAGTTAATGCTGGGTAAAAGTTCTTCAAAGCACAAGGAATAATAATGGAAATTATTTATCCACTGAATACGGTTAAAGTTCCAGAGTCTCACAAAACAATGGGAGATGAACAATTTAAAGAAAGCATATCTGCTTCTGCCAAGGGGTGTTGCCGCAAGTGCCATTTGTTTTTCCAAATGCAAAACCAGAAATACAGTAGGTGATTAATTTCAAAATACAGAATCATGAAGGCTATTGTTAGTTTCCTATTACGCAGATGACTGCAAACTAGCACATTAAGAAAAAATTTACAGCTTTGTGAACTTAGACTGGCCAGGTAAGGAGTGATCAAAACCAAGCCATGCTCCTTTCAGGTGCTTATATAAAAGGAAAACAAGGAAAAGCATGTTAAAACACAAAAGGTATTCATCACAAGAAAGTAATTCTTTTCTTTGGTTCTCTTTGTTCTGTAGCATTGGAACAAAGTGACTTTGATAAAGTCAGGGGATAGGAATTTATTTGGTAAGAAAAAAAGGAGCCAAAGAGGCAAAGTCTGCAATTTTCTAGACAAACCGTTTGGGAAAAGAAAAAGCAGAAACCAAAACAGGCTATTTCATAATTCCTCCCTCCTCATTGCCTCTAAGACACAGAGACACTAGCTCATACATCTTTCTGACTGCAGGGAAAGTCTCCCTGCTATGGGTAAGCAGCAGTTTGGAATTGATTTTTCCAGGCAGAGGCCACAGCACCACTTCAAAGCATGAGTGCCCTCAGAGTTACACAGAAATGCTGGACCTGATTAAAGCAGAGCTGAAGCACAGATATTTTAGACAAACAGGTGACTCTGCCTCTCCTATTCTCAGGTTGCTGAGGAAAGTTTTCAGAAATATTTGACTCTGCTGAGGAACCAGAGTTCAGAGACAGGGACAAAAGGCTTTCAAAATCTGCACAAACATGCAAGGTCCAACACCTCATTTGAAGTCAAGATTTTCACAGGTACTGAATGCAACTCAAATGTGAAATGACATTAGAAACTCAATTCTTGTATCACAGCTCCCCTCACAGCAACAACTACGGGTGTCTGACCCAGAGTAAGGCAAGGGGGCTGCAGACAGTAAAGGGACAAGCTTAATTTACCTGGGTTAATTTACAGATGGATTGAGGACTTCTCTCATCTCCCCAAAAACACTATCATTAATAAGGTGAGGTATATCCCAGCAAGAACAAGCTGAGCAGTCTTGAGACAGTCTTTGCCACCAGAACTCTGTGGTGAGTAATGCAAGGAAGTACTAGGGAAAGAAAGACCAAAGGAAAATTTAAATGACAAACTTATGTATTACTTTGAAAGAATTTGGACTGGGCCACCCAAGATGAGTATCACAAAGTACTACATTGACATGAAAAGAGTAAACACATATTTTATATGAATACTTATAGTAAAGAACTTAAGAACACAACCTTATCCTACTTTTGACTCCCTAAATGTGAGTGCAAGAGTAATTCTCAAGCTCTTCCTTTTAGAACCTTCTTATGTAATTTTTAAAATGCTACAATCCATAGCTTGCTCTTCTAATGATTTTGACTTCTTTTTCAGCTGTGACTCAATTACCAGAGCTCCTCCACAGCTAGAAACCTTCTGATGTCCATAGTGCCAAGCTGTCTTTAGGCTCACAAGAAAAAAGCAAGATAAACACTCTTTATTTTGTCTAGCCTTTCACACTTGATTAATTCCGTTCCCGATAAATCATTAACCCATCTGCCTGATACCCATCCCAGTCAGACTACAAGCTTGGAGTGTACAAACACTGCACATTCTGCAAAGCTTCGTGCACACAAGCTATCAGATCAGTAGCAATAATAATCACACCCCTTACACGTGTTCATAATGCTCATGGTCATCTGAAGAAGAGAAAGCTCTTAAGGGAGATATAAACCCAAATGCCCTTTTTGTTCTAGGAAAATCTCAACCATTTAGCATGTGTGCCCAAGGCATAAACGCTTCCTAGAGCTCCCATGGGGACAGTGCAGCTTTGCATTAGCCTCAGTGGAGGCCCACGCCCATAAAGCATGACACAGCCCTCGCACAATCCCACTGGAGCACTGGCATTCACTGTCCTAAACTAGAAATGTAAACATGAATGAAAAAAAAGTACAACTCGGTCATATGCCAGAGCTCTAGAATTTGGGATTAAGGTTTCAGGGCTTTACCGTGTTCTGTTTCTTTTTTCTTTGGGTGGCAGCCTTTATCAAGGGCTCAGCCAGGGGATCGTTTTCTGTCTCAGAAACATCTGTTGGCTGCTGAAATCCCAATTACACTTTTCTTGCAGCAGGCAGGGAATATGCACCACAAGAAGGCAACTGCAGTTTGAGTGAGTGACAGACCAGCAAACATAAGGGTTGCTGGAGTCACTTCCTGGAGCTTTTATACTCCAACTACAAATGTAAGTGCTCCTGAACTAGGCAGAAGCTACAGCACCTTGCTTACTTTAACTCTGTTGCTATCTTCTAGACTTCTAAACAGCTATGAAATACTATGAAAAACATGTATATAGAAAATATATTAATATATAAAATATATTCATACATTTCCTTGTTCGCTTGAACCTCACAAAGGCCGCATGTCCAGAAAGCATAACCAGCCAGCTCTGCTGCCTGCTTTTCAGCGCCAAGCTGAAAACACTGCACTGAAAGACACTAATTCCCTCTATCACAAGTTTGAGACTGCTTCTTAAACAAGAGCAGATGCTCGGAGAATCAGATATGACTGACCCTCAGTGTTTCCTGATATAATTTCCAGTCCCACAGACGCTGAATATAAGAGAAGTCAACTTAAATCCAACTGACCTGACATCATTGCAAGGAATTATCCCACTGTGATACAGCTGATTGATTCCTCTTCCCCATTTCAAAATGGTAGCATGAGCTACTGCAACATGCAAGGAATGCCATGAAGCTGCTCCACATAAAAATGATTCTCTATCCATGAAAAACAGCTGAATTTAGACAAGAAATTTTCTTCACATGGTTTCCAGCCTCCTGTAGACTACAGGATAGTTTTCACACCCTATGCTACATAAACTCCTTGCAATAATGTGCATAGTAAATGTATTTCCAAGGTAATTGACTGTTCACTGCAAACCTGGTGATAAAACCACACATTTTAGACCTCTCCCCTCTTCCAAGTACAGTGCACCACGCAAAAGTAGGATCTAGATGTTCTACAAAATTAGGTTATTTCGTAAAGATCTCTTGAGTTCCTCCACACACATTTGACAGATAATAAAACAAAGGCACGAGAAAATAAATTATATATTCACTCAGTCAGGAATAGTGGCTTGGATGCCTGGCCTTAATCCACCAACTGAAAATTAATATAAATAAGAAAGGTCAAATTCCTAAACAAAACAAAAGTTAAGGAAGATTGTGTTTCTGTTAAGGAAGACTTCGCAGAAACCCATCCTTGTTTCCCAGAAACAAAGGAACAAAATCCAGTTTTGCTTGTATAGCCAAGTGCTTTCTTTCTTTGCATTTCATTTTTGAATCCAAACATATTGGAGTAGAAATGAGCAGCTGAATAAACATATATATTTCTCTGTGAAATCTTGTATTTTTATAATCTTTTTTTCCCTAACATGTTTTTTTTTTCCTAGAACACATTTCTGGGCTTTGGTGTGAAATCAAACGGATATATGAATAATAACAGATTCCATGTTCTTTTGAATGACAGGGAGTTTTAACTTAGGCTGGGCAGAAATTTGTGAATGATGATGGGATACAGGAAAAGGAACATGGCATTTCTGAAGCAGAATGAGCCTTTAAAGCCCTTGTAAGTGTGGCTATCAAAGTAACCACGTGCCTACCCCTCTTCATGAGCACAAAGACTTTCTGTCAGTCATTCTGGGTCTCCCCTGATCCTCTTTGTCCTCAATACTCTGTTCTTCAGAGCACGACAAAGAAGAAGGCCTAGATTTTGTGTCATTTAAGTACCTACAGCTACCAATACACAAATTGGCACCTTAAAAACAAACAAAAGATAAAATCTTACATCAGATTTTGACCTCACAAGAAGGTGTTTTATAACACCGGATTTTTTTTAAATTTTATTTTTTAATCTCAATAGCCCATCAGCTTGAATAACAATCTTCCAAAAAGGCATTGCTTATTAAAGCAGATGCTACTTTCACAACATGTTTTCTTTGTATACCTTTCCTCTGGTTTTTGTTTGAGGTCTGAGGTTTTTGTTTAGGTTTCAGTGGGGGCTAACACTAAAAGGGTCTTCTGGCTTTTTTTGGCCTGAGCTGACCACCACGAATAAATCTTCTTAAAAGTAGAATTCTAAATCTATGCCACAGCTTTATATAGCAGTAATGCATCCACTGAAGAAAAATTCAAGTTTTATTAAACCTATTTGCATTATGAAAAGATTTTTACTATAATAACACTTTGGGATACTTACAACGATAAGTTAGAGCTGGCCAGACTGGTAACCATAAGATGCTTGAAATCTGGTTAACTATCACTGCTATATTCTTGTTCCAAACTTTATATTCAGCTGCCATTTGTTACCTAACAAAGCTTTCTGTGAGTCGTCCCAGTGCAGTTTCAGCCCTCCCGCCTTACAGTAGAGCACATCTGAAAGGTGCCACATTGAACCACTGCAATTCCAGTGAAGGGTACCTGTAGGTGACTGTCAACGTGCTGTAAACTGGGCAGGCTGAGACAGCTCCTGTCCTGCAGCGTCTCAGGGTAAACTCTGCCATTTTTGCAGACATTGCTGGGCAGGATGAAAGTTTTAGCTTTTTTTTTTTCCCCCTTAATGGAATAAAGCTTGTCTGTTCGTCCTTCAACATCAAATAACTTTTGGAAGTTTAATTAATCAGGAGCAAGAAATACAGAGAAAATCAGGTTTTAGTAGTTTAACTGTTCATGAATTCATTTGAGTGAATTTATGGGCATCTTGTCCTCTATGATATTTAATGGGTCCAACAAATTCAGTGCAGTAGATGTCTGGTGAGACACAATGTTATAAAAACATTTCATCCCTGATTTACACAAAAGCAGTGAAACCTGAAGGCAGGCATTTTATGCCATTATCGATTTTCCACAAATATACATAGATATGTGCATTATACACAATATAAACAAAAATGTTCAGACACTTTCCAAAACTGAAACTCAGTCAGCAGAAATGCCACTGACTGACTTCAACAGAACAGCAGGGAAAGTGCTGCCCTGTTCTCCCTCTCATGACTCTGGCCCGTTTCTCTAAATTACAGGGCCAAACCTCTGCAATAGAGAAGCATCACTATTAATCCCTTGTGCCAGCTGCCTTCACTTTGCTCACACAGGGGCTCAGTACCCCATGCTATGTAATTTAAATGAAACACATCATTTGAAAGAACAAGAGGGAATCATTTCAGCAGACTGCTCTGAGTTGCAACTGATCCTACCTCAGTCCTACACAAAAACTGTGTTTGACTTCAGTTTCCTCTCAGGCTTTCTCATTTACAGCAACATTTTACCTGCAGTTAGCATGTCTTTGCAATTTACAGCTGAAGATAATATCTTTGAAAAAAAGAAGATTCGAGAATATTGCTACATTCTGACCATGTAAATTTGCGTCTCAAGAAACACCAAAAAATTCTAAACTGAATGGAACAGGTTTGGCAGACTAGATAAGTGAAATAGATACATTTTTTGTGAATGACAGGATTTCAGTATCCAGTATAGCATATTGAAAAGGTTCCTGTGCTGAAGTGTGCTGTTTATCCTCAGATCTAAGGCATAAAGAATTTGCACAGCTTCTGTACACTTTAAAATATTCTGAGTCACGTATGGTAAGAACTTCAGTGTTTTTTTACACCTAAGCTATGCAAATACTGACTCCTTGGAAATGTAAGCCCTGTACATCTAGCCAACAGAGACCGTGGTCTCAGAGAAGAGGACTGATTTTGTTTTCTATTAAGCATATAGAAACTACCAAAAATGTACAAGAAATGACTTTTTGGGAGGCATGGAGCCTGCATCCTTCAGCCTAGATCCGCCTTCCTTCAGCCATGTGAACACTGCCAACTCCACCATTTCAGTGACTTCTCACTGTTGGTTTGCTGCTGGGAATGTTAGGAAACCCTGATGCTGAGCAAGGTTTCACAAAGACACAAAGTGAAAAGGGAACAAAGGCTTTTTCTTGTACTAATCTAGTCAGAACATGGAAGCCTTAATAAGCACAGCTTGGGTCTGTCTTGCATTGTGAGTTGCCATCAACTCTTCCACGACACAGATTTGTGACTAGTTCTGTCTCTTCTCTAACCTCTTGTAGACAGGTATGAACAGATCTGAACGTTGTCATGACAATGCTGCTCCCATCAAAATTAATCCTGGTGCAGGCTCTGCACCAGTGTTCCCAAGCTGACCTGAGAGGGATGCCAGGCAGAACAGCTGGAGCAGCATCAACACCTCCTCTCCAGCAACAGCCAAGCATTGTTTAATGGCAGGTCATCTTAGCATGACATACTGGGGACCCAGAAATGGAAATAGAGTCATAGAATCATTAAGGTTGGAAAAGAGCTTTAAGCCCAACATTAAAAGCCTCATTTATTCCAATTTCCCATGCATTCCCTTAACACGCAGCCAACAGTTGTACCTCCAGTAGGATCAGTTCTTAGGAAACTGAGTTTACCCAGTCACATCCTATCATGAATTTAATTGACTACCTTTATCAAAGTATAAGAACAACAAAGAAAAAAAACAAGTTAAACTAAGAAAACCACTCACCAAGTGAAAAAAAAAAAAAGTAGGCTACATAAGATACAAGAATGCTTTGTGATTTTCTGCAGCTGTTCTAAGCATTGCTTAGCAAATTAATTTAACACAGAATGTCATTCAGAACTATCTTTAGTCCTTCTTAGCGTTTTAGCATGTTATAACAATTAATCATCTTTTATTAATGCATGTGCATTCAAAGATGAAATAAAACCAGTCACACTGTACGGCGTACTGCTAACTCACATTTTATATTAACATTTACACTATTATTCTACTTAATACTACATATCCATACTACACAGAGAATTTTCAAAGTGTACTGAGATCTTGATTTTGGAAAAAAATTAAATATAGGCCTAAAGGGAATATCAGTGTGTGCAATGTTCTCTAGACCACAGAGGTAAATATGTGCATAAGGCTTTGCATAGGATCCACAGCTGCACAGTCATTCTTACAGAAGGGAAATAATATTAGAATTAGATCTAGTGGTGAAACTTCACTGTAAGATATGCAGCTAAATAGGTCAGGTCTACCTGTCCGTGCTGTCCAGGCTTAGAGCTACCATCTATACCTCATTTTCATTCAATATTTTTTCCAGGATTCATTGAATGGGCAAATCAAAACCTGCCCTGTAACACACACAGGCATTTTTCATAAATGAATCTGTGGCCACAACCAGTTCTCCCTCAGAGGAGGCAGACTGAAAACAATGTCTACAAACAACAATCGACAGAATACCTTTAGAAAGTGTTTATTTTCCTGCACTAGTTTTCTTCCTATTACTTTGCATGCAATTTTTACAGTACGCTCATCACAGCCTAATACAAACACTTCACAAACACATAACATCTCCTAGCAGACCCCTTATTTTACAGGTATTTTGCTTTTTATTAAGCTTGTTTTCATCAGTAATTAGGTGGCCTTAGATGCCTTACCAGGGATAGGATAGTCTGACAGCGAAGTTTTACATTTTGTCCACGTGACACACTTGTAATTGCTCTGAGGTCTTCCTGGGGAGAGCTGCGAATCTGGGGACCACTGCTCAACAAATGCGGTCTGTCGAAGTTTCACCTCTGTCCCAGTGGAAGACAGCTGTCAAAGGAGTTAAAGACAGGCAGGGTTAAGGAAGCCTGAGCTGGTCTGAGTTGGGGTAGTCAGCTCATTTTGGGACTGTTCGCTCCATTCTACCACGCTCCAAGTCAAAACAGCACAGATACCGAGTGGTCCGTTTTGTCTCATTAAAGTAGCTGGGCTTTTTTAAACCCTCTGCAGATTTTCTAAGGTCAGTCCTTTCATGCGCTGCTATAGTCTGTTGGATTAAAAAAGTCTGGAGGTCACTATGATGCCTTGTGATAGTCAGAGACTGCAATACCTGCCAGAGGCAGAGAACATTTCTCTTGCTACGGACCTTTAGTTATAGAGAACTCTCTGAAAGGCAAATAAATGAGAAGTACATTATTCCTTAAATGTGCCATTAGACAAGCTTAAGGATTCCACATCCTGGATCTTCTTTCTGCGCAGACTTCAAGGCTTATGTGAAAAGGACAACTCCTGATCAGGAGAAATAAAGAAACTTTCTGAGGAGAGGTAAATCAAAACCCCAAAAACATCAGTGTTGAAGTATTCAGGAGTAGAAATTTAAGGGAAGAAATCAATAAAATCTTATCAGCTGCATATCAGTGAGGAGAGGGTACATTAGAAAGACGTATTGCTGTCCTCTCTTTAAGAATAATACTGACACTTCCATTTCTACCAAAATCATGAAATTACATGAGCTGTTCACCAGCCTACCTGCCAATTATACACTTCCATATTTCTCTCTTGCCTTGCTGTCCTGAACAACTTTAGTAGTTCTCATAATCTATAGAAAGGGGGAGGGAGGACAAGGGCAATCAATAGCCTTGCAGATTCTCCCATTTACTCATTCTACCGGGTGCTTAAATGTCACTCTCATGGACAGCTTGGCAAAATACACACTTCAGACCATCACAGGGCATATTTACCTCCAGGTGTCCTTAGGTTTCTACAAGGGTTTGTACCGTGTGCCACATCCAATTTAGGATGCAAACTTCAAAAGGAGCAAACAGTTGTTTGAGGCCTTTAAGATGCCTTTAGATGATAGAGAAAAACAGGATTTGTACATTCAAGAGCCTCTGCATCTTCAAAAAACCATATCCATGATCATACTCTGCTTTCTACACAGCCATGCATCAGTAAGCCCATGCCACAAACCACTGTGCAAAGTCAAAAGCAGAAGATCAATAACCATTCCCTTCCTTTTTTTTCTTTCCCTTACAAGTGATTTCATCCCTATTTTGAGTTAAATTCTGATATTCCTGGTAACAGCGCTATAAAAAACACTGCTGAGGAAGACACCAGTAAATTATCCAATCTATATTCCTGCCCGACAGCAGGATCAACTGTAATTATTTCTGACAGATATTTTCATAACTTGTTCTTCACAATGAAACATGCCCTTGCAATTTCCATTACAGTCAGTGGAGAATTCCTGTTTACAAGGAATAAAATCTGTAGCATCAGGAGAACAGTGCTCAACAGCATGCAAGGCTCACAAAGATATGCAAGAATTCACAGCAAATTTATATACCAATTTAACTGCTGGTAGAAAGGTTAATCAGGGTTATGACCACTCCCATGATGTTTTCCTCCAGAAAGTCTGATAGTTTTATCTGTTAATGAAGTGCCTGTGTGTTTAGTATCCTCTTGTGTCAGTTGCTTTACACATGCCAAATATCACCTTAAACAGCCACTGCATTTGAATTACCATAATCTGATGAAACAGGTCTAATCAACCTGACCAGAAGAGCTCAATGAGGTTTTATCATTTGCTTCTGTTTCTTTTGCAGTGTATATTATTATAATTTTAGCTCTTTTTTCTCTGTATTATCCAAATAATGCCCGAAAGCTGCTCAATTAAAATGGCGGTGGTTGTCTTTAAACACAAGTTCCTACCTCAAGGATACACCAAAAGACAAATGAATTCATATTTGTGGGTTACTATTCCCACATTATTGCAGAACAACCCAGCCTGTAAGCTGTAAAACGACTCACTCCTCTATGAGACATACATCTGTCTGTCCTGTAGTAAAACATACTTTCCCCCAGATTAACAGCCATGTACTACCAATCAAACAATTTTACTGGGTTGCAAAAAGGGCATAAGCTCTGCACTAATTTTAAAATTTCAATGAAGTTTGGAAATTAAGGCCATCTCATTTAGTAGAATTGTCTTCAGACATAAAGAAGCAGGCAGCATTTGCTGTCAAACTGACATCTGAAGGTGAAACGCTGAGCACATAGTGCAATATTTGGGATTTTGGGGCGTTGTGGGGTCTTGGTACACAGAGCTTACCTGCAATCCTTGAATGCTTAAGAATATCATCAGATCTTTTTCTAGCCTAACCAGCATGTGTTGTTCAATAGCTAATCACTCCTGAACAACATTCAACCATGACGCAAAAAATAAATCTCTATGCTATTGTTAAGCAGGATGCAGTTTATCAGTCCATATGTTGAAAGAGATGTACAAATGAAACTCACAGCAGCAGCAATAATGAACTGGATGTTTAAAAAGCAAGATGGATGCCTCCAGTTCTCAATCAGAAAGGCACATTAAACCAGTCACAGAAAGATGTTTCCATTTCCAAGACCTTTTAGTGAATTCATGCCTAGTTCCAGCTGCATTTCAATGAAGATAAAAATAAAATGACTTGTACACTACACCAGCTCCACAGCAGAAGCACTTCCATGCCTGTGAATGGGAGAGACAACTCCTGAAGCAGAACTTCTCAAAGACATTCAGAGTCAGCAGGGCACAAAGCAGCTGTCGCTGCTGACAGGATGGAAATTGAATGTGCGGGAATTCTGCTCTGAATTGGAAGAGGAAAAGGGAAAAAGGAGAAAAGGAATGTGGCCTGTGCAAATCCACAAAATTTATCACAAGTCTTCCCTAGAAAAATTTCAAGGCTCTAGTGAGAAGGCCAACACTACCAGCAAAGAAGCAAGGTTCTGTTGCGATTATAAATAATCCTCAGCAAAAGAAACGTTTTAAGTCCTTGCTTAAATCCATAGCACAGTGTAGCCCTTCCAATTTCAGGTGTTTACTGTCCTCCACTGCCCAGTACAATCAGCCTTTGCTCACTTCTATGTCAACTACTGCTGCTACTGGCAAGTCTTACCATGGTATCTCAAAGACCACTGGTATTTGTTGCTTTTATCAAAGCTTTAGATTAAGAATTTTATCTTTCATTTAAAAGATGTTTCTCTCCCTCATAGTTGCAGAAAGGCAACAAAGAACATATTCAACAGTCTCAGAAGGTCAAAAACGAAAGAACATACAAAGATTTCTCATTTAAAAACAAAATGACCCAGTAATTTTTTGTGACTTCAACTCATGATTTCTGAGTACATGAAGACAAAAACCCACTTTTCAAATGAAAGGCAGACCTAGGTATGTGCTTATTTAACCAACATATTGCCATAAATTCAAATAGTCTCTTGTCTTGAAAAGATGCCTTCCTCTAACTTCAGTCTTTAAAGGAAACTCTACAGTTCCTGCAGTGTGAGGAAAAGCAGGTTCATTGGTGACTGGTGTCACTCACTGCTAACGAAGGCTGAATCACTACATGAGAGTTAATAGCCCAAGCAAAGGCATGCCAGCAGGATGGACAATTAATCTGCTGAGAGAAATGACCACTGACACGAAATTCTGCAGCATTAACTAAGGGTTAGCTTGGTGTAATGCAGAGCCAAAACACAGACAATATCTCATCTCCACTGCGACCATGAGCACTGCACTGCAAACATTTTTTTAAATCTTGCCAGTGTATAAATCTACTGCAGCCCAAAGGAATACGTACAAGAAAAGTACATGTGTTGGGGGTTCAGTGTGCTACTGAAATCTTCTTGGCTTAACCTGAAAAAAAATTGCACATGTGAAGGAGCAACTGCAGGGCACTGGCTTAAAGAGGAGCATTTTATTTGCCAGAAATTGCCCCAGTGTATCAGAGACACTCTGTAACAAGAGATTTCAACGTATCTGTTTGTATGCCAACGTGACAAAATTACACAGAACACTGAAAAAGTGCAAAGAAAAGACCTGCATTAAAAGTGTAAACCATTTTCAATAATAAGAATTGACATTCCAGTTTCTCTAGACAACTTTTCAGTTGATGCTGCAACAACTGAGTAGAATACAACTTGTACATTGTCTGGCTAATTGTCTCCCCAAGTGCTGGCCCACGTCAAGTATCCAATTAGCCAATGATATGAAACTTGATGATCAGAATGAATGCTAAATATTTAAGCATGAATCATAGAATCCTTGGATGGTTGGGGTTGGAGGGAACCTCTAAAAATCATCTAGTCCATTCCCCCTGCTGTGGGCCAGGACATCGTTCATTAGATCAGGTTGCTCAAATGCCCATCCAAGAGCAGCCTACGTACGCTTCATTTGAGCCACAGCTCAACATGAAAACAGGCTCCTTTCACAAGGATGGTTCCAATGCTGTGTTGAGTTTGTCTTTACACTGTCCTTTTCTACTAAGATTACGCAGGAGCTTTCTCTGTACAGTGGGTATTATCCAATCCCTCTGAGTGCAAAATCCCAGTGCCTAAAGGAACAGAAGTTATATTTCGAACCGGAGTAGCAAGACAGACAAAAGAATCCCTCACTGGCCAACATATTTCTCATCAGCCAAGGCACGTGGGTGGAAAACAAACCAGCGGGACCAACCATGCAGATTGAACTATGAATATATGGAAAAATTTAACACCACTGAGGGAAGTAAGCTCATTATTGTTTCACTGTTAAATTATGATTTCTTTTCCTCATTGCATTATAGGTACAAATGCATGCTGCCATACTTACACCTATTATCTCTCACATGTACAATAATGTAAATCCTCTGCATGAGGTTGGTTCTGATGAATCCAAATCAATCACTGCTCACTGAGGAAAGACTGAATGGCACTTACTTAAGATGAAGACTGGAACAGTTTGAACAGCTTATAGCTGGGGCAGAAGGACAAAAGGGAGAGAGAGAAAAAGAGAGAGACTGACTCTTCTTGCTTGCTTTCTATGGCATTGGCTAGACCAGGCTATTTTAAAACACACCACCATGGAGCAGTTAGGTACTTCTATCACTATGCAGAGTCTCACAGTAGAATTCTTTCTGTCACAGCCATTACATCTGGTAAAATTACTGCAAAGTGGGTGTCAGATATAATCCTGAATTGCCCTGACCTAGAGAAACTATGAAGCACTAGGAAGTGCAGGTTATACAAGAGCTATTAACATTAAAGATTGGACAAATATTTGGAAGATATTCTTGACAACATCAATAGGTCATGTTTATAAACTAGTGAAAGATTTGAATGCAGTAAAAAACAGAGCTGGAAAAGCTCATTAAAGATTGTATTTGGTTTGATTTCTAACAGGCAATCACACACCTTAGTTTTGGGCTGAGAATACACACTCTGGTTTTGGACAGACAAGTCTTTCTTTTAAAATTAATTTGATCACTTTTCACCAAGGAGAAAAAATAAGGGAAACTGGGGTGGAGAGGTTAATTTCTGAAAATATATATTTTATTACATTTTTTCTTTGGTTGGTTTGTTTGAGGTTTTTAAATAAACTTAAAACAAACAGCATAAATCTTGGATTTCTACATGTGCTTTTGAAAAGAATGGCCTGACAGACTGAAGGACCGCACAAGAAGTGAGGGCAAAAAATAAAAGAACTATTTTTGGTACTGCCTGTCAGCTTCAGAGGGAAGGCAGGAAACCAAGGTCTAAGTACAAAGGACTGAGTCTCAGAAAAAATATACATAATCCAAAAATTTAAAATAGTTTCAGCATTCAAGCTGCCTGAAGTCCTACAGGTCAGGACATGTCATTGTCATAGCATAGTCAAGTTGTGAGGGTGACAAAACTTTCTAAGCTTTCCTAGAGTCCCACACCTGCAAGGCATGCAATTATCTGCTGAGGAAGGAACATGTTTCCTTTCCGAGTACCAAAATTCACTTTGCTCCAGTGATGAGCCCCTCCTTATGGGGCTGCAGCTGTATTCACAGTACTAATGATACACCACATTGAGTAGGGACCACTGTGTCTTTGCACTTCAGGAACATCCTCCCTTATATTTATATAGATCCTGTAAGTGTCAGAAGTCACAAGTATATAACCTAGGATAAGCTGCAATTCTCTCCAGGTCCTTCAGTTTTTTTCTCTTACAGCATTCACAGCCAAATCAGCGATGGTCTTACCTTGGAGGAAAACATCTGTTTAAGTATCTTGACTGTACCGAGATGCCTTCACTTCTCCTCACACTAAATGAGTTATGAACAGGCAAACTATTCCTCTACATTCAGCTTCATGTAGGAAAATATCGTGAAAATACTTTCTTCTTCAAGAAAGATGATGCTCCAAGGGGAGAGAGCCACCTGATGTATTTAATTACAAATGTGAATGTGGCTATAGATCACAAAACCACCATGCTGATGCCCTGTGTTTCTCATTTCATGTCAACTCCAGCTCACTGTCTACCACTCCGACAGTTCTTCACTGACTGGTCCAGCCCCTACTCACAAATGAAATAAAACTATTAATCATGTAGTACCAACAAAACTCATACTCTGGCATCAGCACCTTTTCCCATATGTTCCTATTTATCTCATAGAAAGCACAGACAAATATCTAATTCATACTGCCGAAATAGCAAGCTCAGGCTATAGATATTTAAAATGTGTGTAAATGAAACATAGAGGAATGATTTCAGAAGCACCACCCCACAGGCCATTAGGCTCCACTGCCAAACAGACAGATGTTGTCTCTACTTACAGTACCCAGAGCTCTCTTACATCCTTCATCTGAAAAGATTTCAGCTCACATGTGCCCACGTGTTGATTTCTTGTCCCTCCCGAAACCCATACTGGCACAAAGCAGCAGCACTACTTGCCAGCAATGCAACATCAGGGATTTCCTAGGCTGGCAAAATGCACCACAAATTCTAAGCGTAATTCATGTAAAGAAAAGCTCAGATCAGTAGGTGTCTATAGATTCATGAACATGCAGCAGTCCTTGCAAGCATGTGTCTTTGCATAATTACTCAAATTTATGTAACTGTGACAAGTGTACGCAATCTCATGTTTGATTCCATCGACCTTCCGTGAAGTGCTGTTCAGCACTGCTTTTCAGACAAGGAATGTTCAAGGAGCTCACAGAATGAACAGCCAAGAGATCCTGATGTCTTTGCAAGAAACTCCAATATCCAGTTATCACCAGCTGCAGATAGGGAAAGTTAAAAATGACAGCATTCAGAGACTGGATTCATATGCAACTGTTTGCTGAAATAAAGTCCAGAGGCACCACGAGCTCTGGAAGACCATCAGGCTCGGCAACATGGAGATGGTAAGTTGAAAAACGTGTCCATGAAATTCTCATTTCTTTACCTACTGTGCAAAATCAAGTACAAGGAGGTCTGTAGGCAGACTGGAGCAACTCTTGTAATTGGCTCAGTGGTCTTTCCATAAATAAACATATTAGAAAGGCACTCTGCAAATTTGCTGGAGTACACAGGAAGAATTCAGTTAGCATTTTTCTTAAATTTGAAGGGATTGCTATTTTAATACCTCTCCTGGACTCACAGCTGCTTCTCTCTACATACTGCTAGATCACTCATGCTAAAATTGAATCTACAGTTTTTCTACATCCTCTACAGGGCAGTGAAGCACAACAAATGGCAAGATATTCAAAAACCTCTCTGACAGAGAGCAAGCATGGGTCTGTGTCCTGCATCACTTTGTCAGATACTGTCAGATACACACATTCTTGATGCACTTGTGCTCATCAAAAAGTTCAAAACAAAACAACCCCCTTCATTAAAATCCTGTCTGAAAACTGCCAGTGCTACAGTTGTAAATGTCACACTGGAGGACATTGTGAAGTTTAGGGACAGATTAATAAGGACATGAGAGCCAACCCCTCTGAAAAGGAGAGAGTTTGATGGCTTGGCTCTTTTTCCTGCTTTGTACTGGACCTGGACATAAAATCCAAATGCCTTCAGGTCTCAGAGGAAGGCAAACTTTTGTTATGAATCCCATGTCTAAAGCCAGGTCTAACACTATCTGTTGCAATACTGAAAGCAAGCTTCACTTCCACAATAGGTTTAGCATTCTCGCATTAAATTATGACTAATTTCAGAGTGCTGCAGGTTCAGGTTTGAAAAAGCCATCTTGAGCACTGCTAATGAATCACAGAATCACAGAATATCCTGACGTGGAAGTGACCCACAAAGATCATCACAAGTTCAGCTCCTAAAATAGCCATGGCAGCATGCAGAGGGAGCAGCACCAGCTGGGCATCAGCCCGTTTTTAGTGCAGTTCACAGTGAGCTCCACCCTGCTGGGACTTCACTCTTCCCAGCACTCAAATTAGCTGATTTAAGATCAGTTGCACATGCACTATGAACCTGCACTGACTACAGTGTACACATACAATTAACAAAAACAAAATAAAGGAAATTAGCCAGTTCTGTACATTGCACAGTCTACCTAAAATTTGTAGATACTTCACAATAACTTGGTTTTCCCCGCATTTCACGTATGGATAAATAGTTTACATAATTGGCAATTGTGTTAAAAAAAAGTAAAATACAAATATTAAGAAGATTAAACATTAAAAAATAATAAGAGAAAAAATAAAGTAGGCAAAGTAAGATCAATAAAAATCAATGTACCTACAAATTTTGAAAATGAAATGTTATCTGCAATAACTAGGCATAGAAGAAAATGGGGAAAAAAGGCAGATCACTGTTTCAATATTTTACTCTTATCAACACCAAACAAGCTTGTCTAGTCAACAGAAATGGACAGTAACGCTGCAACATTACAACCTTAAACATTACCTAATGAGATAAAATATTTGCAGAACCAAAGTAGTGGAGAGAATCTGTATGGATACAAATGTGTCTGTAAGGCGACATTTATTTTCCATCCAAAAAACCAAAAAAAAACTAAAAAACAAAAACAAACAAAAAAAAAACCCAAAAAACCCCACAAAAAAACCAAAAACAAAAACCCAAAAACCCAAAAAAAACCAAACCCCCCCCAAAAACCCCAAAACAACAAAAAAAGACAAAAACCCCACAAACAAACAAACCAGCAAAAAAAACCCACTGTAAGCAAGACCAGCATAACAACGGAGTCTACAAGAATGAAAAGAATGCAACTAAACACAGACAAAAGGAATCAGTAGAAATATGAGGCTGCTCCCAACTCCGAAAAGAAAAGGCTCTACAATTACTTCAGGTTTTCATAGAGGATCCAGTTTAGCATGTTTAGTAAAGAAAGTACAAAATGTGTCACCATGAAATTAAGTTTTCAAACAAAGAAGAGCCAGACAGTACTAAATAAAAAGCCATAAATTAATATCCACAGTCTCAGCCTGGAGAAGACACATAATATCTCCCAAAAGGCATTCACACTCAGAAAAAATAAGCTAGCCATGGCTCCAAATAAGATAAATCTTCGTGTACAAATACTGACAGCATTTGTTGACCCCCATTTCCAGAAAAGCAGTGGCATCTTGTCTTTGCATTACATTATTTACAAAAACCACAAGATTTCTTACTCTCATAACAGAGAAGCTTTCTATGATTGATATAGACGTTTCAATCTTAGGAGTAATTTTTTGTGCCAGTTCAGTAACTTCATTTCTGATTATACAACATATTTGCAATCTGAAAAAAATTACTGCAGTTGACATTTTGTCTGGTAGTAAGTTATTGTAGTCAATAGATATCTTTCCACTGATTTCACTGGGCTTTGGATTATTTCATTCAAAAGTGTTCTACTTTGCAATAAAGGTCTCATATTTATGGCGCCAACCTAATAGATTTTGGTTAGATTTTACAGTCCAGATTCAGCAAAGTAATTAGTCTGGACCATTCTACTTCCCTGATGGATATGCTTAAGGACTTTGTGTAACAAATTCAAGATATCAAACTGAAAATTGCTTAACTGATAAACTGAAATTTAAGCTAAAGCATCCTTATTTCACTACCCCAAAAATGTTGTAATTTTAAGAGGAACTTATTGCCACTTAAATATTACATAAGATCCAAGACCAACCAACACATTTTAGTCAAAGCTGCGTAAGATGAAGGAAAAGTAAAATAAATTAGAAACTTCTGGTTATTAACACATTAACATAAATCAGTGTAGCATTACTGAGTGAGCTGCAACACTAGGTCAGTGTCCTAGTTAATCACCAGAGGAAAGAAGGAATGCCATAGAGGAATGGACAATGTTTTTCGATCCTGGCACTCCCCATTGCTCTTGTGATACTGTGAATAGATGGAGACTGAGTCCTCCTACTGTGGGAGCAGCCAGCACACTTCTCTAGGCAGCAAGAGCAATGCAAACCCACCTGGTGAGTCTCTGTCCTCCTGCACTGATTGTAGGCTGCTGCTCAAAACACGTAGCTAATGGTCATATTTTTATGAACTATTTGTTATTTGATTATTTATTTCTTCTAGGCCCCTAACTGTCATGCCAGGATCACAGCCTCATTTTTCATTAACTATATATACTCACAGTAAAGTCATATAATGAAATATGTAATACATTCCTATTTATTGTATTTATATATACCTTTATTTACATTTTTTATACCTTTAAGTATGTCACAGATTTAGATTATTACGTTTTATTTTCGTTTTCTTTCACCAGAGTCCCAGAGTTTAAAATGCAAAATAAAACAGTTTAAAACTATTACTGAAAGCAGATACTGCACAGCAGCCACGAGATTATAAGAAACAGCAGCATATCCAGTTGCCTTGGATGTTCCCAAACCAAGACACTAAGCTGGGTTCACTAAGCAGGTTTTTACTGCTGGACATGTGAAGCAAAGCCCAATTTCACATCACTGACCTAGCATCTCCAAAAAAGCCCTAAGCCGCCACCAACAAACTGCATACGAGTTTGATAAAAACGTCTGCCACTGATGATTTTCAAAGTTGCATTTCTAAGCCACTTTTGCAGTCTCAAAGGCATCTTTCTTAAGTTTTTTTTAATGATTTGAGAGTCTAATAATGTAACTAGACACAGTTAAATACTAGGTCACCCTCTTGGTGCCAGTGTCTGCATGGTGCATAGGTGGAGAAATGTGAATGAACAGTAGTGCTTCCTGAAGATCTGTCTCCTCTTCCACCCTTTGAAAAGTTAATTTACATAAGAAAAGCAGCAGGATATCCAAAAGCTGAAATATCAAAGTGAATATACTGGCTCACATTTCATTTAGCTTTGGTCATAATTGTGGTCTCCTCTGAGTTCATTTCACTGTCTGATTCTCAGCTCTCCTTGATGTAGTTACCTTTACCAGTTTGTGATCTGTGGTAACGAATGAAGACTGACTGATACAGAAGCTGCTTTTGTAGATGTGCTGTGACCTTGTACATGCTCAAAAAGATTTAATTCTCACATTCTAACTACTTAGAACAATGAGTGAGGTTTTGGGCGCAATCAAAAGCAAAGCACTACAGAGCAAGATTGTATTTCCATGTAGCTGCTCTTTGTTTGAGGGCCTCTCTGAGTCAGTACATGAACTGCCTGAGAACTCACAAGTCACAATCACAGAATGGTTTGGGTTGGAAGGGATCTTAAAGATCATCTCATCCCAGCCTCCCTCACGTGGGCAGGGATGCCTTCCACCAGACCAGGTTGTTCAGAGCCCCATCCAGCCTGGCCTTGAACACTTCCAGGGATGGGGCAGCCACAGCTTCTCCAAGCAGCCTCTTCTGGTGTCTCTCCAACATCACATAAAGGACCTGTCATGCAGCCGATCCCATTTCCCCATCCAATTCTCATCCACACATGACTTGCAGGCAGGCAAGACACCATGAAATTAGTGTTGGTTACGTACCTACCCCGTTACCTACCAAACATTTCCAAAGGCCATCTCACCAGATTCAACTGTGCCACTGGGATAGGGCCTCTCCATACGTACTAATTTAACTAAGATCAAAAGAAATGAAGGCCTGAAGGACAAGACTGCCAACTATAAGGCTAAAATCAGATTGTTTTCTTCAGAATTTTATTTTAGATTGCATTCAGTAAAAAAAGGCAGGTCAGTCAAAAATATAACTGGTTGACCTAGAAACCATGCACCATAGCCAGTTATTTTTACATCTCTTTCCATGGGTTTATGTTCCTGGACAAAAATTAACTCATATGTGTTCTTACAGTTGACATATTTAGACAAAAACCCCTATGTATGAAACATTCAATGGGCAGTGTTTATAGTATTTGCAGCACCTTTTGCCTCAAAGTACCTAAAGATGCATTTTCACTAGCTTTAAAAAAAAAGCTTTTCATTTTCAGCTCAGAAATCACAGGTTACAATGATTGAAGAGAGTTCTGTCTCAGTAATTCCAGTTGGCTCCTCCATCAGCACAACACAACATGACAGCTTTCACAATGCATCACCTTCCTTAAATATAAACGCTATCTTTCTGAAGTACTGCCAAGGAGTTTGGCACAGTTGCCAGCCTGGATTACAAGGAGAAGACCACTACAGCACTGACTTGCTCAGAACAGAATGCTTTTTGGGGAAATACACCAATTCTTTTGCAAAAATCAAAGACAACGGGTAAAGTACCAGTCAGAACCAAGGAGGTCACCTAATTATAATACACACAGCAGATAACCTTTGGTGGAAAAACTGTAAGCATCAGCAGCTGATGCTCCAACCTCACTGCCACCAGTGGCAAATGCTACACCAGCAGTTCTTTCTAGAGCCACCACAACCAAAAAGACAGGACTCGTGCCCCACAGAGCTGTTATCCAAAATGGCATTAAGTTGTACAACAAAAAAGAACAAACATGAAACAGACAGCGACGATAGCTGAAATAGAACGGGTAAGACAACAGAAAGGGTAAAGAATTTTGTGGGTTTTTTTCCAAGCAACCGTCTCTTCAACGTCTACTATCAATGAAGAAAACCAGTGTTCTAAAATTAAAGGAAGCAAAGAAAAGCATCCTTTAAAGCTCCCTGTATCCCCCTCCCCACCTCTCAAACCTGACTATTTACCAAACCCTGAGAAAATATTTGTCTTCTTCATGGTACAGGCACATTTTCAAGAAATAAAATCTTTGTTTTGCCTGCATCCCCAATTCCCAAATTCTGCATTTCTTTTCTTGCAATGTTTCTTATCATGCTTCTTCTAACATACTTTTCTGTGTGTGCTTCTATTAAAGCCAATGATACAGCATTTTTTATTTTAAGCAGTTTTCCACCCTCTTGAGTGTTTCTATGAACTATAAAGGAACTTTTGGAGCCACACAGTGTGAAACTGTTAAAATTACGTATCTTGGGCAGGCTGATGTGTCAACAAATTTATGTACACCAGAAGACTTCCTGCAAAATGCCTCTATAATCTTTGGGAGAAAAAATACTATCCTTTTATCTAACCACTGTATGCTTTGATGTTCTAGGTATATGTAGATAACTATAACCCTCTTTCTGAAAAAAGGGTTTTCTTCTGCTTAAAGATCACTTTCTGTCTCCTTGTTGGCTGCAGCTTTTTCTAGCCTGTTAGCTCTTTTCAGAGCACCTAATTTCTGGTAATTTCAGTTTGCTGCAGCACAGGAGACTGAGGAATATTCATTCAAATTACAAGTAAATCCCTACTGCTTCCACATGGGCTGTCTTTCTAGATCCTATTCCTGCTCCTCTATGATTAGCAACTTCCAGCAACAATCACACTCTACAAGCACCAGTGTGCTCACTGAGGTTCACCAGTTTTCTGCCCATCAATAAGCCCCATTAAGATCCCAAGCCCTTCATGAGTGAAACATAAAACAATCAAGGTTTTGTTTAATGACTCACTTCAGCAATGCCAGCTGTAAAATGTAGATTCCAACTTACTAAGTCTGCTTTAATAACTTCATACACAATAAAAACCTTAGAGAAAAAGTTGTCCATCCTGATCCTTCCTGACCCTTCCTATTTATCCCTCTCCAGAGAAACTTGGTATACCCATATCACAGGCTCTTTTCTCAAGAGCTTATTTTTATGAAGCTGCATAATTTTTTACCAGCAATCTGGACAGATAACCAATGTCTATTTCATGCTGGGTGTTGCACATCTTTGTCCTTCAAGCTCATATTTATCTCCCATTGTTCCTACTGCAAACCCGAGAGCAAACAGTAGTCACAAGCCTGCAGTTGTCACAATCCTATAATTTGTCAAAAGCAGTGAAAGCACAATCCTGTACAAGTAGAAAAAAAATGAACTGGACTTCTTTCAGTGAACTGTTTGTCCTTCAACTTTCCAAAAATCTGGGCACTGAATTGAAAGATGTTTTCAACAGCTTGAAGGACTGACACTAGAGTAAAAAATTCTGAGTCACCAGGCAAGGAAATCCGCACTTCAATGTGACTATTAGAAGTAACAAACAATCAAAAGTAAGAAGCTATAAACTTGTTCCAAAAAAAGTGAATTCTCTTCTGCTCCCTGCCAGAGGTTATCGAAGCCACTTTGAAAAGCTCCCAGACATTGCCAAGTAAATTTGTAAACTGCAGCTGCCAACCCAAATCACTGAAAACTAAAAGCAGAAAAGGAAGCCTTCCAGAAATTATTTAATGACGTGGAATTATATCTACAATCACCTCCTTTCTCCGGGATGCACAGCATGTTGAGCCCTCCTTTGTGTCTGCTTTCTGGAATGGGAGTTCACTGGAGCAGAAATTCCCTTTATATTTGTGTCTTGTGCAGCACAGATAATGTCACCAGTATTCTGCAAATACAGCACTGCAGCAGAACCTCAGCACCAAGTAGCTGATTGTCAAAGTGACTTTATAAACTTAAAACTTTGTTTCTAGAACATGGGACTTTTTTCAGTGCCTTAAACTGACAAAAACTTAGAACAGCACTTCTCTACCTCTTCTTGTTTAGGGAAATAATACATCTGGTATAAACAAGCTTTTTTCTTGGCCTTCTCCCCAGTGTTTAGGAATTTTAGGACAGTTCGAGGCTGGCTGATTTGTTCTTTCACTCTTTTGCAATATTACATGCAGCTATTCAAAAGCAATCCAATTAGGGGAAAAATAAAAAGAACAACTCAACAGCCATTCTTTACATCTCATACCTGCTGGAAAACCAATGAGTTTTATTGGCATGCCAAAACAATGTATGACCCCAGACCGCATTCATGAGATCAATCTTTTAGGTTCCCTAAGGAGAAAAAAAGACCACTTGGTATGAAAAAACATCAGGAAGGAAGAAGTTTTAATATCTACATCTATAATACCCCTTATCCCATGTTAGTAATTTAATGGAGGTGAGGATATTAAAGGGGGACAGTTTGCAAAAGAAAATGCCAAAGACCTTGTGTAAAGTACAAATTTACCAGTTTCATAAGAGGGCTGGACAACTTTTTGCATGCTACGTTGTTTTAAATGAAATGATCTCTCCTGGGTGTCATAATCTGTTAGTTAATTCTAGAAGTGGCCTGAAGGCCCTGTAACGAATGCGACCTTCAAAAACGGCAGCTCGGATAGTCTAAATGCACATCAAACCAACCAAAGTGGTCATAATTCAGTAATCCCTTACAGATGAGCTTTGACACAGAACAAATTACCACTTTGAGCCTTGGGACAGAAGCATATTCTTAAACTTGGACTTCTCAGATCCCTCTTTCTTTGAGATGGTTATTATCCGTCAGTTAAAGCATTTAATAAGTCATGGTTTAGGGAATTGGCTGTGAACTACAGATACTTTTGTACAAGAAACCAGACCAGAGATGCAACACAAACATATATTTTGCAATTTTTGCACATCGCTCTGGTCCACAAAGTCCCAGAGTGAGTTTATTAGCATCCCATACTGGGGGGTCAGATCTATAACTGTAGCACACTTATTGGGCAAACAGCAATCTCTAAAAAGTTACAGGAACACAACAAAAAGAGTTTTCCATAGTAGTAAAGCAGTCTGATCAACTGGGAAAAAACATCTGTGAAAAGCCATAACAAGAAGGGAATAGGAATAGAAGAAGGCTATTACATGCAGCATATTACAACTGAAACTGTTTCTTGTCATCCCAATATGTGCATACATCAAAAAACATGTCAAATGTCTAAAATGGAGAATGAATGAGAAATGCACAAATAGAGGGTCTTCCTTCAAGACAGTTATTTTGACTGTTTTTTTCTTCTTGTCATTCAAGTGTTCATATATAGTTTCAGTTTAAAGAACTAAAAATTAGGTGTCAATATCTTTTCCATTCCTCAGACTACTGCCCATATTGTAACCTTTGATGGGTCTTGGTGGATGCTTCAAAGAATTTATTGGTCTGACTTTATTACAGAGCCGTATTCCTGTAGCTGAGCCTGTCGTGCAACAGTTCCTCCTCCCTGGCATTCATCCTAGATTCTCTAAGTCCATTAGAAAAGTAGGCAGATGTCCTTTCTTAATGACATTTCTACTAGCATAGAAAAATTGAAAGTGTGTCAACCATTCTCCTAGTCCCAGACTAAGATATCCTATAATGTCGTTAATGATTCTGTCCTTATTGTAATGAATTTACAGGAATTGCTGTTTTTTTCTCTTTAATTGAATTCCAGAAACAGGCCTTCATATTCAAATGACAGGGAGCCACAATACTGCTATGGAAATGGTTTTTCACTATTATTAAAACATAAGGATGTTTTCAATGTATCAAAAAGTAAATTTTTCTTTGTTAACAGGAATAGAAACAGAAATTGTTTGCTTTTCATGTTATTAAAGGATTTGAAGCAAAGGATACTAATTATTTTCAGAACATCTTTTCAAAATGGTGTTTTCACTATTTCAGCGGTTATCCTAGGATGATAAATTCTAGCCTGAAAAAAATTAAATTCTTCATACAAGGACATTTTATTCACCATCCTAAACAAAAGTAGAACTCTGTTTCTATTCCTCTGCCACCTTACCACTGTTCTACCTCTCCTATTTCCTAATTTTTGTCAGCATTTTTGTCCTAAAGTAACCTCTGCTGTCCCAAAATGTGGGATCTTACTAAATGGTAATCATCATTTTAAGGACTGGCTGAAGTTCACAGAGGTTAAGTTTATATATCTTATATTTGAGCAAAAGGAAATTCGGGGTGTTAAGTTCAGTCATGAACTTTGGCAGAGACAAAATAAGCAACAGCTTACATTAGCATGGCTCTGGGCACAGTATATTCCCACTGACGGCTCTGCCTAATATGTTTGTGCCAAAGTGCTAGAGAGATTTGTTACTCCAAACTCCAAAGTTTAACTGAGCAAAGTTAAACTTAACAGAGTTCAACAAACTCCAAAGCTGTAACTCCCAAGTCAATATATATGGAGTGAGGACTACTTTGGAAGTGATTTCTACAGTGCCTGCTCTCTATGCTCCCCTTCCTCAGCCTGACTCCATCAGCTGCAAGAACAGCAATCCTGGCTTTGCAGAAACCTTGTCCCATCAGCCAGGTCCTATCCCACATAATTCTGGTGACAAAACGTATGTTGTTAACACACCTACGTCTACCTTTGACTAAATATTTCAAGTGACTCAAGTGTGAGACATTCTTTGGATCTCCTTCCAAACATATCAACCACAGGAACACCACACAGCCTTACATCCTCTCCTACCAAGTCCTGTAGAGGCAAACCAGACTGTTGCAGGATGAAGTGGTTGCCCACTGAAGTCAGTACCTGTAACTTTCTAATAACAATTGAATGCTGTTTTGGTGGTATCTTTTCTGAAGCTCAGATCCTGGTCTCCCTAAAATAAAACATGTTAACAGCTTAAGGCAACTACATGGCAGAATATATAAAGAAATGTTTGGAATAAAATTATTTCAACCTCTCATACTGCAAAATTTTCTGGAAATTTTCTGGAAAGGAATACTTAGGAGATATTACCAGAGCATTTTAAGTATTACAAACAATGGGACCGTGAGATATATTTGTTAAGGTTTCTGAAAGACTAGAATACTTAAGTAACAACAAACAACTTGTTGATTCTGGCACAAGTTACATTTACCTTCTACTTAGAAAAAGACCAATCCGAGCCATTTCTGTTTCTGTAGTCAAAATTCATGCTGCTACTACTTCTACAAGGAATTCTGTCTTCCTTTCTTGTTTCCTAATAAGGAACTATCAAAGCCACCTGTTGTTTGCTACTAAGGCGGATAATATAATACCCATAATAGAAAACATATTCCCTATTCCAAAGATGCTTTTCTTTGTCTTCATTGTCTGGATCCAGAAAATTATTATATGTCAAACTTCAAAGACAACAGTCATAACATTTGTTTCCTTGGCATTTCTTACATGCTTAGGAACTTGCTGGTGTGCACTGATCAAGGAGAGCAGCACACTAAAAATAGAGCAACAGTGCATTCCTGACCTGAAATTGCTTGCTTTGTATGGAGAATTGAATTTCTACTTAGTTAGTTAAAATGTCATGGCAAAAAGCACATTGTAGGAGAGGAGATTCAGTGGATAACCTGAAGTACCACCCGGATGTGACAGACTGCAGTGTGATTTCAGAATGAGGTCCTGCTGTTTTGTGACTGTCATGTGTGGTAGAATTACAGGCACAGCATACCCCAGCCAGGAGAGTCCAGCCTCTGTTCTTTGTGTGGCACCTTGCCAATCATTATTTGGAAAGCTAGGGTTTACTCGCAGTAATGCTGCCTCCATGATCACTTGGTTGATTTTACTAATTGCTCTCCCTTTTGGGAATGATTTCTTAACATCCAGTGAAAACTTTCTTCCTCCTTTAGCTTCAGGCCATACATCTTGCCCTAGAATCAACACAAGCATTTGCAAAAGCAAACAGGGAACAAAAATCCCAGGCTGGTCTTGTTTCATTATTTTTCAGTTTGTTTTCTGTACAATAGATAGCAGTACTTTGTTGGTACAACACAGAAAGCCTCATTTGGAAGGGCCGTAGGCAGCCACAGTTCTGACTGTCTTTAAAATATCATCAGCTGTTCCAAGGGGGAAAAAAGCAGCATAGGAATAATATTCATATCCAACAGCATGCTGCATATCTGTTATCAGGGATAAAACTGACCTATCTATATGAAAACATTTAATTGGCCAACTGCCAAGGAATTTTGATTACAATACCTGTAGTTTTCCTCCTTTCTTCTGTTGACAACAGCAAAATGCCTGTTCTCAGCTCTTGATACAAAGCCATCACTCCCAATATTTTGGAATTCTGGACAAGTCACTTTTAAGGTTTTACCGACTACAGAAAACCAATTCTGAATCAAAGCCCTTGATGATAAAAGTAGATGCAAATTTGTTCCTTTGGCTAGTATATTATTCCTTTGTTTTGCCAGGACAGAATAATGTGAGCAGAGTATAGCCTTAATCTGGATAAAGAAATATGAAACCACTGAAAATACAGGAAAATCTCTAAATAAAAGCACAACTTATAGATGAATGGGTATATTAAAATCTATAGTAAATTTATTCAAATTTATCTTAGTAAGCTTTACCACAAATTCCACTGTATTAAAAAAACCCAAAAAGCACTGATACTGAAATAAATCAAAATTATTGAAATTAATACAGACTCTATGACATTTTCCATTCTATCTTCCTATGGGCATTATCCTGCAAAATATTATTTCCAAAACATTAGCTAACATCTGCATCTAGTACTGAGAGTTAGAAATTGGAAGAATTAGGAGAGTCAGAAATTATTTCTCACCATAGGAACACATTAAACTGCAGATGTCAGATAAGGTAGATCAGTCATGTACGATATGAGTGATTTAACGTGTTAGGGAAAATGCAAATGGAGCTTCAAAAAGCAATTACACCTTCAATCTCTTCTTACATGTGAAATGCACTCTATGACATAGACCTTCTACAAACAGATGCATTTTGAAAAGATTACATACTAGAGAAAATAAAGTGCAGCAGGACAAACAGCTTGAAATATAATTGACCCAGACTTAGTACCTTTCTTGACAGACCTCAACATGTTCCAAGATTAAATGATCCAACAATCCAGGTGAGGCAGCTTTTACCTGCACGTGCAATGCAAAAATTCTATTTATCAGGGACTACTCAGATCACTGGTTTAAGTTATTATTTTACACGCATTTCTCAAAAAGGCTATTCTACCCACAGTAAATGAGGCTGGAAATATCAAACATAAATCATGACATCCACACGGATAATTGGAACAGTCAGATAAAACAGTCATAATAAAATCCAATAAGCCATACCCTACTACAGAAAACACACAGAGAAAATGGCACAGGAGAGCTCTCTGCTCACTGAGCGGGCTGACACTGGTGCCACCCTCTGCCCACCTGCTCAACTCTTCCAGGCCTGAGAGGTTTCACAGCACCTTAAATTTCAGGCAACAAAACCATTTGTGTTGCTATCAAAACAATTCCGATGGTATAAAAATGGATAGGCACTTACAATTCACAGGGGGCAGTTAGTTTCAGTAATTCTCTTCAGCAAACATCCTGTGTCAAGCTCTGACTATGTGAACAGTCTGCAAGAGCAGAAATCTAGAACTAGTAAAAAAATCACAAATCCAGTAACTTTCCATAGGAGGCTGAGCACAATCAGCTCCAAAGTATTCTTTCTTTGGGAACTCAAAAGTGAAAAATACTCCAAATCAGTGGAAGCCTTCAGAATCTGGCTTTAATCTCTGCATCTGTTTCAAAAATAAAGGTAGCTTTATATGTCTCTCATTAAGTTGCTGTGAGGCTTCCTAAATGCCTGCATGCAAATAGCGTTTTTTTAAGAAGATAGGAAAAAGAAAAATTATTTGTTTAAAAAAAGTGCCTTAACCATTGTGTATTAAAATAGAAAATAAAGATACTCCTTCTTCTTTTCCTTTTTTTCCTCATCCAAAACACAAACAAATTACCCAGTGATCTGAAGCTGATGAAAAACAACATTGGACTATAAAACCTGGAAAGATTGAGAGCTAATTCTTATTTCTTTTCCTCCAAGAACAACTCCATAAACTCTTAGCTTTTCTCACACTAAATAAGACCAGATATACAATGCTGTTAAAGAAACCACAACGTGGACCATATGTCCTGTTCATATTAATGTTATTTATATTTCCTAAATCAAGAGCACTTCTAAAGCCCACATTTCACTGCACATCTAGCACATACACCAACTATATGTATACCACATAAATTTATCTAGTCAGACTCATTGAACATACATGGTTCTTTGAACATGGAAGCCTTTTAACTTGGCAGCCAAAGCTACATTTCTTGCCTCTTCTCCTGTCCCTCACAGTGAACAGCAACACTGCTCATCTTTACCCAAAAATGGCCAGCAGTCTCATTTCTCACAGGCTCTGTTCCACAAGAAATTTACTCACTGATCCCTCAGCGGAATGTAGTTTTGCTTTGTTATGAAGAGTGAACCCTGGGAACTCTGTATGCAATCTAGTCATGTCCCTGCTATCACAGCTTTTAAACTGATGTTAGACATAATTTTAATTTAAGGTGTAACACCTGCTCGGTTTTGGGTGCCTTTTGGAGTGGGGGTTGGAAGGGGGAATAATCACAGTTAATGTTTCATACTCCAACCCTGAACAGCAGGTGTTCAGATGAAAGCTCTGAGATATCAATTTGAAATTAACTCCAAACATTTCCCACTGCTGACAGTGCAACAGTTGCTGATCATTTTAATAGTATTGGCAAATCTTCCCATGTCAATAACCACTTATCTTCAACATAAGTGGGGTTATTTGCTTCAGCTTAGATCCTGAACTCTCCAAAATGCTGATTAATGATGGTTCTCATCTGTGACAAGGGACGGAGCAGTCTGTGATTGAGTTTCAGTTCAGCAGGCCATTTGACATGCCAAAATTATTTCAAGCAGAAGTGGAAGGTCGGTTCTGCTTCACATCCCAGATGTTTTCCATACACAACGACATCACATGCGGAAACACCACCAAAGTCACTTCCACCCAGAAAGCAGGAGTATCCCTTGGGGACATGCGGAGAGCCCCAGGACCTTTTACTGTGCCAAGGCTGTACTGCTCAGCAAACAAACAAAAAGTTCCTTTGGCTGAGGTAAATGTTTTCCTATGCTTGCTAAAATGAGTTCCTGAGATGCAAATCTATCATCAAACCACAACAGAACACAAAGCCCAGCACGCTCTGAACTCTGAGAACTCCAATCCTTTCATGTGTTACCCTTTGCAGAAAGTTACTAGTATGAGCTGTGTCTATTTTGTTCTCAGAACAGTGTAATGAAATCCAAAGTAGGTGTGCATGCTGCTGAAATGCTGGTGAGTGAAAGGATCAGTAGAGTGGTCAAGTATCCAACTTGTAACTCTGTTACTGCCACCCGGTTCAGCTCCGTTCACAGACTCAAAAGAAATTAGTCTCTAACAGAGCAGTTACATTTGCACCCTTCCTTCACTAATTAGGAATATTAGAATCATTGATCAAAGTATTAATACATGGCTAAAAACCCAACACAAACATAACTGTTTGAATTGCTTGCAAGTTGTATTTTGTACCTCCAAATACAGGTCATGCTTGGGAAGTCATGGAAGGCCTCCACACCCTTGGCACAGATGTACAAGAAGCGGTGTAACGTGCTGTTTCCTCTCTTCAGTGAACCAAACCAGCACCTCTCTTCAGACTTTATAAGGGGACACAGTCTGGAAGTCACCATCTCACCAATGCCATTAACAACAGCAGTAACACAGGCAATAAACAGCCGTCGCTGCTAAAAACCAATGGAGCTTGCATTATTTATCACCCTGGCACTCCATCTATCAACTGCCTTAACTGAGAGTCACCACCAGCCATGTCACAAAAAAGGCACAAAGTCTCACAAAAATTTTACAGAAGGCCCTGGAATGAAGGTCTAACTTTCTCATGGGGAAAAAAGACCTAATTTATGTCCAGAAGCTAAATTAAAAATTCTTCAGATCTTTTGTTTATCTTTTATAATAATTTAAGGCTATTCTTATTTCGCTTTTATTTTGTCTCAAGACACTGAATTCAGAAACAAATACACCACACACAATAACAATTTTTTTCCATTACTTCCACATTTGGTTTCATTGACTTCTGTCTCTGGAGCCAAGAAACAAACAAACACACATGACAGCAGGTGTAAATCCATAAAACCCAGGTGTATGTCTAACTACTTCATCTTCTGCTTATTATTAAACCTTGCAGAGGCAAACAGTGCTTGGATGCACTGTACTGAGCATAATAATCAGCATCAGGCCAAGAGGTCAGGTCTCACTCAGCGGCATTTCACAACATTTGAACATTACACCCATGACAAGAATATGAATGAGTTCTGTGCAACAAACACACAATTTCAGAGGGACAGGCAAAACACGTTTCTGTCACCTGTGCTGTCAGTCACTGCCTCAAAGCAGCAGATCTCTTGACAGATGCCAAAAAGGGAGTGAAAAAGTGCAAAGAAAAAAAGAGACACAAAGCAGGAATTTCAGACTGCCCAGTTTTAACATGTTTACCTTTACAAAAGCCAAAGATAAAATCACTGCTGTGGACTGCTCTCATAAAGATATGTTTCTCCAGCAGCAAGTGGCGACTGCCTTGGGAGTTACAGCAGTAGCCAGCCACAGCTCACTTCTACCCCAATCAACAGGGGTTTAATTCTTGTGAGGTACAAGGAGAAAACCCATAAAATTACCAGCCCTGTTGCTCACACAAAGCAACAACAGATTCCCTTCAATTGCTGGCAACAGCTGCCATTCCTCTGGAGGTACTGTAAACCACCAGAGTGAGGAATTAGTGCATGGAAGACAAACAGAAACTAACTGAAGATGCCACAGGAAGACAGAGGAGACAAAGGGGATCATCCATCTGAAATGTTTGGAGAAAAAGGCTTTGTGGGGAAGCACAAAATTCAGACAGGGGATGGTATCTTTCTTCACCAATTTCAGTCCTTCATTCCATTCCTGGAGTTGCTTGCTGCCTCACAATTCAATGCATTCCGTCTTTCAAGTATATTTTTTTCCTCTGCACCTCATTTTCTTCATTTTACTTGTTTTTTTGGTTTTTGGGGTTTTTTTTGTTTTTTACGACGCCTTTTACAATTTCCCTTTTTTGCTATTTCTACCCATACTGCTTACCCCTTTTCTAGTCTGTCTGATTTCCTGGTGACATGCCCCATGCTAAGTTACCCTGGAAACAGGGATTTGGAACTTTAAATTACATGATAACTCTACCTGAAATTCCTAATATTGCTGAGTACGCCTGTGAACTCCACACAGAATTCGAGGTACAACCTCAGCAGGCAAATAAAACCAAAAGCATACAAAAAAAAGTAAGTTCTTATACATTGGTAAAACCAACAAATGGTCAAGTCATCCCAAAGTCAATTAGTGCATCTAAGCCTGAAATAGCTCCACACAACCATTTTCAGAAACCCCAAGATCAGGCTGTTTGTGTTTAATTATGACACTGATTAAGGTATCATTAGTGTCCCTGATCCTCCAAGTTAAATAATGAAAAAGAGCCTCTTAAAAATCTAATCCAGCGGAACAGCCAGCTGCCAGAAAACATGGACAAGCTCTCTCAGTGTAGAAGCAAATGGTGCTCCTTGGGAAACTGTGGCCTTATACAGCTGTTCTTTCTCAAATTTCTGAGGAAATTTATAACAATACAATTGCACAACCCCCTGAACTCAGAATGGCCACATTAACAGCTTTTCATCCTGCCAGGACAAACTTCATTAAACTCTCTTCATACACAGCAGATTAAGCACAATTGATCACATACAGAGTCAGATAGAGATGCAAAATTAGCTGGTTCGGAGATGCAGGGACAGTTAAAGGCAGCTGAGATTTTTCATTCCATTTTCTTAATAAAGAGCAGCAGTGACTAAATTTGGTTTTACTTCTCAGATAAAAGAAAAAAAAATGCAGGTGCAAAATCAATTAAGACCTGCTAACATTCTACATTCATTTCAGAAATCACCACACACCAAACAACCTGACAACAGTCCCATTTTGGTCAGGGACACACAGGACTTTATAACCCACGTGACAGTCGTCATCCTTCCAAGTCCTTTACCAACTGATCTATTCCTCAGCTGCCTCCCATTAGAGAGTCCATTTCTACATCTCCAACTGCCCCAAAAGGAAAGTAAAATGTTTCAGAATGCCTCAGTGTCTATATTCCCCACGCTTGCCTAAGATAGATCTAGGAGACAGGGAACAGAACAGTGCAGACTTCAGCTTCCCACCAGATTCCTGATGCTGCAGGAATAAGCGTGGTCCGCCTCTGCCATTCTCTCCTCAGTCCTCAAGTTTCCAGTTTAGGATGAAGGAAGAACAGGCCAAAGGGAGGCGCAAGATAAACCGGGTCACAGAAAGGAGGAGAAACAGAACACAGTGCTTATGGAACAAGGCCATGTGAATTCATGTCTTACAAAACAAAAAAAGGGACACTGAGAGGGTTGAGACTCAGGAAAGAGTAATAAATAAATATTGTAAATAGGAAACATTTTAGACATTTTCCTCTTTCAATGCAGATACAGTCAAAATATGTCCCTGCAGCTTATACCCAAAGAACAAAATGGAAAGAAAAAGCATCAATTATTCTCTGCCTGTTTGATCTCTTCTGTAGAAACCTTTGATTTGAAATTTAAAACAGTTCACACTAGCGATAAGGTAGATTTAAAAGCAAAATATTTCCTGTGGTTAGAAACTGCCTAACAGGAAACAACCCTGGAGAACACTACAGCAGAAAGATGCAGTTGACTGTTCATGGAAACAAACCCCAATTTTCTAACATTCCATCACAAGTGAGCTCCTATAAAGGTTCCTCTTGACCTGCCTCAGCCCCTCTTAAAATTTTCCTACAAGTATGGTATCAAAGGAATAGCCCTCACATCAGCTCAGTGTCTATCATCCTGTAATCCTCATGCTCACTCTGATGTTACCTGCACACATAGGAGCAATAACCTCCAAATGTCTGCAGAACAACTTCAGCTCATTGCTCAAAACAGCAATTTTCCTGGATGTATATAAAGAAAAGGAAAAAAGACCATAAAGCCACAGGAAGTGGATCATTTCCACATTTTTTTTGTTTTCTTTCAAGCAGAAGCCAGGAAGACTGGTCAGATTTTCATCCAGGCCAGACAATTTTCCCAGAGCTCTCAAAATACGATTACAGCAACTCCACCAGGCATGAGAAAAGGCCACAGAAAGTTGACAGGGCCCATGGAGAGTTACAGAAGTGCAGATGTAAAAGGGTGATGCCCAGTACTGCCAGCAGTAATGAATTACTGCTAATTAGTGCTCTAATAATTCTTTCCACAGGCAATGGTAAGTTTATTATTTTTTAACAGGTATGATCATTTGGTTACTTATGGGTAAGGTAGACGCTATCAGAGCTAAAGTCAGAGAGGCTTCTGGACAAAACCAGGGAGGAGGTACCAATGCACTGTTCAATTTAGCAACTGTTGCCATGGAAATATCTTTTTTACTGACTGCTGATGATTATCTCATGTTTGAAATGTGATTTATGCACATTCTATGCGAGAGCAGAGAAGCATATTTATAAATGAGCAAACCGTGGTTATTCCAAGATTAAAAAGCAATGTCCTCCATGAACTTTTCAGAAATACATAATTTGCCAAAACAGATTATTAATCATGAAAATATATTGGTCTTCTGCAGTATATAACCCAATTACCAGAGTAAAGCAGAAGCCCTTTCCAGATCCGAAATTAACAGGAACAGGAAACGTAATGCAATTCCCATTTTCTTCCTCTTATCTTCTCACAGGAAAGGACAGGGAGACAGCCAGAGAGACTATCTGGTGCAGCAGCTGCTATTGTTATGAATTTACAAATGCACAGGCTGCATGAAGATATATTCAGCTTCCTGCAGCAGGATTTTTGTCAGTTTTCTTCATATTGGCCATTTTTGTCTAAAACTAGTTTTTAGAATCAACGTTTCTCCGCAATCTTAAACACATTTCTTTAATCTGCTTTGTTCTGACATTTGCCGGCCAATCATCTCTTATTCCACACACCTTTTTCTATTTCAGATACATCAAACAGAGACTCCATGGGGGTGATTCACTTATTTTTGTGTGTGTGTGTAAAGCAAGCTGAGAGATGCCAAAAAATACTTCCATTTCTTCTGACAACCTCTTGAATCGGCCAGAAGTGAGGGTTTCTTTACCACTTGCAACAAAAGACAGTGAATGAAACTAGCAAGGAGGATCAAAATGGATGGTGGTGACCAAAGTAGCTTCAAATGTGGGAAAAAAGTGTTTCTAGCTTCAGGCTGACAGAAAAAAAACCCCAGGTCCTGTGAGGAAGTCCCAGCAGTCCCAGCAATAGCTAACTAGACGAAAATTAGAGGTATTGGAAGTCCCTGCTGTAAGGTGCAAAAAGGAACATATAATTGCAGATTCTCAGTGAACTCAGACTTCTCGTATTAACCAGCCCACATAAAATTATTTCCAAGGTAAGGAAAGGAAGAACTGGACCAGTGAAAGGAAACATAGAACAACAGGTCACACAAATTGAAAGGACTCTGCAATTGCACAAAGCCACACAAAATATGATCAGTACTTGAAGTACCAGCAAAAATGCAGAAAATTAAATGCCTCTTCTCCCATGCAAGCAGACAAAAATTAGTCATTCAAGACCTGCAAATGGTTTGCTGAAGTCAGATGTCATCATGCTGCTTTTGTGTATAAGACCTCATAGACGAAGACTGAAAAATCTTTGCATGAAAATACCCAAACTGCAGATATGTGGCACCAAGGCAATGCAAGTTATTAGTCAAGCTCCTTGTGAGTATCAGGTCTCATTTCTGAGCCATACTGGGGAAGGAACCCTGCTAGCTCAGTGGAAGACTGAAGTTCAGCTGTACTTTGTTCAGTATGAAAGCAATATACCCACACATTTCGGCTTTAGTGCTGCAGCTAAAGTTCATCTACTACCCTGCATTTGAAAAAGGTACTTAGAAAACCACCTGAATTTTAGTTTCGTAACATATGGAGATCAGAGAACAGTTGGTAGTGAGATCCTCCGTTTCAAGCACAAGGCCACTCTTCAATTCTCCACTTCTATTTTAATATCAACTGGATAAATATATAAAGTTACAGCTAGCACACATTACAATCTTATTATAAACAGAGACACCACACCAAAAAAAAGCTGATTACACAACACCCAGAATTTTGATGAAGCACAGGAGTTCTTGAATAAGGCCCATTAATACATCAATTGTTGAGTGACAACCATCACATGTGGGTGCAGAAATAGCTTCTTTGCAATGACAGAGCTGGCAAATGGAAGGACTCACAGCTGAAGCCCACTCTGCATGAGCCTGGCCAAATTTAAGAGAGATATAGCAAGAATAGGATCCACCTCTACTTCAGTCATCTTAGCAAGGCTGTAGAGAGACAGCATTCCTCAGTTCCCACACCAGACATTCAGGACAGCCACATTCCTAAAAACATACTTAGTCATCCATACAGATACTGACAAACCAGATCAGATAATCAACTGTCTGAAGCACATACTTTGAAGGAGCGGGGGAGAAGAAGGAAAAAAAAATGCTTTTGCATTCTACTTATTTCTGGGAATTAAATTAAATAAGCTGACAAAGTATTTTTGCTAATGAACACAAAAAATCCTGAAGGTGTTGCCAGCACGTAATAGCTAAGGACAGCATAAGAGCATCAGTTCAGGCAGAGACTGAAGCCAGAGACAGCAAAGGCCCAAGCAGAAAATTTTAAGGTCAGTCCAGGTAAAATTCAGTTTGTAACGAAAGAAGACAAATGCATGAGGCACCTACTCTTAACTGACAGAACCCAGCCAGTGAACTCAAAGTCACTTCTAAACCCGAAATTGTAAAGATTGTTTCAGAAGATCCAGTTGCAGAATATGCCAGATGAAACCTATTTTGCCCACCGCAGCAACTGCTACGTGACAGCAGATCAGAAACTAGGAACAGCAGGACAAACACTCCTGGGAGTGTTTGAGCCAAGTCACCTGCTGTGGTCAAGATTGTGGCCACACACGATGACCACTGGTGCCCAGCACTGCAGTCACAGGAGACTGAGCCATCAGCAGAGCATCAGGGCAGCGTGAATGGGAAGCACCTGACACTGCACTGTGTGCCACATCTACAGCACACGTGTTTATCCTTCAAGAACAGCAGCCACAACCACTGACGTTTGCACCAGTGGTTAGAACTGCCACCACCTTCTTTAGAGAGGCGCTTTACACAAGACATGTCAGTAAACAAATTAACAAGTGGGAACGGGTTATGCATCCTCGCTTGACAGAGTGACACGTGTGACAGCTTCACTCGGGCTCTGCATGAAGAAACAGGCTCAGAGAGTAATAAAGATTGAGCTTTGACCAGTTAAGTGTTAATAATATCTGACACACATGGATGAGGATTAATCAGGGAGTTGTCAGGACTGTTATAATAATAGCTGCTTGAAATGCTGTTCAATGGGAGGGATTCTAAAAATGAGAATACATTCACTTAATATATTGCAGTGCTTGCTTTAAAATTAATCACTAATAATCATTAGAAGGCTTCTAGTTGGAGGGAGGGAGTATTTCACATGACCCAGATGCTGGCTGTACATCTCCACAGATGGGATTATAGCTGTCTGGTACCTAATAATGAGAGCTCTGTTTCAGCCACATGCTTTTCATTTCACTCTTGGTCTAACTGCAGTGGCAGTGAGAAAATTCACCAGCTTTAGCCAACCAACGTGCTGATATCGCTGGGGTTGAATACAACTATGATGTACATACAACTGTGCATGTGGGAGGTTGTCAAAGACATACGCTGGAGACAAAACTGATTTCTGCCTGTGGAAACTTTTTCTGCTGTGCTGCAATTCTGTGTTCTGCATTCAAACATACTTCAGTAATGTTCTTAGTGCTGTGCTTAATTTTAAGTACCTGGACAGTCTGATTAAGGCACTGTTCCTCTGCTTAAAGTTGGATTTGTCAGGACGATTCAGCTGCTTAAAATTAAGTTATGCATACAACTATCCTGGTAAAGAGCTCTCTCTTTTTCAGTCCTGTGGGTAGTACCGCATCCAGAAATGCTGTTGATTGTAACAACAAAGCATCCAAAAAACGACAGAATGCAGCTGAATACTTTTTCTCATAACAAAAATTCAATAGTCAATGAGTGCTGTTACATCTCAAATCAAGGTTAAACAAAACTAACTGCAGGCTAATAATGCAGAGGAGTATCCCAAATTTTTGTTTTCTTCCATTTTTGCTCTGGTACTCTGGTTACATTGCTTATTTGCTTCCTTATAAGAAGGAAAGACTCCTAGAGAAAGACTAGATTTACTTCTAGCCTACTACTAACACCAATAATGCAGCAAAAGGATTATATTATTTTCCATCAGAAAAAAATCTTCCTTATCATAGTTGTTCATTCCTAAAAATTAACTGAGAGACAGCATTATTTCAATTTCTTTCTCCTTCTGTTATAGTCAGGTACCAACTGACTCACTTCCCCTTTAATCTGTGGGTAAGTATCAATATTCATGAATGCAACTTCTATTTAATAATTAATTTAAGGACAAATACTGCTTAGATATGGTAAGTACTTGAACTTCTAATACGCACCAAGGTTAAATACTTGTCAGAAATACCTTATGCTCTCACATCTCAATTACCTCTCAGGAAATAGAAAGAAAAAGATTTTTCAGTCATGTCAAAATTTTTTGCCTATAAATTTGTAGTACTGAATTTACAATAGACATTTCTATCTGATATACAACAATGTCTATGCATTGTTATATACAACATATGTTATATGGCCTTTTCAACCACAGGGATGTAAGCTGTTGATCAATGTAAATGGCATTAATTTCTGTATTTGTGAACTTTACACATGCTACATAGGTACAGTGATGGTATCTCTGAAAACTATCAGTAAGCAACACCAGAGTGTAATTGAAGTTAGAAGCCAACAGCAGTCTTTGGCCACACTGAAATTCTCCACCTCCCCAAGAGGCGGGCTTTTAATTTCCAGGTGGTTTCATCACTATTTGTGATGGTTTGCTTCTATTTTTTTTTTTTTTTCCTTCTGAAGGAAGGAAGGTTTTCTATTCCTAGCCTGCTGTGGTATGCCTTCTATTGAGGGATCTGTAATTATTTAGTCTGCATTTCCTGCTGTGGTGCAGGTGAGGAGATATTTCTGGAAGTGGCAGCAAAGTCAGCTTTAATTCAGTCTAATTTTACTCTATTAGGTTTTTTTATTCATTAAATGCATCTTGATGATGTCCCACCTACGTACTTTCCAAAAGAAAGGAAAGTTTTCCCTATGTGAACATGCAACTGACCTTAGACTGCTTTTTTCTCCCGTTTGAACACATTTTTGAGAAGTTATATACAAAGTCTTTGCTTGGAAGATACTGGACAAGCTTCAAAGAACAGGGAACACACTGGGTCCTTCAAAGGCAGCTTGGGCTGGGCATTTTGTCAAGGGATGGATCAAAGTCCTACAACCCAGCCAAGATTCAGGGTCTTCCTGTTGGAACAAGTGAGCTGTGAAATAATAGAATGACCACAATGCTCTGCTCAGAGGATGCTCGTGGATTGCTTTTGTGGTCACCCACACCAGGACGTGTTCCTTGGCTCCTCATCTCCACAGCAGCAGAGAGCAGAGAGATCTCCACCCTTGCCCAGGGTGACGCACCACAGACCTGCCTTTTCCACCAGAATCTCAGACCCACATTTCCTGCCACTATGCATGTTATTTACAGTTTTCCATCTATATTAAGCATTGTTGAGGTTGGTTTTTGTTGCTAAGACTCAATACTCAAGGATCTACCCTGAAATCTGCACTTCAACACTGAGGTTCACAGAGCTGGAAGAGCATCCAGGAGGTGCCCTTTGCAGGATTTGTCACTTCAGACTAAATCACTTACCGTCAATTATGTTTACTCAACTATAAAATAAGGGCAATAATACTTATTTTTCAAAGATGATATGAGGCTTATTAATGCTTGTTTAAGTGCTTTGTTATGCTTGAATGCAAAAGGAAATTATTATTATAATTTTAAGCGAAGCTTAATTATAAAACTGTTAACATAAGCGTATTAGAAAAATGAATTCTGAATCACAAGCCAGCAATTGCTCACTCTTAAAACAGTGTGAGATGATTTTATATGCATCTTGCTATCACTAATCCCCTCTTCTCTAAATCCTACATTTGTTTTCCATATTACAGCTAAGAAGAGGCAACATGCAAATTAAATTTAGTGTCAAATCAATCAAGAAACAATACCTAGAGTAACATATTTGGTGATCTGTCATCACTGGAAGCCTGATTAAAAAAATACCCTGCATAAAAACCCATTCTGTTTGCTATGTACTAAAATAAGCTACACACAGGATTGTCACTGGTACAATCTCTAACATGGAAAACAGGCTAATTTACCTCTCCTGAGAGCTGGGCCTGTTCATCCTGGAGAAGAGAAGGCTCCCTGGAGCCTTCTGTACCTAAAGGGGCTACAAGAAAGTCGGAGCCTTTTGGAGCTGGAGTATACAACATTTTTACAGGGGTGTATAGTGATAGAACAAGGGGGAGTTGCCTTAAACTGAAGAAGGTAGGTTTAGATTAGATAGCAGGAACAAATTCTTTATTATGAGGGTGAGGCAGTGGCACAGGCCGCCCACAGAATTTGTGGATGCCCCATCCCTGGAAGTGCCAGGTTGAAGGGGGCCCCTGAGCAACGTGGTCTAGTGGGAGGCGTCCCTGCCCATGGCAGGGGAGCTTGGAACTGGATGATCTTTAAGGTCCCTTCCAACCCAAACCAGTCCATGATTTTATGAAGATCAAGTCACCAAGTTACCAAGATAACAATATGAAATCCTTTCAGTGGCTCGCTTAGAAGACAACTCAGGACTTACAAAAGTACATAACACTGAAGATTATACAGTTATTGTACAGAAACAATTGAGCAAAATAATTTGCTTTTACCTGCCATAACGTATTTGTCAAAACAAGTATCACTTCAAATCATCACTCCCAAATCTTCTGCAAATGTGTTCTATGAGCTTAAGCTCTGACACTTACACAATGTATACAAATAAAGGCAGAACTCCGGGATCATTTCCAGACAATATACAGAAAGAAAATAACCTCACTCCATTTCCTCCAACCCTGTCACCAATTTGTACTTCAGAGGCTCACCAGAAGAGGTAAATAAACATAAAATCTGTTTAGATAAGGCACTGCTCATAAAGTTTTCAAAAAGAGGATAAGTATTTGATGCTAAAACAAAGTGCCTTTAAAAAACCTCCTCTAGGGCTGGGGGCTGGTGCTACTCCCTGCCCAGAATTACTGTGTCTGGGAAGGCAATGGTGGTTTTCCATGGCCACAAAAAAAAAAAAAAAAGTCACTTCATGCTGGTGAGGGGTGTGGGTAGGTGCTGTGTGAAGCAACAACAACAAAAAAAACCAAAACAAGACAACAAAAAATCACCAAAACAAAAACAACCCCAAAATGAATATCCGGCAAAAGCCAAGACTTCAGATGAAGAGAGGAATCCAATATTGTCTAGTGTTGTCCAATATTGACCCAAATCAAATGTTGGTATCAACAAACAGGATTTGAGCAGAACTGAATGAAACATTAATTCTTCACTGATCATCAACAGGATTATTTAATCTAAATTAAATTTTAAAAAGCAAAGTTTAAAGGAAACAGCTCTCCAGATTTTCAACAGGAGTTGAAAACTGCCAGTAAAATCAAGAGATTTCAGTCAGCTGTGGCCATCACGTGTGGTTGGACCTTGCCCTGGAAGAAGGAGTGCCACCACTACTCCCCCCTGACTGCAGCACTCTTGGAGTGTCACCTCACATGCCACTCCCAACAGCCCTCCCCAAGCACAAGATGAGAGAGGGAAAAAGGAGAACTGTGAGAGTAAACACACCAAAATTATTTGATAGAGCAGCCTATTTGATGCCTTCTAGACAAAGGGAAAATAAGAACAGTTGCAAGAGTAAAGCCCCAGTACTGAGAGGCCTCTGATGGAGCAGTGAGCACGAGCCATGTCACAGAGCTACAGCAGACTGCTGCTACTGAAGCAACCAGGAGGCCTCACAGATAAGGACCAGCATGTGCCTGGTGTTCCCTGTACCTGTGGCTTGTCTCCTCCACGATGATATTTCAGCCACAATTAATTCAGAAAGGCACAAGGTTTTCCACTGGGCTGCTGGTTCCTCCCTCTGCATGCAGCTGTGGTGTCCTCCTAACAATTTCCCGTTTTCCAGACAACTTAGCTGAAGGCAAAGGTTTTGCCAGTTTGGAACTACCACCAGTGTCAGACACTTACTTATAATTTCTTACTCCTAAGTTTATTAACAGATTGAAGTCCTAATTTGGATGAATAATTCAAATGCTGGTAACTAATTTCACTTGTTCCTTGGCAGATTTTTCCCATGGCACTTGCTTGTCCTACCAACCAACTTCAATGACAAAGGCTTAATGGGCTTTTTCTGCCCTCTTATGCAAACACCCTTTGCATTGTTCTCCATGATTCTAGGCTGCAGGTTCTGCAAGCATAGCACACTTGTCGACTGGACTTATTGAATGTTTAACAAGCCCTCACTGACTATGTGAAAGTCTCCTGCAAAAATATTGCAGGGTGTCACATACAGCATCCAAACCTGGGCTCCAAGAAAAACTGTGTCAAAGTCCTTTGTCTTTGCCCCACACCATCTTCCCTTTCTCTTCTCCTTCTTTTTTAATCCTTCGGTTACAATACATCTCAATAGCAAGCATGGTACTCTGCAAACAAACACGCTGACTTACCATATGCAAGGACAAATCAATTCACTCACTGACTTAATTGTAATTCTGAAAAGCCAGTTATGATTTACTACATATTCTATTTATTTAAAAAAACAAGCCTGACAAGCCAATGCAAATACGCAATGCTGATGATGCACTTTGCTAGACAATTAAGCCACAAAATTCTATAGCACTGAAAATAGCACAAAATACCACATGCACAAAGAGGCCAAGTTCTGTATCCTGAGGAAATAGCTTTGTATTCCATTAATTTACAGCATTTTATATCTTACAAAAAAAATTGCAGTGCACCCCAGCATTGAAGGTTTCCACCCCACCAACCATTATACGTGTTATATAGAAGCCATCACTAAAAGGCTGATATTTAGCATGAAAAAATAACCGAGTATAAAGACTAAGTGCCAAAACAGAAGTGCAATACCATTTTCTGATGGTAAATTTGAGCAATTTAATGGCAGCATCTGCTCTTTTTGATAAAGAGGCAGATGTATTTTGGGCCTCACCCTAAGTGAATGAAAATGCTTACATCACTTACTAAAGAGCAATATTTTACATAAACTCATAATACCAAACCTACAATGAAAATCTTATTCATTCTGATGACTTACTAGCCTAGCAGAAGCTTTGAGCCCAAATATTTCTTTTTACTGTAGGAACAAAGTGATCCTCTGCATGAATTTCATACTATCCATCTGCAGTATTACACAGTATTGGAGATGGAATACTGGCTTAAATCTCTCTTGACACCATTTTTTATTTTCCTGCATAGTAATAAAAAGCAGAAAGTTTTATTAATGTAGAACCATGAAATGTACCAAGAGATACTCTAATACTATTCACCATATGAATATAGATTAACATTTTAGGGTTTATGGCTAGTTCATTAAAGTTACTGTAAACAATATCAGATGGAGGTGAAATAAAGAGGAAAAAGCTCTCCATGGGTATAGGTATATACAACATCACAAAGCTCCTCACGTGCTCATTAAGTGCAATGATGTAACAGATATAAATCCAACATAATGACACAGTTAAACGTAAGTCTTCCTTTGTTTAAAACTCGTTCTGCCTCTATCCTACTGCATCTATCCCTGTTCTGCCTCTGTCTGGCTGCTGAGCCAGTTATCTCTACATATGCTTGTCCTTCAGAGCAGTGATACACAGTCCTTCCAAACTGCAGCTCATTGCTCCAACACAGAATTCCTGGAGGACAGAAACATTCTTCTCACAGACAAACAGAAGGCATTAATAGCACTCTCTCCCTCAGATAACTCTCAGCTCCAAATGGAAGCTCTGCACTAGAACATAAGGATCGAAAATAAATAACATAAATTTGAAGTGTCAAAAGTAAGTGCCTCACATGGAAAAAAAAATCAGCAAGATAAATCCTGCAGAACAAAGGTACACTGCTTTTGTGCTGTCTGTTCTCCCTCTTCCTCATCAGACAAGGTACCCAGTGAAATAACTCAAACAGCCACTGATTTCTGGTCTGGATTTACTGATTGAATAAAGGAGCATCCCAGGCAAGGACATCTATTTCATTTCCAGCATGGCTATTAAACAGTCTCATCACAACCAAGCTTTTCCAGGTACAGACTTGCTTGTCTGAACTTGCTCTATATCTTTAGGCTGAATTTTTCTCTCAAAGTTGAATTTTTGTTGTATTGTTCTGAAGACATCATTCGACCTTCTTTCAAGTTTTTAACATCACACTTACTTATCACCTTGAGCTGTACTAGACACAAAACAAGCCTTCAGACCTAACCCAAAATCATGCTGTTGCTCTTCTGGGCATTCTTATACTATTACTTTGAGCATTTGTTTTTGGAAACATCCAGCAAACCTTTTCAAGGACAGTTTCTAACACAGAGCCAGCAAAAGATAAAACTATAAAGCAACTCATCTGAAGAAGACTGGACACTGAAAAGAAACAGGTGGTGGATGCAGAGGAGGTACAACGGTTTTGTCAGCAAGGCACAGAAATACGAATAACTTGATTCTGGAATCTGTTTTTATTACAAGCAGGTTCTAAAGCAAAATACTGGCAATCCTGATCGCTGAAATAAAAAGAGCAAGCTTCCTTCTCTACATCCCTCCAAAAGTTCTGAATGGTATCCAAACCAGAGTTCTGCTGACCTCTGCAGAAAGATCCAGCATGCAGAGAACCGTGTTAGTTGTGAAAATGACATGTATTTTAACACGGTGCTTAAATTGCCACGTTAAAAAAGAAGCCGTGTTTATCTAGAGCCACAAGAAATGGAGTAGGTGGTGGAACAGAAGTAGCTCGCATCACAAGATCAGGAGAACATTCAATTGGGCTTTGTAACCCAGCAGGATGGGTAGGAAAAACCTGAGGTTTGATGACCCCAAAGTCTGTATGAGGCATCACTGGGGAAGGGAAGACGTGCAGGGCTGGGTCAGGCTGCTCAATGAACACAGCTACTGTGAAATAGCATTGGACCACTGCAGGACTATTGGTTTATCTACTGAGCCAAGCTTTTGTTTTCTTTCTTTTTGATTGGAAGTGATCTTTTAAAGGTCATCTAGTCCGACCCCCTGCAATGAGCAAGGACATCTTCAACCAGATCAGGTCGCTCAGACCCCCATCCACATTGACCCTGAATGTTTCCAGGGATAGGACATCTATCACCTCTAGGCAATCTGTTTTGGTATCTCACTACCCTCATTATAAAAAAACAAACAAACAAACAAAACTTCTTCCTCATATCTGCTCTAAATTGACCCTCCTTCAGCTTAAAACCCCTTGTCCTGTTGCTACAGCCCCTACTACAGAGTCCCCATCTTTCTTAGAAGTTCCTTTTCAGTACTCGAAGGCTCTTCCCTTGGAGCCTTCTTTCTCCAGGCTGAAACACCAGTATCTCAACCTTTCCTCACAGGAGAAGTGCTCCATCCCCCTGATCATACTTCTGGCCCTTCTCTGGGCCTGCTCCAACAGGTCCATGTCTGTTATGTACTGAGGACTCCAGAGCTGGATGCACTACTCCAGGTGAAGTCTCATCAGAGAGAGGAGTAGGCTTGCCAATTAAACTGATGTGTGCTTGCAGATCATTAAAATTAGCTCACTGAGAAGTACGAAGTTTCTTTGCAATATTTCCAGGTGCGAAGTTTATCCAACCACTGCTGACACCAAAACCTTTGCTGTAATTTTCCTATTAGCTGGGTTGTTCCCGGAAGCCTATCTTAGGTTTTGGGGGTTTTTTAACATCTTTTTGATTTTCAGAGGAAACCTTAACAATGAGACGCAAAGGTAGCCTACAAGCCCACAAAATCAAAATAAACCAGTTCAAAGTCTGATGATTTCACTGATGGTTTTTGAATACTTCAGGTCTGACAATACTGCTTCCCATGTGAGGGTTTGAGCTTCATGCTCTGTTGACAGCCACACATGTAACCTCAACTAACAATTGCCACACCTGCCCAAAGAAACCAAAACCAAGCAGATATCCTTGTCCTTACTTTTCCAAATTCTCAAAAGAAAAGCAGAGAATTGCACTACTGGTTTGTTAGATTGACGACTCTATCTATCACTTTCAAAACACTTTATGAAAGGGTTTATAGGTCTTTGCTGTTTGTACAACCATGTGGGTATTTTTTGACAGTGTTGTGTCATGGAAAACATCCATGAAATTCTCTTCACACAGCTTGGCAGATAAAATAAAAAATTAATTTTAAGTACAACAGCAAATCAAGCATTCGTAATGTCACAAAAACATTTATCTACATGCTGATGACTGAAATCTAACATAAAATTAATACAGGCATTTAAGTAGTCTTATGATTCACAATTAAGCTATGCAGATCTTTTTCATGAACATCTCAGAGAGAATTTTTTTTTCAAGAAAACCAGCATTAAAATGTAATTTTGCTTTTGACTTGCCCTTTAAGTCCCTGTTTTAAGAGTTGGAGTCAATTTTTAAACACTATCTCTGAATTTTCAGTGGTGAATCACATATATAGTGTTCATACTGATTTGAACTAGGCATAAAGTAGTAAAGTTAAAAATTATGAAAACATACAAATAACAGTAACCACTTATGTTCAGAGAAAAAATTTCTTTGAAAATACATGGACAGGAACATTTGGATACTGTTTTAGGTCATTATTTCACCTGGCTCTGATGTGCAACCAAGAAAAACCATCATGTCCACTCTGTGAAGCACAGAGCAATTAATTCCACCCTGCCTTCTCTTGTGAGCTCTATTTCAATCCTAACAGCCTATAAATCAAGAAAATCCTCCCATTCATTGCTCCTTTCATGCAGTGTTGGCAGGCCAGAATGGAGAGCACCGACACCTGTTCCAAGGAAAGTAGCTCCACTAGCTGCATACCTAACTGGAGTTAGACTTTTAAACAAAGGCAGTAAGGAAGCAAATCAGAAACTCCCTGTAACCCCAGTGATAGAAGGTCCTGCCTTCAAAAGTCTCTTCAACCCAAGCCATTGTATTACTCTACCTGCTGCACTGGTCTAGATAAACCAGCTCAGGATAGCAACCATGCCAACACAAAGCTAAACACACAATAAATTACTCCAGAGCCTGCTGTATAATTACCTTTAGCCATGATTTCATATCTGCTAGGAACAGAACATCTTATCGGGGTGCTATTACACACTTATAGTATTTTCAAAGCCCCTGCAATTTTACAGTGGGTTCACACAAAAAACGTGGTTTTTTTCCCCAGAATAGGAGTAATATGTACAGCCAACATCACTTTTCAAAACGAGTAAAATCCCAGCATTTTCAATGCAACCAGAACTCCGTCATCATATTGAACACCTAGAAAAGAGCTCATAAAACACATACTGGGCAGAAAACGATGAATTAGGAAAGAGAATTTTTAAAACAAAGGAATAATTTCTATCCCTAAAAAAAGTCAGACTTCCCAAATACAGGAGGATACAACAAGAAAAACATTGGTGATTGCTTATCTTGTTCTTACTTTTCTTCTCCAAATATTTAGCTAATGGCCACTGAGGACAGAAGCCTTTTCTAGACTGATTTTTCCTGTGAGACTACTGGCTGTTCTTATACACTTACTCTTCTTTAAAGTGATTAAAAACTGTAAGCCTCAGCAACTCTGATTTTTATAAAACTAATCCACAGCTACTCAACATCCAACAGCTCAGGAATGCCTATTTAATAATTACATCTCTTCAAACTCCTCACTGGTGAATTGCTCTTATTAATTCTGCCAGGAATTTGAACATATTAAGAATGCACAAGTACTGTACCGGGCCTGCAATGTTCCCTCTCTTCTTGCCAACCTGCAGTCTGCATCCAATGCAGGAAGGATACCAAGCGCTGTACATGAGGCTGTGGATGTGCAATGAGTTTGAATGACCTCTGGATAACCTCACTCTCCTGGACAGTGTTCCACTGTGCATTTTTGCCTTTGTGCTTTCACTTCTCTGCCACTCTCCATCCCAACACACGGCAGTGGAGAGAGAGGGAACACGACATTAACGTCATACTTGCTGCATTGCACTGATAACCCCGTACACATCTTTGGCTTCTTTTGCTCCCTTTTATAGCTGGAGAAAGACTGGCCAAGAGCTTAAAGCTGCTAACCTAATGCCTGTACAGCAGCTGGCACACTGCAGCCTTGAGCCAACTCCACCTAAATCCTCGTGCAGGGAGCAGGAATGCAGTAGCTGATGCTGCCAGCACTGAGTGCTCCTCTCTACAAGAGCCACACCCATCACCCACAGTCAGTGCTCCCCATTCTTTCCAAGACACACAACAGCAAGGGAAAAGCTGGCAGTACTACATGGTATATTCAGGTTTCTGCTCCTGTTGACAAATTGCGAGAAGGAAAGGCATTTTTGAGAAGGACAGGCCACAAAGAAATAGGCACAGAGACACACCACTCTGACAAGCCTTGAAGAGGAAGCAGGCAAAACCTTTCACCTTGTGGTCACAAAATACTTCCCACCACTTTATCTAATATGGGTTTGCATGCCATGCCCATTAGCAGAGCTGAATTTACTGCTGTCTTGGTCTCTTTTCCACCTTTCCGCTGGCACCATTCCGGGTGTTTTTTGTTATTGATTTGGCATTTCCATTTATTCTTCTGCAGGCTATTCAAATTACTTTAACACAGTTCATAGGAATCACACTGGAAAACTACTCAAAGGTTCAGAAGATATTTGTCTGACATTCTACTCCCATATTCCACAGCAATAGTCCTGGGCATTCTCTGTAAGGTTGGAAGAGGAGCCTGCCAAAAAACTAGCCTGGCAGGTGGTTCAGAGCTATATTTTCCACCAGGATCTCAAAAAATACAGCAGGCACAAATATTTCATGGGAGTTATTCACAGGTCACGCCTGACACAGGAAAGCATTAAGCTCGTAAATTAAGCTCACTCCTTTTCAGTAAGCTCAGACTGACATGTGGCAGAATAAAAGCATTTGGTCCGGCAGTATTCCAAAGCAAAACGAAACAACTGCAGATCCCCCAAAGACAGACACCAGCCGCTTGAATTTTTTAGATAAATTTCATTTTCACTTTTTAAATACACAAATAGCTTGACTTCTGCTGGGCCAATTCAGGCTACTGGGGGAATACAGACACAGATACAGCACAAGGTATGTCTGTGTCTTTACAAGCATTAGAAAGACAGCAAATCTTCACTTTCCAAATAAATAAAAACCATTTTTTAAGACTATCTGTCCCAAACGTCTAAGACCCATGTTTTATGATCTCAAAATTCCAGTATACCACTAGGGAATAATCTTGGTGGGAGGGCTGTGCATTTTTGAAGCCTCACTCTTTCACACACTCAAGCTTCATTTCTTTCAGTAGTATAAGCAAAAAAGCCTAAATTTTGTTAAAAGAAAGCTCATAGTTTCTCACATGGATGTGATACTTAGCCCAGGGCATTAAAAAAACCCAAATACTGCAAGAGTTGACAAGGCTATATTTCAATATAATTTAATTAAAATACTAATCTTAGGGGCTGTAGGAATAACTAAAGACAAATCAAGGATAGAGGGAGAAGGGATATTAATCAGAATGAGAACTAATAGCATAAACTCACATAATGTTATTTGAGTTTAAAGGGGAGTGAAAACACTCTGCAAAACAATATCCTGAGGACAGAAAAAAGAAAATCCATAAAAAGGAAAAAAAGACAATCAAGAATAACAACAAAAAGTGCAAAGGCAGGAAAAGTCCCTTTACGGGAATTTCCAGTGAAGTTCATTAAAATAAAAGGTGATCAAGTGGTTCCATCACAGAGTCTATAATCCAAAGTGAAGATCTCAGCACTTTCTGGAAAAAATCCAGCCCCCTTGAAAAGTAGAGAAGGTGAGCAGCTGAAGTATTGAGTATTAGAGGTCACTCCTGGAAAACCTTTGTTTGCATGTAGTGATCACATGACAAATGGCTTTTGGAAATAGGCTCAGGCAACAGTCCTCCAAGGGGAAATGTGTTGCACATTACATCGCCATCATCGGTAACAGGTAATATGTTTTTACATTTATCATATGCAGCAAATTTAATATAAACAGGGTTTTTCTATTAGGCAGAGGAGCAGAACACAAGTTTCTCAGAGAAAACTGTGCTCTGAGTTCCTCCGATTTCTCTTTGTGCATTTAGCACTTACACAGTGATGAACATAAGAGAAACCAACACAATGTTCCAAAAAAACCCATGTGACTGTAGTAGCAAGATACTAAGCCAAGACACTACAAAATAGAAAGATCCTCAGATGTTTTTTTTAAGCACTTAAAAAAACCCCAAAATTCTTTTATCCCCGGTACTTTGCTTCTCTGCATAGATGTATCAAAGCCTTTCTCTCACATTTCTAATAAAATTACTAAGTCAGCTTTAAAAAACACCCATTGCCCACAGCACTAGCCTTAATTTTTTGTTAAGCAGAACATCCCAAGTTTGTTCCTTGCTTGTTTTTTCTGTGATGAATATTGATAGGTACTTTTGTCCTCCAAATGCTACTTTTCCTGGCCATTTTAAAAAGTTTTTCAACAGTTAATTCAACTTCACTAATTATATACTAATTTTTAGATGTGATTTCTGATTTCACATACACTTTCTACAGTTACAAAGTTTGTGTTTTCATCAACAGAAATTGCTGATTGCAAAATAAAGCTATATGATCAAAGTGCCTGCCTTAATGAGCAATATTAACTGGGGAGAGCCCGCACAGAGAGCAGAAGCCCCAAATTTCAAACTGCATTTGCTACACACACGTTTTCAGGACTGCATGCCTCATTCCTACACATACAAAGCTTTAAATATTATATGCCTGAAGACACCTACAGATGTTTTTTTGTGCAGCTGTAGCCTCCCAACAAGAGTTTAAAGTCCTTAATTTCTGTTAAACATATTTAACTAACTTTGCCTATTAATGTTATGTCAGCTGGGAGGAAACTTCTCAAGCAACTCTGTCCCTATGACATCTCTGAGTTCTTTTGACACATTTCATGTACTGTTTCTGAAAACCTGGTATTTTCTCTGATTGCCTACCCTGAAATCTAAATTGGGAAGAGCAGAGTTGGAGGAGGTGACTTAGATGTGCACTGAACTCGGAAAGCACCCTGAACACAGCCATTGGTGCATGCTTGAAACACCACACAGCAAATATCAATAGCTGCAACATTAAGATAAAGACATCTCGGTGACCTGGGGGACAAATGACCAAGTCACACTGCTTGTACACAGCAGTACCACTGTGTTCCAAAATTAGCACTACATACTCTACTAAATGCAAATTCGCCAAGAGTGGGGATTATCATCAGCTGGCTTCTTAAGAACAATTTTTGTACTTAGACAGCAATTTTAATGATGTTAATGGTGAGAGGAACTAAGCTGCCATGACTATCAGCTAATTGCATTAACATGTACAAAACACCATAAAAATATCATGCAACGTCTTTTAGCAGCTGTTCATCATGGACACGTTAACAAATCCTTTATTTGCACCACTTCATCAATTACCATAAATCATACATACTGTGCTGTTGCCTGCTTATTTAAAACTCTCATCATCTACAACTAGCAGGTTATCTGTATGTTCCCAAACACAGAAATTCAAGCAAAATAATATTAATTTGAAAAAAAGTGATATCATTTCAGGCTTCATTATAAATTCAGAAGTCACCCAAACCCATTCATATGCAAAAGGCTCAGTGTCACAGTTTCTAAAACCCAGACATTAAACCAAGATGAAGGCTGTCTTGCTAAACCAGAATTACCTTAGGACAAAAGGCCCTAAAAGCCATAAGAAGTTTAAAATATCATAGTAGTAATGCAGAGAGGTTATTAAATTCTACATAAATGTATTGCTTCCACTGGATGTCCACAAGTCATGGATTTGAGCATCCAGACTGTGACTCCTCATGCCACAAATCACTGTCCATGTCCAGTGTACGTCTTCTCCCCTTGGGAAGCCCTCTGGATTTCAAGAGAACACAAATTCTCTCAGTGGACTAGTAGGCACTGCTTTCTGCTACTCATCTCACTTCAAAGCAGTCAAATAGATTTAACTTGCACCTGTTTAATTTTTTTTCAGCAGCTTCACCAAGGATGGAAGTGCCACCAGAGCGTTCATTTCATCATCCTTAATGTTACCCACGTGCCACAGTCTACATGTAAGAGTTCTATCTCCTTACAAAAACATTTCAGTGACTTGGAGCTACACCTTATTGGAGTAACAGTTAAAAGTTTTAACAACAATTCTATTGAGCTTACATGAGAAATCTGAAAACAATTCCTCATCTCCTGAAGGTGTGCCAAAACCACCTCAAAGAAATTATCAGAATCAAAATGACTTATTATGTAAGAAATATGCATTGAAATTATTAGCAGACTTAAGATAGTTAAAGCTAAAGAGTATTTTTTAAAAGACTATTTGCTTTCCATCACTATTCTAACAATTTATTTTCCTGTCCAAGGATAAAGACATGTATGTCAAAAAAATCTGTGAGGACTCTCCACAATCTTCTCCAGTCATCTCAAAGAGAAACAAAACAACCTTTCCTCTCCCCCCACACCAAATCAAAGAGATGGAAAACATTAGTTACAAAAATCAGTCCAAAATTGTGGATTTTGCAGTAGTGAAACAGATTTTGCCATTTTAAATAGTGCTGAGAACACCGTGTGTGTAGGATCTTTTTTTAAATTATTTTCCTACATCAATGCTTCCTCTGAAACCCCATTCTGAACGTGCTCCATCTGATAACTGTGCAATGCAGAAATTATACACTTGGAAAACTCATTATAAGATGACAGCATTATGGTAATGTGTACTAAAAATTACTACAAGTTGTAACGTTAATGTTTCTTGCCTCCCCCCTCCAAAAAAGAAAAAAAAAAAAAGGAAAAAAAAACAGCATGCACTTTGGCATTAAGCATCTTTTGGCATTTGGCGGTTTTGTTTTTTTTTTTTTTTGCCAAGAAGTATGATTTAATAAAATAATACATTGTTGACTCACCACAGCATGTGCTATGTCTCATCTATAGGAAATAGTTCAAAGGCATCAACTTCATGCATGGGTTGCCATAGCTGATATTTGAGTCTGGCCTGCTGTTGGTACAGGTTTCTAATACTAGCCCTAAGCACAAAAAAAAGAGAAAGAAATATTTGGGGTTTATTTTTCAAGTCTGATTGACACAGAAAATTTCAGAAAACTAAACTAACCTGCAATATCAATATCTGCACATCGCATAACAAAGACTTTAGATTTTCCTCTGATAATACCATTATGCATCCAGTTCAGGCAGTATCTGTACCATAAATTTCCTTTCTTCCACGCAAAGAAGAAAGGCTGGAGACAGAAAATAATGCAGAATGAAGTGCTGTTTAAATGGGAGAAGTGTGTCACAGTTATTCCCCCACCAGCAAAAAAAAGAGGAAAAAAACCCCAAACCAATGCCTTAGTGCATGAAGAGCATAGGTTCAAGACTGTTCAGATTGAAACAGATGGCACTAAAAAATACAATAAAACTGTTCTAAAATAATTATTTTTTTTCTATACTATCTATCTTTCTTAGGCCTGATATGAATTTTTCTTAGTAATAAGGAAGAGCAGAAACGTTACCTATAACAAGCTGAGATATGGGCACAGCCACCTGTCACCGATACCTGGGGATGGAAATTAAATTTGACTCGTGACACGATTAACAGCTTTAAAAACTGTGTGACATGGATACATATAGGCATCAGGAAAGGCCTGTGAATTACTGCTGTTTATCAAATTAGCACCCTCTTAAAAACAAACAACAAAGCATGTGACAAAAGAAGTTCAACTGACAAAGCACATGCAGTCAAGAAACTTACAGACCACCTCAAGAACTGTAGGAAAAAGCAAATGCTGTGGCATGAAGATAGTAAATAAGAGAAGGCACAATCAAACATGGTGTTCTGGTACCTAACCACAGAACAAAATTCAGTGCAAGGTTTGAGCAACATTGTCTTACCCCTGTATCCTAATATGCTTTCAAGTATCTCAGAAGAGAACTAAAACTTTGTACTAAGAACAGAAAATGAAAAAACCCTCATGAGAAAACAATTACCTAACAAGAAAGGGCCCACTACGCTTCACTGAACCGTGTTCAGGCTCCTGAAATCCCACCCTCAAATTACAGTTCCTAATTTGCTGGGTTATTGACCTCTTAGTGTAGAATCCTGATGAAGCAGCTATTGACTTGACTGGAAGGCTCTTCTGGTCCTCCAACTTTTACTGTTTATTACAACGTAAAAACTCACAGAAGTCCTGAGGGATTCCAAAGCACCCAAAGGTTCATGTTCGATTGGGTCCCAACACACACTGAATTTCCCATGTCACTGCTGTGGTGTGAGCAAGGGGCTGCACTCATGGGGTCATCAACATCATCTTGTTCTTAGACAGGAGAAAAACCTAGAATCTGCCTAAAAATACGACAGTTGATTTTCCTTTTTCTTGCTGTAACAAGCCACTGCCCATGCTCCAGGCATAGCCAGGAAGTTCCTAGGGAACACTAAAGCTCATGAATTCACATCCCTTGTCTAGAAATGAAACTGACAACATACCACCACCACTAGTGAGTTCATGCACCTAATCCTCTACCAAAAATCTCACTGTGCAAAAAACAAATAAGACTGGAAAGTATTGGGACTTGAATTTCCTGTCCTCCTCTTCTAACAACTAGCCAAGACTGATCCTAGAGCTTGCTAACAAAGCTACAGCTATCAGGCTAAAACACAGTAGAGCAGCTCAAGGACAGCTGTGTAACTTTCATAAACAGTGGACAGGGGACCAGGAAATTCCATCCCATCCCCTACATTGCTTTTGATCTCTACTTTAATCACCGGTGGTCCTTTAATGAGGATTCATTTTCCTTGCAAGTAGCCTTCAAAACAGTAAGTGTGCAAGAATCATAATAGAAAAAGGCAGCAGAATATGAGCATTGAAAGGAAGAATTTATATATATATATATGTATGTATTCAGTACTGTAGTCCAATGAAGAGTCTCTCCTTTACTCCTGATGACATAACAGGGCAGCAACCATGGTGATTCTGCAATCACTAGGCTTTTAGGACATCATTTATAGTACTGCTATTATAAGCTCAAAATGTAATTAGTGGAATGGGAGGGGCTCTGAATACAGAATGTTTGCCATAACACAAACAAAAATTTACTTGGATTTGAAAAAATTATCAGCAAGCTGGTGATATTTTCTGTAATTTGGAATTGTCCAAGGAACTGAGGTATCTACTGAAAAATAGCTTTAAGAGATTACCAATTTTAAAGCTGGAGACCTTTCCCTAAATGCAGCTTTTCTCTCTTCCAAGTCTTAAGAAAATTATGATGTCGTCTGCAAAAGCAATGCTAAAACCATCCTCCTTCGGGCCTGCTTTAGCTCTCCCTTAAATTGGATGAGTTTTGCAGTGAACTGTAAACTACAAGTGAACTTCATGACCTTTTCCAATACCATGGCAGTGAAATTTTGATAACTCTCTCTGGCTTCACAAGCCAGATCTGGTACTGTAACACCGTTTGAAGGTATATTGATCCAGAACTGCTAAATCACCAAAAAACAGCTGCAAACATGCCAGCCACTGACAGTAGGGAAAAAAAACCCCAAACCTACAAGAAAACACTCATCCCTATGGTCTGCTCATAGAAATGTGTGTGTGCACTGAAGGGGCTTTTAACAATGAGAAGGACATTTTCCAAGCAGGCAGACAGGCTGCTGAAGGTAACTTACTTTTCGTGGTAAGTGATTTCTGTCCTTATCCTATTTAGGAACATCTTTGTAATCCTAATACTCCCCAACAAAACCATAATTACAACCGGACCCTGACAAATTATGCATACTCTGAAACAGCAGGAGAGAGCTATGAGCAAGAGTGCAGTTTATTGAGAGTCAGGGAAAAAGAATATTGTTTAATGGCTGAGGTCAAATCACCTTTGTCATTCACATCTGCATCCCTGTAAGACAAAGTCATTAGCTGAGCCAACTGAAAAGGTATTCCTATGCCACCATTCCTAGCAGGAAGAGAGCACACAGCCAGAGGACCACAGAAGAAAATATTGCTCCAATGCTCCTGACCAGTGATTACATAGCAATGTACTGAAAGAAGGCTAAAATAGCAGAGGTTTGGGGCACCCCGTTTTCCCCAAGGCATGGGGACCGAAGATAGGTTACACATGAGCAAAGACAAACAGCCCTGTGCAGTACCTACACCAGCCTGTTCTATCTTAACCCTTCTCTTTTGCTGAAGCTGGGCTTGCAGGACAACCTCTGTGTCCTCCACCAAGCTGATTTCAGACTCCTCTGATCACTTACAATATACTCATCCGCGTTTTCCTCCTAATAAATTTCTACTCCATGCCATAATTTCCCTCAAAATTTGTATTTTCACGTAGTGTCCGTTCATCCCTGTAGAAGTCTCTGGCAAAACTTACAGTGAACATATCAGAGGAAGGGAAGGTTGCACTGAGGATATCATGAAGCTCTGCAGCAAAAGGAGCCCATGTAAACAAGCTTACAATCCCCCAGCACACGAATGGTGTGAAACATGCCCATCGTGGTTCACTGGGAGCACTGCCTGCCTATCAAACAATGCTGGAACACTTAATTATCCAAGGCAAATTTCCGTTATTTCTATTTATTAATAATGTCTCTCTGCTGTAAAAAACAAAACCAGCGTTTCTTCCTGTAGCAGTAGCTTTTTCTGCCAGAGGATTTCCCTGCAAAGCAACATTGATTCCACTGCAGCATCTAGAGATTGTTAATTCTCTTTTGCAAAATAACTGGCCCGTAGTTTGCTGTAAACACTTCTCCTGAAAGCTCTTGTGGTTCTGTAAAACCCAGTGGGCTGAGTTGTTCACTTGCATCCAAGTAATGTGGAAGAGTGATGATTAAAGGCCGCTTTCTTAAAAACAACCCCCACCCCCACATCCGACAAGGTTTGTCAAACACTTCCACACACACGCTTTTTTTTTGGCATTCAACCACTCTGCAAAAGGCCAAGACTTCCATCCTCTGAATCTTCCAGTTCCTTATCCTCTCTTTATTTTTCCACATTCAAATGTTACGTGGCTGTGCACGGACCACATAACCCCCCGTAACACCCTCATTTTTCTACTGCACTGCAAGCCAAGACACCTCCTTCCCCCCAAAGCCCCCGGGCAGCGCTAGAGGTGATGAGGCTGAGTAAAACCCCACTGTTTACATGAGCCAGCTGGTAAAGCAGCACCACACTCCCATCCACGGTGTGCCCCTGCCCTGCTCTCACGGCCGCCGGTCACCTACAGCGCCCAAACATTAAAGCTCATACACACCCGAGCACAGGAAAATGATGCTTCTCTGGCCACAAAATGGACAGGTGCAGCCTTCTTGCTTCGCTTAGCAGTTTACTTCATTAACCTGTCTCTCTCTCTCCCCCTCTCCCCTTCTTTATTATTTTTTTTTCCTCAAGCAGCAATCAATATTCATCACCCCACCCTGCGAAAGCAGTTAGTCAAAGAATATTAGCATCAACCACCTACCATTCCTTGCTTGCGAGCTATTCTCCTCGTCCAGAAACCTTTTCCCCAAACTGCGACTTTAGGTGGTATTTTTAAATCACATTCCAAACAGTGCCGAGGTAAAAAAAAAAAAAAAAAAAAAAAAAAAAAGGGGAATTTTAAATATAAGAANNNTACATAAAAAAAAAAAAAAAAAAAAAAGGGCTATTTATAATAATAGGAAAAAAAAAATAAAAAAGGACAAAAAAAAAAGAAAAAAGATGGGCAGTTGGTTTCAAGGTAAATCACCGTTTTCCTTTAAAGAACTGAATAAAAGCCTGGGGGAGAGGGTAGAAGAGAACAGAAAAAGGGGAGGCAAAATGTCTGATAATAATGAAATAAAAGGGGGGGGGGGAAGAGTGGCTTGCTGAATCACGCTCTTTCACTGCCTGGAAACCATTGTGCAGCGTGATGCTGGCTGTACCATTGTGGAACCTACCAGAGGAGACAGGCAGAGAGCTTGGGGAATGGGGCTGCTATGGCAACTGAAAGGAGCACACATGACGTCAAAGCACACAGAGGTCTCGCAGGGGGAGGGAGAGAAAAATCTAATCTGCAGCCACAGCCACGGTATCTCCTGGAGAATCAGGGGATAGAGCAGCCTGCAAAGGGAAGCTGAGCAGCCTCCTGGAGCACTTACCAGCAGCAGCAGCAGCTCAGACATCTGCAGTACAGAGGGAAGGTAGTAATAGCAGTGGGGATCTGCTCTTTTGTTTACATCAGCTGCTATAAAAAGGCATAAATGCCCACCACCCTAAAAAAAACCATACAGATCCTTAAAATTCAATCAAGTTTCACGCTCGGGAGAGGGATTTAAAAAAATAATAAAATTACAGCACATCTCCTCCACAGCTATTGAACACAGCTACTGCTCGAATGAACAAGCAGTGCAACTCTTGGAGTCCCCTCAGAAGCCCAAGGACCTGCTAAAGATCTCCCCACTTGCACTATGTTGTGCCCACTGCTAGATTGCCACAAACCCCACCTCTAAAAAGTACCACTGCACAGAGGAACTAATGCATTTTTTGCTCACAGAACCAAGCAGAGCTGGCGATGACTTCTGATGCCCTCAAGTCGAAAAATTAGGCAGATAACATTTCTTCTGCATGTATCAAACTGCAGGATGTCTCCTCTCTCCTGACATTAAACAGCAAAGAAAGTACACTGGAAGGCTACTGCACTTCCATGAGATTTAGGCTGGGTTAAGAGCTAGTCAGAAATATTATCATAGAATCATAGAATGGTTTGGGTTGGGAGCAACCTTAAAGATCATCCAGTTCCAATATCCCTGGGCAGGGATGTCATTCATTAGACCAGGTTGCTCAGAGCCCCACCCAACTTGGCCTTGCACATTGCCAGAGATGAGGCATCCACAGCTTCTCTGGGCAGCCTGTTCAGTGCCTCATCCCCCTCACAGCAAAGAATTTCTTCCTAATATCTAACCTGAACCTGCTATCTTTCAATTTAAAGCCATTCCCTCTTGTCCTGTCACTCCAGGCCCTTGTAAATAGTCCCTCTCCATCTTTCCTGTAGGCTCCCTTCAGGTAATGGAAGGCCACAGTTAGGTCACCCCAAAGACTTCTCTTCTCCAGGCTGAACAATCCCAACGCTTTTTGCCTTTCCTCCTATTCTGGTGACATTCTATCTTGCCAAAATACCCTTTCAAAACACCAAACCATTTCCTTCAGTATATTAATTTCATTGGTCAAAAAGAACACCAAGGAACTCAGTGCAGCCTTCCTGCCACTGGTCTGAATATTCCATAGGTTTTATCACACCCAGAGCCAAACACAGTCCTGTGTGACCTGGATCTCTAACACACAGGTTACCTAACTCAGGTTGGGTAACTCTTGCTTTTCTGAGGGCCATCCAAGTGCCTTTAGCAGCCCATACATTGGCATATGGCAGGACACATAAATATTTAAATCATTTAACCTAACTACAAAGTGAAGCCAATGGCTGTGATGGGCCCCTGAGCTATTGGTTGCCCATTCTTGTCTACATACACCACTCTCCCTTCTCCATTAGCCTGTTTCTCCTGCATGCTCTTATTTTTTGGACATGAAGGTTTTTGTCTTGATTCATGTATCATTCCTGCATACATAAATACACGCATGAAGGTCTGAACACTTTTAGTTGCAGCGAGAAAAAATTCTATAGTTCCAACTTTCTACACTGTTGTCTTTTTTTTTTCCCCCATTTACTTAACAGCTCTACCAGAAGCTAACAATTACCACAGAAAGTCCTCCCCACACTCTACATATTACTAAGAGAAGATGTGAAGATGTCCTGCCATTTTCACCAGTGCCCTGTGGAAGCACGAAGGGCAGCAGGGCACAACTTCCACCACAGCGTGCAAACACCTGCACAGTAGAAATAAGCAATAAGCCAAATATTTTCAGTGTGTCAAGCTACTGGTCTCGATACCCATAGCATATTTGACTGGGTAAGCTTTGGAAACATACAGTTTGCTAAACTTTTTTTGAGTGACGAGAGGAGGAGGGGCAATAAAGAGGCTGCGAGATGCGTAGCAGAAGCCACAATTAGCAATAACGATAAGACATTGAAACAAAAAACCCCCAGGATTCTCATCACGACATTGACAAAACAAACAAAAATTTAAACAGGCAGTATTCACATGTCATTAAAAACATAAACCTCTTCATTCCCTTTTAATCTTTCACACCATATTACATCCACTGGCTTAGTGTCTAGGACATTACTATCACATTTGCACAGGAAATGACTGCTACTTCCAGCATGGAAGGGCTCCAAGCAAAGGAGTCTCCTTCCACTCCGAGAAAGGTTTCATCCCTTCCATATCCTTCAAGAGAATACCCCAAAAAATTACTTCTCTTCTGTTTACAGTCTTCAACGATTCACTATTGTAAGGCAAAAAACCAGAATGAAATCACCTCTTTGAAGGTTTTTTCCCTTAAAAATATATCCATACGCATATTTTCCTGTATTACAAAAAACATTCAGGATAAAATAACTTTAAGTTTTCTAGGAAAAAAAACAACTGCACACTACTGTGTGAGTCAGGAAAATACCTTAGAAAATACCATTAACTGACCACTCACTGGTGCAGAAGGGATTAAGGGTGGCTGCTTTTGACATAATTACAAGAGTGGGGCTGGAGAAACAGAGAGGAAACAAAGAGCCTAAGCTTCTGCAGAAGTGACAGAAGCTTTGGAGTATAATTAGGATTCTTGCCCTTGAAACAATGTATCTAATGGAAAACAGCGGCTTTTCAAATGCTTCTTTTCCCAATCAAGGGATGCTGCTTCCTCGAGCTCAACAGCATTTCTCTCCACATTCATCTCGAGTGATTACAGTGTCCTCCCGAGATGTTTTACTGGCTGGGCCAAGATACACCAAGATGCCACAAAATGCATTCTACGCTGGAATCAGGCCTCAGCTAAACACTGTAACGGCCTGACACAGTGCATCAGATTTGCATCAAACAATTTAAACAAATCATTTTTGGCACCAGTTTCCCAGAATAGCTGCCCCAGTCTTAACTGGTGGATATGCTGTCTGTGACAGGTAAGGCCAGAAGTGGGTATGGTCTAAATTTAAGGTCGACTGGACAGAGGCAGATGTTTACAGCACGAAATCAGCTACAAAGGTCACAATGAGCCAACTAAATTAATTTCAGCTAAGCTCTTGGACCTCTTCTTTGTGCCTCTAAAGCATTCAGTGTTGGTCCTCCTTAGTACAAAAATAATTTCATTTCAAATGCAAATTCTGCATGCAATTTGTAGCTCAGTAGATGAAAAGACTGTAAACTGTACCTCTGTCATTGATTTTCATGAGAGGCACTGGGAGCACATTTCTCCAAGCCTGCTGCATGGATGGCTGAATGTAGCAACTCCTGAATTGCCACAGTTTTCAATCCAGCACATTAAAGCAACCTGAAATTGGTGACTGCTTAATGCAATGGGTTGCAAACTGTGATGGTTTAAGAGCTGCTACACGCCCCTTTCAGCTCTGCCTGCCTTACAGGGGTCATATTCTTCTGAATCGCATTAAATTAAGGCCACTAAAATAAAATCCTAGTGAGCAAGTATCTTCACTTTTTAAGGCGTAAAGTGACAAATCAATGCCTGAACAAATTCTTCCACCCAAGTCAGTGCTAAAGCCAGAACCACATGATTTCTCAACATCACTTTCAGCCACAGTTTTGTATGATTCTGATGTAATCTTGCACTCTCCAGTGGAACAGCGAAGGTGCGTGCCAGACTGTCCACGGAACCACCCACTGCTGTTCTCCCCAGGTATGTATCCACTGTACATAAAATCCAAAAGTGTCTTTGTTCCAAAATTATTTTTCAATCTTCAGGATGCAATATAACAAACTCTTTTTTTTGCAACTCTCATTTGTCTGCCATGCAACCCTCCACTGTACCGAACAGCTAGTTTTTAACAAAATCCAAAACTTTGCAATGCCTTCATTGCTCTTATTCAGTCTCATTCTCAAGGAAAAATTACTGATGAAGGTTGACCTGGACTTTATCCCAGACAAAAGAAATAATAATCTTGGATTTTGTGTTCATCTCCATCAAGAGGCCTTTAAAACCATTACATTTTCCACATTGTTATTATGCTAATGGTTGAGAGAGGCTTTTAAAAAAGTTAAGGAAGCTACACATACTACTATCATCCTTCTTTCACCCCCTTTCCTTCCACTACCTCTTCACTGTCACACCATGAGGAAGTGTACATTATAACCTCAGGATTTCTTTAACTTTGTTATACAGGTGGACAAACATAACAGAACTAAACTGAGATGGAGAATTAACTATGACCAGCATCATGTCAGCTTTCTATGTAACTCTGGGGTTGAAAAGCACAATCTAAACCTTCCTTTTACCTGCATGAGGCCTGACCAATACAGAGATGCTGCAATTACAAATGTGAGACAAAGCCAGGTAATTGAGAACAGGCAGTGACAGGGCAGGGCACGGCTGTTGGACAAGTCCACTTGATTCATTTTTTCCACAAGGGAGGTTTTAAGTGAAAGAGACAGTGAATCAGCACAACAGATGCACCAGAAGAATACTTAAAATACACTTGCTTGTACATTGTACAAACAAGGACAAAATCCAGCAGCCCTCTGACCAAAATGCATTATTTTAGATATTGAAATCCTGGCTTATATGTAGTAGAGGACAAGAGCAGATTCAGAAAAAATGGTTCTTCAAGTCAAGAGTGCTTTTCATTACCCATACATTTCTAAATCAAGATCTAAGAGAGGATAAAACAAATCTTAGCAGATATACACTGAGCAGCAAGAAGACAGGCACTAACACAGGACAAATGTGCACACAAATGCACAAATTCGAAGGGCTCAAGGCTTTACACTCATCATCATTAGAAAAAGGGTGTCCTGATAGAAAGCCCATAAACAAGAAACAGCAAAATGCACATATATCTCACCAGGCAGTAAATTAGATGTACAAAACTGGACTGTTAGGTACTTGCTTCGGTAAATGAACTTAATGAATAACTTCAAGCATTCAAGGGTTAGAGAAACAGGACTGTCTCACTGTACACGGAAACTATTTCATCTGTACCTTCAATTACTGCATCGTTAGTGAAAACTATTTTACTACTTCTTTGATGACACACATATCAAGAGAACAACTTTAGCACACAATAATACCATTGCCATTTTTGAAACTGCTTTGTCTGCTGTCAAGGGCTGCATGTCTTTTAAAATTCTAGCAAATTAATATACCCTAAAATGCACTAATGTAATTTTGAATAAATTTATCATGGGTGTTTTATTGTTCTAATGATATAAAACATTACATAAAATAGTAAAGGTGCCATAAACCAAATGCTTACTATGAAAAAGAAAACAATCTTAATTTTAAATTGCCATCTGAAGGTAATGCCATGAACTGCTCAAGTCTTATTTAATTTTAAAAACTGCCACTTCCTGTATTCAGTAATTCTTCCAGAGCGAATGATTTCATGCTCAATTTTCCCTGCAGAGATACATAAGGCATGTATGAAGGATTCAATTATAAATTATTCCAGTACAATAGAGCACTAAACAGAATTTAAACTTCTTTCAGGATGCAAACAAACAGAAATCAATCCCTCCCCCAAATGAGTACTTTTTCCATTTACATAACATGAATGCACAGCCATCATTTACAATATTTCACAGGTTTACCTGAAAACCATGACACAATTCCAGCTGACTTCTGTGAAAAATTCCACACTGCCAGTTCACTTTGCTATGACCATAAAATTAAATCAGACTGCGACAGATGGTGTCCAGCCTGCCTGAAGATATTATCTGCTGTATAAATATTGATGATTTTAGTAAGTTGTGCTCCAAATATACATTTTGAAACAATACAGATTCCTATCTTGAACTAACAGTAAAAGCTTTGGCTATGTTACCATGACAATAATATGTTCCCCAAGGTAGGATTTAGAAGAGCTGGGCCAAATAATTCTCTTGGCTAAACACTGTTGTACTCAAAGTTGCACGGACTTAGTGAAATGGGAAAAGAATGCATTAGTAGATTTAGTGAACTACATGGATTTCAGCACCCTGCTGAGAGATGGCTCAACCTCCTCTGCTACTGAAAACTCTTGGTTTCTGGGTTGCTTCAAAAGCTTTTAATATATTGCCTTTTCCTCTAAAAATCTTTCTTGGTACATTACTTGTTTGGGAATTGTTTCGTTTCTTAAATTTAATTCTCACATAAGAGCTTGGACAACTCATTGATTTTTTTTCTCAAGCTCACCAGGTGATGCTTTCACTTACCAAGTCCTGATTCCACGTTTCTTGCACATAAGCAAGTCTCTGCTCCCACAAGGAAACCAAACCATTTCAACTAAGACTGTACACTAAGATTACAGAATGTCAGAATTAGCAGTACATGATCATTTTTTAAAAGCAGTTGGGTTGACTGTCTCTATGCATTTTTCTCCCTGAAATATTTCTTCTAAATATGTGATTTCAAAGGTGTTCTTGTTCCCCTTCGGGAGCAGAATGATCACATAATGGAAAAAGCATTTTTGGATGTTGTATTTTATCTCAGTCCTGACCCAAGAAATGGGTCAAAAAGGTTTCACTTAAACTAGGGAGTTGTAAAGGCTGCAGCTCATAGAGACAGGAACTAGCCCCGAGGACTCAGGCATTGCCTGTGAGTTAAAAAGTAGAACAGCTAAACTTTCATTTGATTTGTACAAAATTCTTTCACAGCAAAACACGGCTAGATAAGGTAGGGCAACTATCCAGTGCAACATCCATGAGATGTATGTTCTCAAAGCGTGTAAAAATTCCCTTCACCACACCTGCTTTCCACACTTGATGCCTCAGGAATGCTTGTGATGCTCTCAAATGCCAGACAATGGCAGGAGAGCGTGTATCACACGTGATGCTGCACCAGAACCTGCACGAACCCTTCCCACCTGGGGCGACGCTGCCCAAGGGAGCCCTGGCTGCTTCACCTCAGCAGGAGCAGCTCACCCTGCATCCCTCTGTGTCACACAGGCTGGCACGGGGCCTGAGAAACCACCTGAAAAACCACATTCCCTCTTCCTCCCACAACTACCAATATAATCCAAGGTCCCCATTAGTGAGCGCTGCCAGGCAGAATGGGTACAAACGCAATTTAATGTCACACTCAGGTATTGTTTGCCAAGACAAAGCAGCAGACATATCTGAAGATAAACAGAATAAGACCCTTGGGGTTGTTGCTTCCATGGCACGCTCAGATGCTGCTATCATACAGCACTATGCAGATCTGTCAAAGCAACACTTTCAAACACCATATTTCAATATTGATCCTGGAACAAGGCAGCAGCTAAGTGAGGACAATGTACAAACTGGCTGTGCTCGACAGCTCCGTAATTGTCCAAAGGTGCAGAACAGAGATGTGAAAAGAGCGTAATTCCAAGGCAGCATATTTCAATTTTAGAATTGAAGTAATAGCTCAGCTATAACAGAGCTATTCATGTTTTCCAGGCATTCTCATTCCACTTAGGCATTGTTTGTGCTTCTAGCCCTTCCCCTTCTTCACTGCCTCAGCATTTTTCATTTCATCCTGCCATATTGCAAAGAATGTCTCGGAAACAGCAAGAAGGACAAACAAAAACAAAACCCCAAACCTCCAAAAATTTACACACTCATGAAAATCCTGCCAAGGCCAGAGAAACATAAGGATCCTAATCTGTTACCTCCCTGAAAAAAGAGATGGTGTGATCAATGTCTGTTTTCCTATACTGGAATAAATTATCTGATCTAGACAGTCATGTTACCTCGTAAACTAGGACGAATCTACAGCCAGCAATTGGAATATCAATCTAAGCAAAGCTGGAAAATTTAAAAAAAAAACCAACACACCAAGTTCTGAAAGTTATGTCAAAAGCACCTGGCAGGCTTCAATCTAATACTGCATTATTTCTGCTGACAGGAAAGTCAAGACCATAACCTGCCTCAAGGTTTAAAGGTTTAGACAACCCCTTCTGTTGATTGAGAATAGCTGGCAGAGGCCAGTTTTCAAGGATTATTCTTATAACTGATCTAATTACATCACTGAAGAAGGACTGCAATGTCCTAGTATGTTTATGATGGGGAAGAGGAGATATATTTCAGGGGAAAATAATATTATTCCCATTTATTAAGACAAAGAAAACTAAGAAAGTTCAGAAGTTAAAGACTGATAACACCTGAAATAGATAGCTGACTGCTGGAAATAAAAAACAAAACCAAAGTTAGCATTTGCAGAAAATTCTGTGGTCTGCCTTCAAGAGAGAAAGAGAGGCTCTTAATCACAGTTTAGCAAATGGCCATTTTAGAGAAGGAAATAACACGGGATCTCTGTATTTGAGTCCTAAGAATGAACTTACTGTGGGGATGGATTAATCTCCAGTGATTTTTACTGAGGGCCACCGCAAACTTCTGCGATACCCTCTGTTTACTTTACTGGAGCTGAAATCCAGGACAAAAACCAGAGAACACTTCTGACTGACACCTACCTGGCAGGTCTCTCTCCTGCGTTCTCCCCTCAGTGACTTGTCTTATTTGCCCTGGGCTCGAGCAAAACAAACACATTACGGAAAACATACACTTTGAATCCAAACAACCCTCTTGGGTGAGCTGGACTTCTTGCAACTTACGGAGCATGATTCTGTCATCTCATCATGAGCACTTGATGGTATTTGAGACACCGCTTGGAGCCCAAGACAATCCTCACAGGCTTGGACAGTATGTGGCTGGACATCAAGGAGAACTACATCCTTCCCAAACTAGCATCCAGATAACAAACAAAACTGCCTGTGGCATTTCACATCTCACTGGTATCTGTGTTTATGCAGCTGATTTGGGCTCCTCATGTCCTCGGATATCAACTCCACACCAGCCTGCTGCCAGCTCCAAGTCAAGCTGCAACTTATGACACGCTCCAACTTACCTTCCACCGTTATCACAGACAGATAAAGCAAGATTACAACGTGAAACTATGGCTTGGAAGATGCTCATGAAACATCTTTTGTCTCCTCTTCTTTTGATCCCAGGTTCTAGGTGTAATCTTGACAGGGATTCCTTTCAAGCATGGCACTTTTCCACCCGAAACAAAGCACCAGGTGCCCCAATGAATCCTTGTCAATCAATGAAGCTCTTTCATCTGCATGCAGTGTCATTTAGAGTTATTAGCAGGGCATTAAACCATCCAGTAGGTGACAGCTGACACACTTTCTGTAGAGTGGCTTTGGGATGAAAGACATTAGAGGTATTGAAAAGCATTAATTTTAATACTGTAATATAACAATTGTTAATAACATCACTTCTAAACTGGTAGCACCTTCACATGAAGAATGTCACATTCACCTTTTTCTCGAATTGCAAGATTCACAGGAAAGGAACACTAATTTTTTTTTTAATTAATTCCTGAAATCAAGCAAAGTACTTGAAATTCCTATGAAAGAATAGAATCAATCAGAACTTAGTGAGAAAGCCGCTTGAAGGAAACAAAAACATAGATGACAGCAGCAAAAAGATATTTAACCTGGATCTCAGTGATCACTGCATGGATTCAATAAATCCAGTTTACACAAACAGAAATTATAGTGTGCTTGCATATCTTTTTTTCAACTGGCTTTTCTTAAATAAAGTCTTAATAATTTTCAATTGCAAGCATATTTATTAACCTCACCACAGAAACAGCTGTGCTGTCTTTTGAGTGCTTCTGTAGGTATAGTCTTAATATTTGTTATAAAAAGGTCAAAGCTGTTCTACTTTTGCATCTGGTCAGCCTTTTTTTTTTCCCTGCAGGACAGAAATGCCTTTTGCCTATATCTTCAAACCAGCAGTTCTCAAAGAATCTCATAACCTGCATTGTTGCATTGCTTTCTGAAGAGGTGCTCTCATTAACACAGAAAATTCTTGGAAATGAGATGAGCAGTTCAAAGGTTTTGTGCTAAAAAAGCATGAAAAATAAAAACAAGTTACCACTACCAAGAGTTACCATTACTGCCAGCAGTAATGGTAATGTGGAAATTGATGCCAAAAATAAGTAAATCTTAATTTTTAGTGGTTACCCAGCAAAGGTTTATAATAATCCCTTTTTTTTTTTTCAATTGGCATGGAAGGATTGGGAAAGAAGACATAGGGAAAAAAACCCCAATTCTTCAAACGTTAACTGGAAAAGAAAGCATTTCCAATCCATGAAATTCCTATTAAAGTCATGACATTTCACTTCGCTTTCCCCCTTAGACAAGCCGCAAGGAAGAAGAACAAATTCCAAAGTAATTTTAGCTTCTTTCCCATCACGAAAAAAAAAGAAAGTCAGAATCACAGAACAGATGGACAAAATGCTATATAACAAAACCTTCATGCTGGGGACTGTACTCAATATGTGCCATAAATAACCACCTCAAAACCGCCCCAGATCACTTCACCAAACCCAACATCTACTACAGATCCTCTTTTAAAATCACTGGGCTCAGTGAGAAATGTGGATACCTAGGAGTGGCCCATTGACACATCTGTCTTTCAGGCCTGTGGTTCCCCTGGATGGAATCCAAATCTCAGAGCTGCGATCCAACGCTTCCCGTACAATGTCTGGGGAGGAACAGGTGTCCAAGCCAAGCTTATCTGAAGCCTGCAGGCGTGAAGGATGACAACCAGCTACTTATCTCAGAGGAAACATTTTCCACTGCACTTGATCCAAATTCCTTTCTCTGTCCAGAACAGAGACAGTCCAGGTCTCCTCTCACAATCCTGGGTGCTGTTTTTGGACCACCAGAGAAGGGCTCCTGTTTATTTCTGAAGCGCAGCACTTTTAGCTAAGAGCTCAGTGGCATAACAACTTTCCCAGGCAGTGACAGGCTTGGATTCACTGCACAGAAGTGAATGCAAAACCCCCACGCCAGAAACAGAAAGCACAGGGAAAATAACTCACTTGTGCAGTTCTGCAAAAGGGGCAAAAGAGGATCCTTGGGTTTATTCCTACGACTGTTTAAGCAGACAGAAGAAGTTTTTGGAGCATCAAAAATAACTCAGACCTGTGCTGAATCTGCAAAGCCACTAAGATGGCAGGCACTGCCTTTCACGTCTCTCTCTCTCTGGCTGCTTTTCCTAAATAAAGTATTCGCAGCTGCAGTCACAAAGAGCCCAGTTTAACTGATATGAATGTTTTCAGCTCTACCCTATTTCTCAATCCCTACATTTAAGGGAGACGTAGGTGATTATCTCATCAGATACACACAGAAGGGCACAGAATTGCAGGTGCCAAGATAAGGAGGAGATAAGACTTTACAGCTTTGTGTGTTTAAAACCCCACAGATCCTGAACACTGGTCCTTCTCGCCACCGCTCTGAACAGCAAAGCAGAGATGAGGGATAAGCCACAGAGCAGCCTCAAAATTTCAAACAAGCTGGTTGGTTTTTTTTATGCTAAACTCCTAGCAGCTGAAGATGGATCATTTATCAAAAACATTAGTCAAATATTAGATACATGATACTGTGGGTCTGGTCCAGGTCATCTGATGGTTTCCAACTGCTGCAGACTGGATAACATCTTCCTAGTTTTATTATGTTTTCATGAACAATACCAGGTAACAGTTATTACCAAATAATTTACTTCCTGCCCTAGAAAACAGATATGTGCAATCCCTGAGCAAAATAAAAAAGAAAATTAAAAAAAATGTCCTATTATCCCCATCTGTAGTGTTTTCACTTCTTCCCTTCTGCTTTTTGCTCGCATCCTTCATTTAAAACTTCATTACTTCAGAAAGAAGCAAACATTTTGAATTTAATTATTCCTGAAAATTGAGGTTTGTTTTTCAATATTATTAAAGAAGGATCTTTAAGTAAAATGTTTATTGTCAATACAGAATAAACCAACAACAGCTACAAGACTGCTTCCATCAGCCCACTGACTCCAGTATTGAAGCAGCTTGCCTTGGACAAGCTAAGAGAATGATTGAGGTGTTTCTGGATGTGAGAGACTAAGTCAGACCCCTGGATAACAGAACCAGCAAATAAATAAAGGCAAATCTTAACTCCTACGATTGGCTTGGTTTAGTATTAATGAAATACTACATTTGTTTGGGTATTTTCATACCTACCCTAACACTTGCGAATCTAGATTATTTAAACTGGTAATATCCTGGATTACAATCCTGGAAAGCAGTTTGAAAGGTCATCAGCATAGACCTGCTCTGACACAATCAGCTGAGTGAATGTCATTTTACAGTGGTTACCCTGGGGACTGGAGAGATTTCTTGTCAACAAAAACCTTGTTTAACTCTCCCATCCTTTCCAGAACACAGAAATGCAAAACCTCAGCAAGACTGGAACCTTGGTGTCTAAAAGAAAATGCTGGAAATACGGATTCCAGAAGTCACTTTCTGTGACACTTAACATTTCTCTAGCCAGAGAGGCCATTTTTATTCAACAATGCTTACTGTTCATTAAGTAATAACTTACCACAAGAGCAGTTGGTCCATTTTCATCTTCACAGGAAAGAAAACACCACAGTTGTGTGCAGCCACCACACCTTCTTTATGTAATTGCATCTTGTCTTGAAAAGTCAGAGCTAAACAAAAATAAGCATTAATAATCTTTTTTTTTCTTTCCCAGAAAATGCATGGAGAAACATGGCTAATTTTTCCATTATAATCTATTTTTCACATATAGATCCATACATAGAAGTCCTTTCTACAGACACCAATAATACACAAAAGCTAGCAAAAAAACCCCAATCCTACTTTTATTTGATCATGTCATAACAAGTTTTAAGAACAATTTCCTATATATAGGAAACTACATAGGAAACTGAATATATATTCCTATATATTCAAAACTATAGAAATCCATGTTCAGAACGTAATTTTTCTACTTTCAAATTCTTTTCAGGCACGCATTTTGCAGACAGATAAACAAAGAGGCAATGCAACCATCCAGTACAAAATCTATTTTAGCCCATTATGAGCAAGTCTTTTTCCCCACATTGCACAAGTCTCAGCATGGGAAAGAAATGCTCAAAACAGTAACGATCACAGTGAAGTAGATTGAAGATACAACGATTTCTAATTCAGGTTCCAAACTATTTATATCATAGAATTTTAAAATGTTTTGGCTTGGAAGGGATTTTAAAATCATCTAGTTCCAACACCCCTGCCGTGGGCAGGGGCATCAAGTAGGATTTCAGAGAATCAACCATCATTTTAAAGCCATGTTTATATTCCAATGATCTTATTATATACATGTTTTAGAACTTTTCTGATTCCTACACAAATCAAAAAGAAGTTTCTTTACAGCTAAGTATGGTATAATTTGACTTCCAGTTGTGGGAAGAGAGACTTCAGGTTTCTATTTTTCCCCAAGTATTCCGGAATGGCTGCGACTGCACATCAGCTTTGGGCTGGATGCCAACAGTCACCTGGTAGCACTGAGAGATCTCCAAGATATTCCCTGATGCTCCAGCACAGTACGTTACACACACCACCACAACTGGTATTAAAAGGAGTTCTCCCTTGGGTCTGAGCTGGCCTATGTCACTGCCTTTCTCCTTTTATCCCAGCACAGCCTGGAATGTGGTGCAGTTTCACCACAAACTCTCCTGCTTCTCCACTGTCTTTCCATACATACACACACGCACACATTATAAAAATAAGTGTATACATGGATAAATTAGAGAACCTTGAACCACTGCTGTCATCACCTTTGTACTCCCACCCACCTCTTGCTTCTTGCTATATGGGAGACCTCTGAGTCCCTGCACATCTTCACTGCTCTCTGTACCAGGCACTGAGGGGCTGCTCTGGAACACACAAAGAAAGGAAAAGCTTCCCACTGAATTCAGCAGTGACACTTAGGCAGGTCACAGCCCCTTGCCTGGGGCTCCAGCCATTCCCCCCACCCAGGGCACAGCCTGCAACTCCCACTGCAGCTGCACCCCGAGCTACTGGCACTGTGGGTATTCCTCAGCACAGGCAGTTCTTGAGCATGAGGAAAACATCAAGGCCTCTGTTTTAAAGATTTTAGCTATTTAAAAAAAAAAATCCTCCCTTTGCATAGACTGGGGGCTGCGCTTCTAGAGCACATGGGGCTTCATCTTTTCATTTAGTTTTGATTAGGATCAATGGAACGAGTGCACACTGCAAGCAGCATTCCACAGATTCACTGGCACCAACACCTGTGTGCATATCAGCACAGCCACGTAAAGAAACTGTATAATACAACACCTGCAAAGGGCCTTTTTAATTAAACCCTTCCCATTCACAGGCAGAGTTGAAACAGTTGAAGATCCTAGATAAAAGGTGTCAGGGAAGACAGACCTATTATTTATCACACAGCAAGCAAGACCAAATATAAAAGACTAACCAATAGCCTTTCCAATCCCACACTGCCAGCTGGCACTAAATGATAAGTGGAAGTGCTGCAAAGTGCTTTTTTCCTTGCTTTTATAACAGTGCAATTTTAATATGAGGTGTATGGCACATTGCCATTTCCATTTTTTGAGTGCAAAAGCCTTGTACAGGGAACAGGGAGTACAGCCAACAGAACCAGATCTACCTAGAACTTCAAACTAAAATTCATTGCTTCATGGGTGAACAGCAAATATTCGGTTTTTTGGTTAGTCTTCACGTTCAACACTAGGTATTTATTTGAACAAACTGTTAAAGCAAGCTTTTAATAAATGCATTATCACCAAGAGGCTCTCATTTATCTTCAGCTCTGCCCAAATCGATTTTGCCAGAGGGATTCACAGCCACCTATACACAAATTCTCACAGGAGCAGCAGAATCTCTCACACCACAGTCTGTAGTGGGTGGAGGCACAGGACTCAGAAATCTCAACATATATGGATAAAGCGGGAGTCACTGCATTCAGCCCTACTATTTTTCTGTAGGATTAGACAGGGAAGCTCTAGCTGACCCACCCTTGCTGAACCAAACCCCACGTTCATAACCCCCCTACTTCAGAGAGGTCAGCCTCAAGGACAAAATGTTTGGTGTTACAGACACCATAAAAGACGCTTTTGTCTGAGAAGTGTGCGTACAAGTAACTGCTGATACAACAGTAAGTATTCACACTTATTTTCTAATGCAGATGAAAGGCAAGTACATATCATTGAAAGAAAAATCTCTCCGATCCAACTTTATCCTGGGAATAACAACAATCAAAAAGAGAGTTGTAGTTACAAACCTACCCAAACAGCAGGATGCAAGATTCTTGGTGAATTTTACCTGCACATGATTATCTGCGGGGGTTTTTTTATTTATTGTATTTGTGGTGGCTCAGTGTAAGCAGTTCCTCTTTCTGCATTCAAATCGCTAACTGAGCAGGATAAAAAGGCAGATCATGTGACAGACTTCTTTCAAAACCTGGAGACTCCCAAGACCATTTTGAGAAAACTGATAAGCAGGCTAGAAACCTGAAAATTCAGGGATAATAGCAGGGATTAAAAATGAACACATCTCAGAATAAGACTAATGCTATTGCATGTCGACGTTGCAGTATTACACTGGCATAACAAAACATTGTTGTTGGGGCCTGACTAAATTAACTGCTGCACTGCCTCTAAAATGAGACAACAATTACATTTAAAAAGTCACTGCATACAGGCAGAAACATTTTACAGGAAATACTGTTTTGTGAACATCAGCCTGTCAGTAAAACCAGGCACTCCCTTAAAGGTTTGAATAGGAAATCCCATCCATCTCTAGCACCTGAATTCCCCCCTAAATTACGCAGCTTAACTTAACCTCCTGAAAAAAGTATACTGCAAAATCATAACTCTGAATCTGGGGGGTTTAGGCTGGTTTCCATTTAAACTATCATTTATATTACCTCCAACAACAAAGAATAGAAATAATTATATTAAAAATTATAGACTTCTAATGTTACCATTAGAAGCCCCTCTAATAATTTTGAAATGCTTTAAGAGAAAAGAATTTTCATATATATGTATATATAGGGTACAATTTAAAAAACTAAATGTGGGCTATCAGATTCATGCTTTTAGTCAGTTTTGGTGTCAAGTTCCTCAAAACACACTGTGTTATTTTAGTAAAACAAATTATTTTTAGGATTGTTTAGAATGAATACGCAAGATATAAGAAAAACTTTTGGGGGGGGGGAAGATTAAGCAAACATAAATCTTACTAATTCAAAATAGAAATCTTTCACAAGATAATCCCACAAAAGTCTAAGACTCATACAATTGAAATAAGACTCAAAAAAGTTTAAACTTCCTTCTCCATATGAAACAAACAGTAGTGGAATTGGAGTGCATCAGGACTATGGAAGCGACAAACAAATAAAATTCTACAAACCAGAAAACACAACGGTTTTCTAAAGGAAGACAGAAACTTACCTAAAAAGCTTGAAAACCAAGACATAAATAATTTATCTTTTACATAATCAGGAATGTGACTTGGTTGTGGAATACATATAGACCAAGAGTACAAAAACAAAGAGTATCTCATAGAATGCCACCAGATAAAACTATTAACAAATTTAAAAGCCAATTCTGTTATGACACTTAATAACCACAGTCGTTATTCACTATGTGGTCAGTGCCTTAAAAAAAGTCTGAGTTTTGTTTTGTTGAGGGTTTTTCCCTTAAAGTCATAGGAAAAAACAATGGAAATCTCTTGTATGTCCAGGACTTGCTGAGAGCTTCTCCTAAATGCAAATGTTTTCTCAACCACAGCCCTTGCGAAGAAGGAAAATTAGAGAAAACCCTCAGGAGTATCTGACCTCAGGGCAGGCGAGGGGGATAATTCCGCTCAGATTCCCGTTTAGCTCAGCTGTGGGATGCCCCAGTCTCACCTGTGTGTTGAGACACACACACACGCGTTTTTATAGCATCACAAACTGCTTGCTGCGGAGAACCTAACGGTAAATAAAAAAAGAAAAATAAATAAATACAAAGTGTATTTATTATAATTGAGGCAGCACCTGCGGCTCGCTGAAAGCCGGAATGATTCATACGAGCGCCTCTTCTACGGAGGGGGCTCTCTATGAAGGGCGTCTGTCAAGCACCGTAAGAAAAAAAAAAAAAAGAAAAAAAAAAAGAAAGAAAAAAAAGAAGCAGAACTTTCCCCACACGCTCCTCACACCTGTGCTCCTGGCGGACGCGTTGGGAATCAGGCCCTTTTCGGCCCTTTTTTCATCCTAAAACGGCGGCGGCGTGAGGGGAGGGAGGGCCGGAGCCGGGGCTCCCTGAGGCGGCCGCATCGTTCCCTTCATCCCTCCCTTCCTCCCTCGGGGAAAAACAGGGAAAACGCTGTGCTTGTGCGCCTGGGATTCCCAAAGCAACCCCAGCCCGCAAATAACAAACGTGGAGCGCATGGATGGGCACAAGACACCCGGGAAGTTCGCGATGTTTGCTCAGCGTGGGGAGTAACACAGGGAAATGCCTTTTCATCGATGGCAGCGCAGCTGTGACAACTCCAGCACCATCAGTAATTCATTATTCAAATCTGGGTGTCTTGTCTATGCTTCACCGTGCCGGGCCCGCACAGAAACACTTGAGGTGGCAACTCTCAGCCTGCTTGGTGTTTTGGAACTTTCACATGGAACTAAAATCTGAAAAACAGTGATACCAAACTAATAAGTAACCTTCAGCATTCTGGTTTTTACTCACGGAGCATGAAGCCAATAAGGCATTTTTTTGACTCAAAAATCACCGTAACTAGGCAATATATGATCATACAGGCTGTACACAGAAGCTCTTGCCTGCTACATTGAGCTGCTAGCAAGAAGCACCTACAAAAGCTGAGACAGTGAAGAAAGTAAGGACTGAAAATGTACCTTGATTTCCTGCCTTCTTCAAGGTGTAGAAATCAGAACGCTGTCCAAGTTCTTTTCTCACCCTGGCTTCATGAGAAAACATAGCGCACAATACAGCTGGTGATCTTAAAATATTTTTGGAGTCTCACTCGCATTAGCTGGCACTGTGTACTAACCTGCAGAGGACTGCATTATTTATTTCTAACACCATAGCACTTGAGACTCTGCAAAAGAGCAGGACTACACTGAGCTATGGACAGACACAAAGTTAATTAAGGTGCAAATTAAACTCAGAGAGAATAATAGTTTATACCAGTTGCTTTTCTAGAATTGTCTACAGTTGTATATTTGACACAGGAAATGCCTCAAGTGAAGTTAATACTAAAAAAAGATTGGCAGTATATATATAATATTTTTAAAAGTAGGCAGTGAAAGATGTAAACAAATTCTCCACTGTGAATGGAAGCATGGTGGGGGTTTTTTCTTATCTGAACAGGGAAAAATAATTCACACGGTCTCTGCTAGTTTCATTGCTTGAAACTGAATGGCAATGTAGCTATTGACCACATAGAAGTCCTGCCCAAGAACAGAGTTGGTACTCATTTATTTACACTTCTGGCTAAAACCCAACTCAGAAAAAGCAAAATATCTGCATGAGTATTAAGAGTTTTTGAAGGCGATACTCTTGTGAAGAGATTAATTTAAACTTCACTTAAATGCACTGATCTATATTTGCAAAAAATTGCCCTCCAAAATTATTTCAATAGGTTAATTATATTCCAGGCACAATATACTTGTAATGCTGTGGATAATCTCTCCAGAATTAAAGGGCTAAATTCGAGGTTCCTTTTTTTTCTCTACAGAGTGACAAGAAATAAGTTAGGTTCTCCAGTTTCTGCCTACAAGGTGTCATTATGTTACTTACAAATTACAGCAGACTAATACCTACAACTCAATCCTAAATCAGACAGTGGCATCTCCTTGCAATTCCAAGCTCTTGGAAGAGAAACAGGGAACTACTGCCCCATGAGGAATTTGTTTAAGACTTGAAGAGAATGCTCCAAAAACAAAGACAAAAAATGCACTAATTAAGAAATATAGAGCTATTTATCAGTTTACTTAAATAAGCTATTTTCCTAAAGTAAATGAGAAATATGTGATTACCTTTTTATTTAAACCTAAATTAGATGAATATCAATAGCTGTTTATCTGACCCCCTGGAACACTCAATCTGTACTTTATTTAGGTTTCTCACAATACACATACCAGGATATCCCTCAAACTAATCAAATATTGACTTACTCTGCATTTCTTAGGAGACTGGGGAGTACTGTACTAAGGTATTATATAATCAGTCAGTGCAGGGGGTGGGGAAACCAACTTGACATTAACTGGTAGGATAGACTGTAACTTGGTATTACCTTCCAGGATAGACTGTGTCACCCATCATTACACAAAATTCTTTAGAAACAGGAAAAGAAAAACAGTGATTCTGACAGCACCATTCTGGCTTTTCCCATATGCCTTCTTCAAGCTCCCTCACATTATAAAACAATCCTGACCACTGAATCCTTCTATCACTCCTCTTTTTCTTTTGCCTGTCCACAGATCATAACATATATACTACCATTAGGACAGCAGAATTCTTCCTTCTGTGAAGAAACTCTCAAATGAGATGACTCACTTTTTCCTTCTCTTGATCATGTAAGCCAAGGGCTGAACTAGTCATTCAAAATGTGTCTGAGCTACTTGGAAAGAACCAATTCACTTATGTAAAAAATGATCCTATTCCTATCATATAATCAGCGCTTCTAGGGAATGCAGCACCTGGATTTATGGCGCAGTAGCTGGGGGATGTTTGGGGGGAAACATCCACCCCTCAGAATATTCCTCATCTGAGAGAACCCTTTTTTCTTAGGAAGGCAGGAAGCTAAAAGGTAGACAGTTCTGCCTTTATAGTTACTCTCAGCTGACCCATGATCCAGAAAGCCCTGGAAGCTGAGAAAGGCCTGTGGTTTGTGGGTAATTGAGGTGCAACATAAATTGTGAACCACCTTCCCACGTGGGCAGTAGGTGAGCTGGGGATCTGGAAAATCAGCGGGATGGAGAAGGCAGAGCAGCTGCCTCACACTTTTAAAAGGTCCTGCTTTTTTGTGTGGTAGAAGCTGTAGAGTCACAGAACTGTGCTGAAGCACAGGCTTCACCCTGTTTGGGTAAATACTGAGACTTCTTAGAGTTTTCTTAGTCTGGGAGCACCATCTGCCCAGCTTTGGTTATAATCTCTCCTCAAAACTGAAGCAATAACTAAAAAACAAAAACCCAAATGCTGGTACAGCACGGCACTGTGTGCTGCCCCACTTCCAGTGAAGCCTATGAATGTTTCCCTGCATTTTCTCTTCAAACTACAGACCACTTGAAAACAAATCCCAAAGGAAAGCACAGAAAGAAACATCCTAACACGGATAGCAGTCATAACAGTAACAAATTACATCTAAAATTAGCATAACTGAATTGGCAAAGAATAAAAGCAGTCATCCCGTTTTGAGAGAGTTTCTTCACAGAAAATGTTAATAATGGGAAAAATTCTAACACTGTTTAATTTTTGATGTCCTTATTTTAATAAAGCCTTGGTTGTTTGCTGTGAACCTAGACACTGATTTTTATGACTGCAAGTCTGTGCTTGCTATAAGCACAAGTATGATTTGCACCCTTTGGTGCACCAAAGCAAACTGAGACTTTGGCTCATAAATTGTGGTTAGAGTAGCTCAATGAAAATAATCCCACGAAGCCCACGAAAACTTTATATATTATGGTTGTGCACTTGGCCCCATTTCTCCTTTGATCCCCATTAATATAAATAATTGCCTTATTTTAGAATCCATGGCAAGCAGGTTCCACCACAGAGGCGTTGGCTGGGGACAAGTTCCTGCTGAATACACATGGATTCATTACGTTGTCCTGCACGCTCACGTTGAGGTGCTCAAGATGGGCCTCTGAAGGAAGCTACACTCAGCAGGATGATGCCCTGCTGGAACAAATGGAAGCAGCTGGCAATGTTCTGTCGTGGGAAAAAAAAATCTGGGTTTGTTTTTAAGACTGATGTGGATTTAGTAGACACAATATGTATAAACCAACTTTGGGAACAACAGGACCAATGTGCCTTGATACCCTGAAATGAGGCTTGGGGCCAAAATAAAATCACAAAATGGTTTGGGTTGGAAGGGACCTTAAAGATCATCCAGTTCCATAGGCAGGGACACTGTCCACCAGATCAGATTGCTCAGAGCTGCATCCAACCTTCTCTTGAACACTTCCAGGGATGGGGAATCCACAGCTTCTCTGGGCAACCTGTGCCAGTGCCTCACCACCCTCCCAGTAACACATTTCTCCCTAATATCTAATCTAGACGTGCTGGATGCAGCACTCCAGGGGGGCTCTCACAAGAGTGCGGTAGGTGGGCAGAATTACCTCCCTCAACCTGCTGGTCATGCATTTTTTTTATGTGACCCAGGCAGCTGCATCAGAGAAGAATTCAATTCCTGCTACTTCTGTTGATTTATGTGGAAGTATTGTTTTCATTTCGTAAGGACTCAGTTTTCACAATTGATACAATCATCAATTCCAGTGTAACCTCAAAGCTGTAGTTCGACATCACAATCATGTACTAAGGAATCTTAGATCAAGATAAACAAAATGTTTGCAATTTTTATCCTCTGAGCACAGTTGCAAACTTGTGTGGAACTGATTAATTCTTTATATGGGTATTAAAGTTGTATAAATTTTGAGGTCACACAGTCCTACAGAGTTTATGGAGACAGTCAGCTCCATGTGAACACAATTCCTTCACTGCCTGTGGTAATCTTAGAGACCTGCACATGTGCAGGAATCTCTTTTGCAACAACCAAAAGTAATAATTGCTTTTCATATACCACCCACAATAATGGCTGTCCTTATTCAAACTACTTTTTAAGGCTGCAATCTCTCCTTAAACAAAATGTCATTGAAAGTACTTGAAGGATCTGAGTGAGAAACCAAAGCAACCCATCACATGCAAGAGGAAAAAGAGATTAACCTTCTAGACTCCGTTAAGCACAGTGTAGGTTAAAGAAGAAAACCCAGAACTAGAACTCCACACCCATATTTGATTGCCCTTGTTTTTTAATCTCAGCTTCAGGCTTAAAATGCAGACTGCACCACAGAGAACAACCTTTTAAGCCCTCTGACCATCCAGACAAAACACAATATGATGTAGCTGGACAGTGGTTTCCGTTACAAAGAAGTACACCAGAACGCTCCTCAATTTTCAGGCAGAAAATGAATTACAGGATTTTCCACAGGATAACAATGCACTACTCTGAAAGGCTGCCATCCTGTGGCACTTTAGGGATGCTGTAGTAGCCCTGAGGTAATGGTTTCTACACTCAGGACTGGAAAAGGTGTCCCAGATAGACTAAACACTTTTTAAAATTTTTATATTTTTAATATTTAGGTAGTTTCAAGAGAAAGCTCTGACCTCTAATGAGCTAACTGTATCATAGCACAGCTTATAAGATAGGGCTCAGTCAAAGTTTTTTATTTTATTTCCATCAAAGGTGCCAATAAACAAAATTTTCTTAACCTGAAAATATTCTATGGTACTGCTGCCATATTCAGCCATAAATTGCAGCTGCTGAATGAACACACACCCACAAAAATTCTTTAGAGAACGGGTAGGGAAAGCTAATTTGCTTGCAGAATCATTAGCATGTTGTCAGTAAGCAGTGCATAATGAGTTAGAAACTAGTCCTTTGTATTTTTTTCCCCTACAAATCCTAAATTAAGATGAGCTTGCAACTACTGTAAAATAAAATTCCATAGCAAATAATCACAGGGGAATAAAGTTACACTTCCACTCTTCAGAGAACTTTTGTTTAAAAGGCTAGGAAAAAACGGGTAATTGACAAATCTTTCCTCTGTTAGTACAGAAGTGACAAAGTAAAACACAGCTCCTAGAAACACATGCAAAGTTTCAATGTCGGTTCCTTGAAACACATCTCAGTTACTTGAGCAAGACTTGCATCTTAAGAAGTTATATAAGCCATCTGTGTATATGTGTGTGCGTATATATATAAAATACTCTTTAAAACTTTGTTCGGGTCTCAGGCTGTTGGTTCAGCCTTTTGACATCCACACTTGGTTATCTGCAAGGATAAAGTAGCTCACCCGTGGCCTGGCCTCCATTTCTTCTACCTGAGCTGGCTTTTCAATTTACTCCCTGCTGCCAGGCAGTCTTACCTCACTGAGATGTGGTCCTCAGTACTATCTCTCTACCCTTATGCCCCACTCCCAGGCTGTTTTTCAAACGGTGCTGTCAAAGCTTTTAAGAACCAACCATAATTCTCTCCTCCACCAACCACTTTAAAAGTGCACCGAGCAGGAGCCCTGCAGCAGCACCGACCTGCACCTGCCCATGTCTGTGGTGCTGTTGGAACATTGATCTGCTCTTCCCCACCAAGACCCAGGGACATATTTCATTCCACACCTACCTCCAGTCTATATTTACCTTTCCACAAGCAGGAGGACATGAATTTCTGCTCAGACTACAGCATTTCCTCCTCTCAATCCTGGCTGACACAATCTTCTTTAGCAAGTAGCTTCGAAACATTTAGTGTTCACTAGTCTTTTCTAGCTGATGAAGCCATCACTAAGTGAGAAATTAACTCTCCCTTAAAAAAACCCCAACACCCTAAATTCTAATTCCCATGGTCTCAGAATTCTAGTCAAGTATTCACTACAGTTTTTCATTATAGCAAGGAACACCCTAGAATGTCTGTTTAATCCTACCTTGCAGGATTCCTCTCTGGAAGCTTCATAAGTCACAGCATTTTTAATCTTGCAGGAAACACACTCGCAAGGAGAGATGGTCTTTTGCTCTGCATTTCAAGCCAACGTGCTGCTGCTTTCACTACAGAATTAATTTTAGGACCTAAGGAAACATAGTGTTGCAAGAAACAAGGAAGGGAGAAAAGTCTTTATCAGAAAAATTACACTCACCTGTTGTAGTACTTCTCCAAGCCCTCCTTGACTTGGGGAAGAGGAGACTGGGAAATGCCACAGCTGAAGCTGAAGCATTTCAGGTGCATTCAATAACTGCAAGCATAGGCTAATGCCCTTCATTTAGAAGAGAGGCTAGACTATGTGGGATTTGTATCCTATGCATTGTAAAACTATCTTTAATGAATCATACACCTTAATGAACTCACCACCCATCCCACAGTGAGGAAATCTGATTTGAAGAAGCTTTGGTTGTTTGGCTGGCTGGTTTCAACCCAATGTGATTATTCAGAAAAACCATTACATATCTTTGCAAACCATTTTATTGTCTGCAGCTTCATTGCTAGTTTTCCTTGCTTAATCTTCTTTTGTTTAAGAAAAGGCTGAGTTGTGGGGTTTTTACTGTAATCCATCTTTCCTTTGTATAGTTCTGCTTCACCTGCAGTTACGAGAAATTACAGGTGAAAAGATTAATATCTTAATTAATCTGCTAACTGATTTTAGAAGCTTGGGGTCTGTGCCTGGTTTTATGGGTTACAAAGAAAATTAAATATAAGTAACATTTTGTTATTATCTCTCAGACATAGGTTAGATGCACCATAAGAGCTTTACACGTCCAGAATCTCCAGAGGGAAATACAAGCTCCAGGGCTTCTTCAGCCTCCTAAAGCTTCAGTCCACCCCAACCCTGCAAAAGTATGATTGGCTATAAATAAATTCCAGAAGGCTGCACTAAATCAGCTGTGGCAGCACATATTTTGAAAGGCACAATACACATCTGAGATCCCAACACTTTCTAGAGATGGAATTCTAGTGAAACTAAATCTTCACTAGAATGGTTGGTGAAACTTTCCTAAGAGAAAGACCCTAATAAACTCAACTAGACTTTTTACAGTTAATTTTCTTGTCTAATAGAGTATTTTCCTTTGCATATTTCTCAGCTCTGAACTCTGCTCTAATCTCCTTCAGCTATGGGTAATTAATTAATGAACACATCAAAAAGATTTAGCCAGGGGGGCTCAGTTTGGGATTGCAATTCTCATTTCCATTTGAGAAGCTTCAAATTTTAGTTCACATAGCTGCCATTGCTAGATTTTGTAACAGCAAACACCATTTCCTTTCTTCTGAACAAACAAGCAAACAAAAAGCAGTGTTTCCTTCTCACAGTCCAGCGGATGAATCTTCGAGCTCAGCTGTAAACACCTTCCCTAGAAAGGCTTTTTCAGCAACTCAGGGAAGGTGTTCCGCGTGGCATTTTGTACCGGACTCTTCTTTGTGGTATTAACACCATATGAAAACTGTTGGCAGCAGTACAGAGCTCTCAAAATGCTTTGGATGATAGGAGCTGTAACACGATCTAATGGGAAACTTCTTTGCAAAAAGAAGTAGAAGAACCTTCAGAGAGGGACGTCTTGATATTGTTACAACCCAGTAATTTTTTTTGCATAGGAAAAGCATATCAGATTGCCAAGTGTTGAATCAACAGGAAAAAGGAAAGATACAAAGTTAACAGGGACATAAAAAGAGGTGGTCAAGAAAAAAGCTCACTTGGAGTGTTGCCTCTAGTAATTTCAAACTTAATTCAAGACTTGACTTTTCAGAGACAGTGGAAACCTGGAATTTTGCAACATGACATGCTTTTTGAATGACAAAAGCTAACAGGCACTTGGTGATTTCCAATGAATTTGATAAATATGATGATTGTTGCCCACTATTATACATATTGTGTGAGAGAAACACTTTGTGGAAAAACGTTGTTATTAAAAAAGTGAACACATGTATTTGAAAAACTGAACTTTCCCAGTTCCTGTCGCCCATTTAAAAATGCCAACAGATTAAACGGGAGAATCTCCAACATGTAAAAACAGGAATCCTTCTCTGGCTGCCCAGCAGGTCCCTAATGCTGCTCAGGATATACTGGAATTATTTCTAAACAGCAATGTGCTTCCTAAACTCCTATGCCAGCACGGCAATCATGAAGTGTCTGCAATCAGCACCCATTAAGTCAGGATTAGATGTAGCCCTTATCAGATGTGCTCGCATGCACTCATATAAGCCTTCACTAAGTTTGTAATTAACAGCTGTGAACTTTATTGGTACATGACCTGTGCTGTGCTAAATGGCACCTGTGTTGTAGCCTCAGGAAGCTGCACAGTGTGGAAACTGTTGTTATCCTTCACTGATACTGGAATCCAGATTAAAAACCTGCATTACAATGTGCTTTCTTAACAAATCATACTATCGTGCAACACGCTGCATTACAAGCATCTACTGCAACACTCTTCACAACTAGCAGAGTGAAATCCCTTTACAAAGTCATCGGCACTGATGCTGAAAACCTCTCGGCACGGGTGATAAGGCAGGACAGGAATACGGCTGAATCCCATCTCTCCTAATCACTGGAAGGCACAAGGAGACATAGGAATGTTAAGAGTAAAGTGTCCACACAATTAAAGACTGGGTAAGAGAGACTGAAAAGGTATTGGATTTCCCAGTAAAGAATGCTGAGGCGTGGGTCAGTCCTTACATGGCAAACTCTCTTACACCAGGATCCACCCCATTTTTCTTTTCCAAGCAGAAGGACACAGAGGAGAACTGCCTGGCTTTCTAGAGAGATTGAAGGAATCATGTAAGCAACACCCCTTTCTCTGAACAGACAGTGGCATGTACATGGTGGCAGAACTAAATAATCACATTTCACAAAACATATAAAATGGAATATTTTTACTTTTTTTTTTGAGAACTCTCACAGTTACTGAGACTCTGGTGCAGAGAAAGAATATTTCTAGAAACAGCTATCTGCGAAGTTTAACTGAAAAGCCACAGTTATCTTCCTTCTTATTAGGATTTTTTGCTTGTAAGTTATCTAATACTTCAGTGCACTCAAGTGTCTCTTGAAAGTCCTCCTCATCGGTGATTGAATTTATAATTTCCATTAGTGCAATGTGAGTCTTACATCCACAAAACTGGCAGCAAACACTTGAATATTTATAGGCTGCAGTAGCTACAGATAAACTTAATATTCTGTATTTACACAGCACTGATCTAAAGGACCAACAAAACACTCCAGGAACAGGTGTGTAAGCACTGATTGAAGTCTTGGAGGGAGAGGCACGGAGCCCATGGTAAGACCCTTGCTACCAAAAATTACTCCCTAATGTGCATTACAGGCTGTGGGGGTTTTCTTTGTATCAGTATTCAGACGAACTGCCTCACTGGTAACATAATTTATGTTATTGTGGCTACTACAGATAACCCTAGCTTCTTAGCAAGAATGGATGGCTACAAGCGAGAAATGCTGTGGTTACTGGAGTCAAATAGGAAAAAATAAAATGCCTTGTTACACGTCTCAGGAAATCTCACTTATATTTTCAGATACAGATGGAGTACTATTTGTTTATATACCACTGTGTATTTATCTACTCCTCCTCTAAAGAAGTCCTTAAAGCTTGAAATGAGTGCCGTCCTTCACGGTTATTCTGAAAGCACAATTCCCACTGAGACTGCAGAGGATGAGACCAGCCTTTCCTTCCACTACATCAGTTTAAAAAACTAGTAATTCACACATTTAACAAGGTTTATGTGCCAAGTAATGGCATTCAGTGTTAGGATCAAACACTTGAATTGCATGTGAGAAAGCATTTAAAGATATATGTGGGTTCTGGTGTTGTGATTTATTTGGCTTTGCTTGTTTTGTTGGGTTTTTAAAGTGATTCTTGGCCTGATGATAAACTCACATGATTTCAGTAGAGTGTGTCAATCCTTCCTAAAATTTATAAACATATGAAAAGCTCAGGGTTTCAGGTTCTATCCAAACACACATTTCCAGGATTTGGATCACAGCTATCTATATTTGCAAGGTTTACTCTGCAACTGCTTTTCTTTTAGGGTTAGTAATTTCTGAAAGATGGTTTTGTCAGTGCAGATACTTGGTCCAACGTGTTAGTGGTCCACAGAAAACCCAAGAAGTCAACTGAGTTAGTAGGTGAAAAGAAGATCAGGAAGATTTTAGCAATGGCTATTAGAACCCTATGGGAAAAGATATTAAAGGTATTTACAATTGCCCAAGAGGACATTTTATGAGGGTAAAAAGGGTCACTGCCAAGAGTGCTGTTAAGTTTCACAGAAGACTTTAAAGGTGCCCTTCCTTTTCTGGAGCCAAAACAATTATCAGGAGGTCTGGAATCTACCTTGAAGATGGAACTTGTCCTCGCCAAGCACTTTCCATCAAGAAGAAGAAAGTTCTGCTGTGTGATCAAGTGCAACATGCATTCCCAAGGCAGGAAGAAAGCTTCCTTGACATTCACTTCCTTGGTGTCACTTCACAGCCTCTGGACAGAGACACAGTTCATGGTTCAACTGATTCCTTTCCTCTCTGCATTTCTGGGCAATTACTAAGCACTCACCTGGGTTTTATTTCCACGGGTCAATCCTGCAGGCACCTAGAACTGGAGCTATCTTCCATGTAACATTTAAAGGGCTTGTTTTACCAGGCCACACTACTCAGCACACAGAAATTTCCCCATACTGTATCACCTGAGACACTCCTCTCTTAATACAAATTTCTATCTTTCTTTCACTTTATTGCCTTTCAATTGCCCCTCCACATCCACAAAGAAGAAAAAAATGATGGGGTGGAGAGTTCTGCATTTATCTCTAAATTCCTGGGAAGTTCCCCTCTGAATCAGTGAGCTCTTAAGTTTTACTACTTGATCTACAAGGCCCTGTGATGAACTGGCACCTCCTCCTTCACCACACCAGGCAATTCCAGCATGAATAGTCTGCAAAAACAAAGACATTCTGTCTGCACAGCACTGTCATGGTCGTGACAGCGCATCTGTACACACAGAGTGCAGGATAATCCACCTGAAAGCTTTTGCAGTGCTAAGAATAGGCTTTTGTGGCTACACTGCTTCTAGCAAGATGACATCTCTCTTACCTTCTGACTGTGTCCCCATCTCACATATCCCTTGCATTAATCAGAACTTAGGGAATATTCATTCTTAAGTGGTGCTTCAGTGTTAAGAGTTCAGCAAAAATGAGTCAGGAAGAAGGAAATAAATTTGACAGAGTAGATGCCCAGAGATTAATCACTGAACAACCAGTAAGTTGTCAAGATTGTGGCCAGTTTTCTGGAACTTGTCCAAGAAGTTTCTGTTTCCCATCTTCTGTTGATAGTAGGCCACATTTGATCCCAAATTCACATCTTTAACAAGTCTCTAAGACCTTTAATTAGGCCCTGCATGATTTAGGGGAGACTCTATAGAGGACAACAGCAGGTTTGTATTTCTGTAGCATCACAGACTTCCAGTAAAACATCACCACCCTCAGTGTCAGCCATCACAAGAAGGTGACACATTACTGCTGTCCTCAGGTGGGTCACTGATTTGACTCCAGCTTCTCAGGCCAAAACAAACTCATTCTGCTGACCTGTTTTAATGTGTTCAATACACACCTATTAACTATCCCTCTTCTGTAGGTATTTCATATCAAAATCAATGCAAAAATTATACCTAACATTCACAACTGACTATTTAATAATTTTTTTTCATTCCTAAGTAGGAATCAATGTTTGCAACAGGCCCATTGATTTGTGTTCATCAGTGTGGACATTGCTCTCCTGCTAACCTGCATTTTTAATTGCCTTTGCGGAGTTGCAGTGGATTTGGCACCCCACAGTAAAAACTGAGGTTTATTGTTAAGTAGTGCAAAGCATAACTAAAGTAGCAGAGAGCAGGACTTGCCTGAGGCGTGCTTCAGTGCATTGGAATTACAAGTTTGCAAAGAATAGGGTTTATACAGGCCCACTGAGATTATAAGGCTTAAACAAAGAAACAGATACTATAACTGTAGCTGGGTTTTCTTTTTTTTCCCTTTTTTCTTCCTGTTTGCCTTAAGAGTAGGACTTGAACAGTAGAGAAGCAGAATACAAGAAATTTGTTTACATTTTCTTAAAAATTGCCCAGAAACTGTCAGGGAACGAAAACCTGTCACACCGTTAATCCACAGCACCGCACACTTCTAATGTGTGTGTAACCAATTCAGAAGAACCCAGAACCCACACAGCAGAAAAAAGTTCTTCTGAACAGCTACTCCTAAAATATATGCCACTTGGGCATATTGGCTGGATTGGGGACTGAGAACATCAACTGGGATGTGTGCCTGGTCCTGCCAACTACTGCAAATCTACCCAGCCCCCGCTGGCTCCAGTGCATCCAAAGCTGTCCATCTTCACTCAGCATATCCTCCCGAGTAGATACCAGCAGGTCTCCACCTCTTTCCTTGTTAGACACGGTTTTTAATAGCTTAGTGTGCTTTTGGGCCTTGGGAAAAACAGGCCTAGCTGGCAGCACAGAAATACATTAATAGTTCATGAACTGTTCTCTTAATGGCCTTTGGAATTGCCTCTGGAGATGCTTCATTTCTGCCATGGTTCATACCCTGCTTACTTTCCATCTCCGCCTCCTTTGATGTAGGTCCCTCCAGTCAGACAGAAGAATATAAATTAAGCCAATTGTGATACACTCACTATTAATACCATTAAACTCTACAAATATATCCATTAGCCACATGCACTGTTAGTATTAAGGCATGTCTACTCATGGGAACTCCTATGGAGTGAGGCAGGCGTGAATTTGTAACTTTTTCCACACACAACGTTTTCCCTGAGTAAGGTCTCACTGTTACACAAGGCACACACCTGCAAGAGCAAAAATTAAACAAAACCTCACCAAAATGCTCAGTTTAGGTTAAAAGTGGGAACAGCAAGACATTTTTCATCCTGCTCTGCCAAAATCCAAGTTCTGTCATTCATCCTGATACAAAGAATGTGCCATTAAAAATACTAGTTACTGGCACAGCTCAGCAATGCTGAATATTTGGAGAACATTTTTTGTTTCAGTTTAGGAAATGGACTTGCAGGTAATGCTACCTGCAACAATCACTACTATTTTGACTGAACTGTAGACTACATCTCAGCAAATGCTAACCGTTAAGGTCAAAAATAAAGATTGCACCTTTGTCACACGAACAACAGAGAAAATACTGGTGCTCAAAACTACCCCAAGTCACCTCCTAAATACTACACACTTAAAAAATTACAGCCACACTCATAATAGTATTTTAAACACGAAGTCCTGCTGAACGTTAATCACTTTAAACCTCTTTCACATGAAGAGAGTAATACACAGAGGTAGAAAGGATTTTCCGTTCTTGCATTTAGAAGATTCAGAAGTGGAATTGTCTTGCATATAAAGCTCATTATCCTGGATCCCTCCGGCAAAAAGTGAGGAATATATTTGCATCATGATCATGTTTCTGGCCTCAAAAAATGTTTTGCACTCTCCATTATTACTGCCATACTAAAGAAACCTGTTTTATCGCTGACAAGCCTTTTTCCAATAAAACTAGATCACCAACGCTAATTGTAATTACACACATTATGACAGCTTCTAAAAGCCTGGCAGGGAGAGCTCTCAGCATCTCCCACCGCTTCCTAAACCTCTGCAGAGCTACGGCAATTTGCATCAGCAGGGCATCTGCCGTGTGGAATTTCATTTCCTGAGCAGCACTGCTCCAGAGATGCTGGATGACAGGCCGAGGCCATTAGCTGTTCCCAGTGGAACTGCCCGACCTTCTGGGATCCCTCCTTCCCGTCAGCTCCCACGGCAGTGGCTTTGCTGGGTGTTTCCCCACAGGAACTCTTGCTGCTGGCACAGGGCACTGACAAAAGCAAGGCGGGTAGTCCTGAAACAGCTGACCCAGCTCCCGGTGTCAGCCCGCAAAGCAATTTAGAGCCAAAAAAGCTCTGAAAAGAATAACATAACATCAACTACAGTAACCCATTTGCAGAGACAAGCTTTCAGAAAGAAGGCTCTTAACTGAGGGCAAATTACTACCACCTACACATGGCAATTTCAGGTATATTAACTTCCTTGTTTTCCTCATCTCTCCCATCTGTTTCCTCTATTTTTGCATGCCCACATCACAAGTACGTGTTAATTTCTATTTGCCCATCTCCCCTTTCCATCTCCTCTACTTCCTTGCAGATTTGCCAAGGGCACTGAGTCTGCAGACACTCTCCTCTTCAATGGGCAGACTCCAGAGGGAATTCAGAGTAAGAAAGGAAATTAATTAGGAGTTTCACTCATCCAGGAAGTGTTCCAATGTAGAGCAGCTGGAGGCAATTCACTGTTTTGACTGGGCTGTCAAAATGTGCAGATCATTGTACCTGCTTATTCATTCTCTCCTTACCCTCCCTCTGTTCCATCCCACTAGGGATGGTACACAAGAAATATTTATTAAGTATTAATTTTTTTAAAAGAAATTGTATCTTTCTCAAAAATTTCTGGACCAGCACTTTAACTACTAGATCAAGTACTGCTTACAGATCTTAAGAGCAGTAATATCAGCAAGCTCCTTTCCTCTTTGTTCTTACGAAAACCTGACACACCAGTTTCGCATATCATTTAACGTGACATTTTATTTATTAACCTTTGTATTTGGGAAACTGATGCCGAGTTGCTGAGTTTGAGATGCTGAAATAACAACATGTGGCAAAGATGTGTAGTAACTTTATTTATTCTGCTGCACCAGAGCGTACTCTAAATGTGTAGCAGGACTCTGACAAACAGAAGGGGAGACAAAAGCTTCCCAAAGCAGACCAGAATCTAACACTCAGAGTTACGGGGCGTGTCTGCCACTTTTCCAGTCTGCTGTGCAAAAGCAAGTAAGGGTACGAGCACCCATCCCAGTGCTCCGATGACAGGGTCAGAGAGGGCATTAACAGTGGGAAATGTGCGTCCCCCTCTTACTCTCTGTCCCTCAACTCTAGCCTGCTTGTGTGTGCTGTCTCGAAATCATACTTTTGGATGTTATGTGAACCCTGTGACTGGACCAGAAGGTCATCGGCTCAAGAGATGTTTTCTCACCATCTGTGCTGGCTAATTGTAAAAGCCTCGTTTCCTGTGAGCTGTGCATGAGGCAGAGGGACAATGTGCTAGAAGAGCTGAGCCATTCTGCCATTCTCAGCTTGGAGCTGGCCAGTGAACTCACACAACAGATTATTAACTTGGGGAGCTCACAGACCTGTGAGAAAGAGCTGAAAGCAAATTTATTGACCTTATTTGAATTGATACCTGAAACTTAGTGTCCTCTTGCAGCAGGTAACACTGTTAGCTTTGGCCCGAAATGACTAGACACGTTTCATTATACAAACTGGTGATAAAACCGGTTATCTCAGTTATATTCAACACCTTAGCAGTTAAGAATCCTAAAAACTGCCTTTCTGAGATACACGGATCTACAAATGCACCGCGTGAAATCCTCAGAGGTTTTTCCACATCCTTCGCGCTCAGTCTGCATCAAGCTTAATCTTGCGAATAAATCTTGCCCCTTTCCACTGCACTGAATGAGAGGGAGCGTGATTTTATCCTCTGGCCACTTGGCTCCATCAGCATGCCCTCCCAGCAGGTCACTTCACACACAGGCTGGACATGCTAAAGGGAACAGTGCAGCACACGAGCCATGGGCCATATGGGAACAATATCACACAGCTGAGAAGTTACAACTGTTAGATTCTGAATGTAAGAAACATCAAGGACTTGGTGCTTTTGAAGAGCTAGGACAATAACAGGAGCATGAAAATGACCATTTAAAGGACATAAATAAACTTTATCACCACAGCCTAAATGCTGCTGCAATCTCACAGGAGGAGTGGGGTACTTTGGATGGATCATGATGGGAATGGACATCTGTTGTCAGTGATACTTTCTAAGTTTGCTGTGCCTGCTCAAGTTCCCCCTCCGTCTAGATGATTTCTGCAGAGACAGTGAGGTGAAGTCTTGCTCTGGACTGCAAAGCAAGAAATTTGGGTACCAGTACTTAGGCACGTAACTGGAATTTGAACATTCTTTGAGGAACTGACCGAAATACCTTTTGAAACAGGAAGCTAAGCTTCAAATGCAGGCGAAGTCAAGCTTCAAACAAACAGACAAATCCTGCCTAACGCAAGGTTTGATAGAAGCATTCACTACTGTGTACATCTAGTGTAAAAAAAGGAATTCCAGTTAAGAAAATACTTTTCTCAGAGACTTTGATGTCATGTCAACAGATGTCAGATACTGCTTAAATTGTGAAGCCTACTGCATCAGTTATCAAGGTCTCTCATTCAATTTAAAAAAATCAGAATTAACATAGTAATCCATTTCCTTCTCTTACTATTGTGGGTACATGTTGTGATTGATGCTAACTGATGTAAAACATGCACCTCATACCTTGACCTCTCCCTGTCTGACTTTTTCTGATTTACACACAGATTGGAGGTGCACTGGACATGTTGGCAGCAATAATACAACAGGTGCCCTGACTGGGGACTTTGAACCTCACCAGACAGAAATGCTGCATCCACAAGAACCACATGTAATGCTCTGTATTTCTCGGAAATCATTCCTTCATCATCAACACCTTCATCATTCGTTCTCAACTGGATTTAAAAAATAATTGCAATATATTTAAGAGACACTAGAGGGAAGCCAAGATGTCTCAACAACCTGCTCTAATAATAATGTCTCAACAATCCTCTCTAATAATACTGCCTGTAGTCCTAAACCCTGTGTTAAAACCAAACATCCTTAACACGGTGTAGAAAATACTGGTTATACTTACTGTGTCTAAAGATGCCAAACAAGTTATTAATTTACAGGATGGCTCTGCTGTTTCTTTTCCACTGGCACCCCGCATGCTGTGACGCTCCAGGCTGTTCCCTCCAGGTGCTCTCTCGGTGATGCCCAGAGCCTGGAACTTTCACAGTTGTAACACTTGACAGTAATCTCCTGAAGCATTCAGACAGTGTGATAACTTGCTAATATACACTGTAAATACGAGTGGTGAGTATGTTGGTGTGTTTTCTTCCTTATTTACTGTTTGTTGCCTGTTGCCCCAGTAACTTCTACTGTGGACCTTTTCTTTTTTGTTATTTTTTGGATATCCATCACACCGATAAGGCCACCAGAATCTCCAGTTAAACCTCCCTGTGTGTCCCTTCACCAGCACTACAAAAAGGACTCACTTTCACCCAGAGTGCAGAGGTCAGTCTGATGCAAGCATGGTCTGAACAACTGGTTTATATCCCTGCTCTGAACCGCACTGATCAGGCACAGGGCTTCTTCAGGGTACACCAAAAACTCTGGTCACGTGATTAACTTCTCCTTAAGTCCCCCTTTCCTCTTTCCCAACTTCTTACTCGGCCACCCACATTTGTTCCCAAACAAGCACCTGGTCACCCTCTGTCTCCAGTCTAGGATGACTTCATATCCTCACTTGTTATTTTACAATAGAGGTGCCCTGGAACTTTCTCCCCTGGCCATCAATTCTGTGAAACCAGTACTGCTTTATTTTGCCCAAGGCAGACTTCAGTTTCTCAATCCTGCTGTCTGTTCAGAAGCGACGCAAATCAGGGCTAACCATCCACACATTTACCTTAACATATCTGTTTATCTTCACTCCCCAGCAAAAGGGGTAACAAAACAAAAACAAAAAAACCATTTGATATACAAAATAAGCTGATGGTAACACAATGCCAAAAATAGCTTATTATGTTAAGTGCAAGGGAGAAAAGCCTTTATATAAAGCTTGATTGCAACAACATCTCAATTTACCAGTTTAAATACAAGACTTGCATTAAAATATTTCTTCAGATACATCTCTTGCTCTAAGGTGGTTTTTAAATTTATATACACATATCCAGTTGTAACACTTGACAGTAGTCTCATGAAGCATTCAAAGAGTATAACTTGGTAAGTACACACTGTAGATATGAGTGCTTAATGTATGTATGATTTCTTCCTTCAAGAGTTTGTAACATTTTGTTGAGTACTAGCCTCGGACAGGTGACCAGCCACCTGATACAGTATAATACCCCCAAGCCCCTCCTCAAGTCCCACAGTCTTTGCTTCCACAGCTCACTGGATCCAGATGGTGTTGCCTCTTTCTGGTCTGCGAGACTCCACTGTCAGTTCACCAAAAGTAGAGAAAAACTGCTCCATTTCTTTCTGCAGCATATCATTCCTCTTCTCTGCATCCTCCTTCGCCCGCTCTGCATTACGCATTTTGATTTCTACCATTGTGAACTTCTTCCGCTCTTGATCCAGCTCTTCATGCAGGGCCATCATTTCAGTCTCCAGGGTGAGATTTCTCTGCTCCAGGCTGCAAGAAGGAAATAAAAACAGACAGATCCTGATCAGCACTCCTCACTCACTCAAGCAGAAACGCACACCACCAACAAATTCATACACGTCTTCTCATTTATAAAGCGTAGACTGAATTTCTGATTGGCATACCTACAAACCATGGCTTCATCAATGAACTGTTCTCACAGGCAAGCTTTTTGGTAGTTTCTTAAAAAAAATAGCTTTGTCTCTTGAGTAGCTCATTTAGAAAATGCCTTTGAACAGCAAAAAGCACAGAAGCAAACTACTCCATCTAATTCTCCAGGAGCAGGCCAACTATTCCTTTTACTTCTGGAAGTGTTGACATCCAGCTGCTGCTAGTTGCACTAGTGTCACCCACAAGGTCAGAACAGCACCTTGAATGCCTTTGTTTCACTGCTAATCTTTCTTCAGCTGATCTGCCTGCTGTATCTATTTGCCAATATGGACCTGCATATATCTGTAAATATGGGTGTCACGAAGTTCAGTAAAGTGAGTACAAGGTGCTACACCTGTGTCATGGCAATCCCACCTGCCATGGCAAACACCTACAGGCTGGGCAGACGAGAGATTGAGAGCAGCCCTGCTGAGAAGGACTTGGGAGTGATGGTTGATGAAAAACTACACGAGCTGGCGATGTATGCCCACAGCCCAGAACTGTGTCCTGGGCTGCATCCAAAGCAGCGTGGCCAGCAGGGTGAGGGAGGGGATTCTGCCCCTCTGCTCTGGTGAGACCCCACCTGGAACACTGTGTCCAGCTCTGGTGCCCCCAGCATAAGAGGGACATGGAACTGTTGGAGGAAGTTTTAAGAGGACTGGAGCACCTCCCCTACAAACACTGAAAAAGTTTGGGCTGTTCAGCCTGGCGAAGAGAAGGTTGTGTGGAAATCTCATTGCAGCCTTCCAGTGTCTGAAAGGGGCCTACAGGGAAGCCAGAGGGACTCTTCATCAGGAACTGTAGTGATAGGACAAGGGGGAGTGGGTTCAGACTGAGAAAGAGTAGGTTTAGATCAGATGTTTAGAAGAAATTCTTTACTGTGATGGTGGTGAGGCACTGGCACAGGTTGCCCAGAGAGACTGTGGATGCCCCATCCCTGGAAGTGTTCAAAGCCAGGCTGGATGGAGCTCTGAGCAACCTGGTCTAGCAGGAGGTGTCCCTGCCCATGGCACAGGGGTTAGAACTGGATGATCTTTAAGGTCCATTCCAACCTATACCCTTCTATGATTCTGTGATGTTAGTGGTACTAAACACACAGTCAGCACACAAATTAACCCTACATGCAGTGCTCTACTACACTGCACACTATGCTGGAAATAGTGATGCAGATGAGAGACTGCAACACTCCGTGTGCTGCATTTTGACTGGCTGCTGCTGCTGCCAGCAGCTCTCCTGTTGTGATCTATGACTTGCAGTGCCAGAGGTACCAGTGCACAGAGCTGCTGTGTAACAGAGGTGAGAACAGAAAGACTTGAACAGAGGTGAGAACAGAAAGTCCCGAACAGTTTGACTGAAGAACCTTTATTACAAAGAGAGCACATTCAGCTCTGCACTGCTGAGTGCACTAATTAATGCTAAGCCCAGACTTTGAGGTTATTCACTGATCATTACAACTATCCACCCCAGCAACCTTGCTCTGTAGAAGCAGAGTCTGCAGTGTATGTAGACAAAGACACATCCATCCCTTGCCCTCTTTTAATGGGTCTGAGCTTTGAAGGAGAGGCTCAGCAGCAGAGCAAAGACAGGACGATGAACAGAGGTAACTCCCAGATGCTGCACTTCCTCCAAGAGAAGTAAGGACTGGAAAGGAGTCCAGGAGTCTCCCCAGTCCTAAAATCTACACATGGAATACACCAGAACATTGCTTTCACTGAAAGGTGACACTCAGTTGCCTTTCTCTCAAAAAGAGGCATGAACTAATGGAAACACTGTGAGAGCCTACTGATTCTGTTAATTAGATTTTATACAGACACTCAAAAGGTTCTGGCTTTACTATTGACACCAACAGGATAGTGTGTCACAACCAGGGCAAACAATTGCTCCGAAACAAACTCCGCTGGATCACGGTATCGCTGCAGCGATGTCAACACTGAAAGATTACAAATCCATTGGCAAGCACTTAGTGAGTGACACAGTAGTGACTGCAGCTAGCGCAAGTCATGAGAGGGAAAACTTGGATTTACTCTGCAAAAGGCAGATGGTAGAGCGCCGAACCATCTTACCTTTTTATCCTCGTCTCATATTCTAGTTTTTGCTTGGCCATCTCTTGCTTCAAGCTGGACACCAGGCTGTGCAAAGCACTGTGATTGTTGGTACTGTTGGGCACAAACGTTTCACTGTTATCGCTGCTGCTGGTGGCTCGGCTGCTATGGCCCCCCACACTCCTCCTGTCACTTTTGTTCTCATAGTCACCCGGGTTAGAGATGTCTTCATGTGGTGGCCCGTCCAGCACAGAGTCTTCAAAGTTACCTGCATAAAAGTCCTGCTCAGGGCAGGTGGTGGTGGATGAGCGACAGGAGTTGGAGTGCTCCGGGAGGGATATTTCACACGAGGACGTGGACCAGGTAGCACTGTCCACACTCTGTTTGTCATCAGAGTTCACCATAGAGAACTGCTGGTGGACATTGTCGTAGGTGGAAAGCCTGTTGTGCTGGCCCGACTCACCCACCGACGGCTCCCTCTGCTTGTTGTCCCTCAGAGTGACGTAGCCATTGGGCACCCAGCCCGGGCTGCGGCTGCCGAGGGTGTTGCTATGCCCGTCCGTGCTGGACACGCCCATCCGCACCCCTCCGTTCTGCACGCTGTGCGTCCCCATCTTGGTCACCGGCCCCTTCAGGGACGACGTTCTCCTGGTTTGCAGGGAGCAGTTTGGCAAGGTCTGGCTCTTCTCCGGGCCCTCCACAGAGCTGCTGAAGGACCCGTTGGTGACTATGCCGCTACCTTTATTAAAAGCAGGATTTTTTTTCACCATGAGTGGCGGGCTCCTGGTGACATCTGGTTTCTGGATGCTGTTCCTGGGGCTATTTGTCTTGCTGCCTGGCAGAGCAGCCGGAGACTCACAGTCCATGCTTCCCCTCTGGGGAGACTCGGGCGTGTCCCAAGAGCAGCGCCTCACTGCCGTCTCCTTGGTATTGTTGTTCTCTTTGTTCTGTAGCTGCCCTGCAGAGGTTTTCTTTGGAATTTCGTTGTTGTTGTTGTTGCACACCTCAGGTCCCATCTGAGGGTCTATATCCTTGGGAAACAGCTCTTCATGTTTGCTAATCATCACTGACATGAGCTGCTGGACTACTACTGTACCTGAAAGGAGACACCAAGCACGTGGCTGTGAATGGCCTGTTTTGTTTAATGCATAAATATATTTTATCTATCAGATTCCACAAATACTTAGCAAACATTCTGCTTACACAAACATTGACACAGTGCATCTATCTGTGTAACACCCTGAATGTTTAACAAGGCTGAAGTGCCTCTTGGCTACAGGGCCACATCAGCATGATCTCTTCCCGCCATCACACCAAGCCAGCGAGGCCTTACAGACCCCTAAAAACAACGGGAACATTTGCAAAGGAGCTGTTACCGTGACAGTAACTGCATCCCATGAAGACCGCAGGAGGAGATAATGAGCAGAACATGGCAACATCATTCTAAGTGATGGCTTTCCACTCAATGTGGCGAACGTTTTAAAACCAAAGTCTCATTCTGGCACAGCACTTGTGTTTGGTAGTTTAACAGCAAATGGGCAGGCAAGGGATTTGCGCTGCTGGAACAGACATTTTAGTCTTCTGAAGCAAAACAGTGCAGTAATGAGACAGAATTAATTTAATACGAATGCCTTTAACCACTCCATAGTGAGACTATATGCAGCCAGAGAACTATGCCACATTACAGCACACTGTGGAAGTAATGCAGGGCCACAGCTTGCTGCTTCCTGTAATAGATGGCCACCCTTCCTCTCAAAGAACAGCCCCTTGGCGTGCACACCACTTGACTGCACTGCAATTTACACACTAGCATTTAGAACTGGTCTTGGCATGATAAAGATGTGCAACCCTATTTTGCTAAGCAGACCCTCATTAAGGTTTATTAAGAATATTTCAGGAACAAGGTCAAGGTAGTTATAATAACCACTTCATTTTTAAACTGCTAAAAAGCTTTCAGAGGCATGCTGTGCTCTTCTAATCAATTAATTCCCACTGTGCAAAATCATTTCACATCAACTCCTTTGTAATACTCTGGATTTTGTATCCTACCCTTTTAAAATACAAGTACCAAGAGTCAACTCAACGTGAGTACTCAACATCTTTTTTAGGTGTTCTCACTTGTTTGTTTGCTAAGGCAAAATGATACCTTAGAACTCCGCAGTAGGAAAATTCATTTAGCTACTCCCATGGCACACTTAACTGAATTCCTTCTGAGAACTTTACCTGTTGTTTGCAGAACTTTACTACAAACACTGCATTGTTCTCAGGCAACTTTTATGACTGCATTTGACAGGAAAAAATTTCCCTGTGGTTGGAATTCTGAAGAAAATCTCTGTTGAATCAAACAAAACCAACTCCGCATCCCCATCATAAAGATATGGTTCCCCATAGCTGCATGGTTGATTTTGAAGGATTGTGCAAGAAAAGCACTCTGCATCTTCCAAAAAGCAAGGAGAAACAATGAAGGGTGGCCATGAGCACCAATCAATGTGTAGTTTTTGTTCAAAGTTCCTACACATTTAAGTATGTGTAGCCCAATTGCAAATCAGCCCTGTTTTATGTCGAATCTTATAGTTACGCTTAAAAAAGGTCATAAATCTGTTTAATCAAACCTGTTTCGCATTGGTTAAAAAAGTGTATGTGTCTTCCTACAGAGAACGTAGTATCCATCCCATTCCCTACAACAGGCACCACCATTTTAATTCTAAGATTGTTGATAAGCAGGCTGGAGACTTGCTCAGACAGTATTCACAGATTTCATACGTGATTTGGAAATGCCATGTTTCCGTTCACAACAACATAGTCATCGTGGTAAGAATTAAAGGGAAGAAGGAGGAAACGAAAGACTTCAGAAAAACAAGTAAACAACATAGTGTACGCAGGACTGTATCTGAGAAGAGAAAAAGCATCATACTCACAGGACAGTAATAATTCCATACACTATCAAATAAACTATGAAAACTGCATTTTTTGATTTTTTAACGCACAGTGTGTACAGCCCTAATTTTTGAAAAAGTTGAGTAAATCCTACACATTAAACAAAACATGCTTGATGGCGGAAAAGGCATCGTGTACTTCATGGAGAGTTAAAGTCACAAAGACTAAGACTAGAAGGAAGTCACAGGAGGACATGGTCATGTCCGTATTTTTATCTTAATCACAGCAAAATGCTACAGCTAAGCACGGCTGTAAGTGAGAGCATGCAGCTGGTAAATTGATTCCTGTTGTTCAGGAAGGCATAAAATATACAACTGCCTCATGGGGGTTCTACATGGGTCACTGCAGTGTGAACCTGAGCTTTTCCTCGTCCTCAAGAACCACAGGTGAAATATTAACTGCACTCCAACTGCATGCACTGAGTACATGTTTGCAGGAAGCTTTGGCAGAGAAGGCACATGTTCAGTGAAGTTGCCAGGGCAGAACAATCTCATGCAAAGTCTGTTTGCAATGCTGCACGTTTCAGTACCTTTCACAGTAACCTGCAAGATTTAACCCAAAATCTCATTCAGGTTGAAAACTTCTGTCTCTGTATAACAGATATATGGAACTTACTGCACATACTGCATGGACTGGTATGCGCTGGTAATAAACCTAAAGACATTTCTTCTTTTCTCTTACAAGTGATGTACAGTAAGCTCACCTTCCATGATAGTCAGAGGATCTTCCACTTTGGGGCGCAGGATGTTGGGGCCAAAAACCGTAGCCAGGTTTTGCACACTCATTTTGTTTACACCTGAATACGACTGGACTTCATCAAGGAATCTGTGGGGAAGAAAGAGATCCTTAAGGAACATGTGAGGAGGAAATTAAAAAAAAAAGTCAAATCATGTGACTGTTTCTTAACATAGTTTAAGTATTGCATTCCAAATGCAAACAAAGCCAATAATTGTAGTTAGAAATGAGAAAAACACGGTCCTATCAAGAGGAGAGAATATATTCACTTCTACTTTCTTGCACTCCTTGCCTGCTTATGAAAGAAAAGTCACAATCTTGATAGAGCAAATTACTAATTAGTCATGCAGTAAACCTACAGTTTTAGTACCTTCACTTGAGTTCTCCAGTCCTCCAAGCATGAGTAATGTTTTTCCTTCAGGGCACACAAACAGACAGGTCTGTCTGTCAGCTCACACTTATAAATACCATTGTGATAGTCTTGCAAGAGCACTTACCTACAGATGTATTTCAGCAGATTGTAATTGACAGCTGGCAGGCTCTTCACTTGCTTCACCAGTTCTTTCAGGCCCTTTAAGAGGTTTAAGGAAAAATAAAGAGTGAGTAGGCACAGTTTTTTAATATTTTATCAGAAATTTAGAAAAAAAAGTCAGCATTTCCAATTACAAGACAACAAACACACCACTGAAACTGCAGCATTAAATACAGGTTATGATCAGGAACAGCTTGTAGAATCCATTTTGGATTTGGCTAGCAAGTCTTAGCTCTGGAAAAAAAAAACGTGAAAACAAACATCTTGGTTTCATCATGTCTTTTCTTCTTCTTTCACTCTTTCTTTCTTTTTGACCAGCAGCTCCATTCCTCCTGCTAATAACAAGGCTAAGGCTTCCAACAACAGTCCTGGTTTGAACTAGCTGGCAATTCCTGCAAGAAAATGGTTATTTTACCCAGTTCTGGTCCATACTAGATTCTGACTAATAAATTACTCCTGATTTAACAGCAAGAGCTGAACAGCGACCATCAAGGATCCTTCCTTTTGCAGTTCAGAGTCTAATCCATGAAAATGTAAGTCTCTTCCATGCAAAATGGAAACTATTGACTACAATGATGTTTACTTGAACTGGATTCAGTGACATGCAATAAATACAGCCACACACCTTTATTTAGACTTCCAAAGGACCCAGGTGGCAACAATTTTCATACAAGACCTGCTTCAATTACTACATGCTCATTTAAATTAGGACAACCACCAGCTTCTCTCCTCCTGAAAACTGGAACAACCTTCTATTTCATCTTACTCGAGTTACCAACTCACCGTTTCTTCCTCCTTGCTGAGCATTTTGGCACAGGAAAGAAAATCTTCGTATTTTGCATATGGTACGACTGGTTCTGGGAGTTCCCTTAGGTACAGCTTAAGCAGTGAAGCCACGGTGTGCACATCTGTGTTGCTGTTGGGGTGGAATACAAGAAGTCATTAATGTGAATCAGGATGATACTGTGAGGCTGACAGGCTAAAACCTGACACTTTTCCATTGTCACTCCACATTTTACTCATCAGCAATATATATATTCACAAACCCTACCTGCAATCTGGTTTTTGTTGGATTTTCTTCTCCTATAAAGAACTCAGGATACCCACAGGCAAATGTCTGTCACCTCTAGTGATTTATTACCATAAATAATTACACCTAAGGCCCTGTTTGCAGAGATGGGTATGGAAGAGATAGATCCTGGCTCTTGTTGACAAGCATCTCCCTTCAGACATGCAAAATTCATCTTAAATGACGCTTTTCGTTTTCACCTGAGCTGGAAACAAGGCATTTACACAGTGGGGATTATTCTCCTACTAGAGATGGCCTCAGCTCCCAAAACATGCCCAGCATGTCTCAATTCCATTTTATCACCCCATCCTCTGTTATCAGTATTCAGGAAGCAGGTTTTAAAGGAAACCATATACACCACAGGTATTTAGTTGAAGTCTGCCTACTGGAATTACAGCCCTTTCCCTGACATGCATCTTTCTCCTATGAGCTCCCACAAAATAACTACTGTGCCTTTTAGCTCTACTCTTACACTGAGAACCTGGATATACTTTACACTCAGAACCACAAATCCCTGGGAAATGAGTTTTAGCTCTATCCTGTACCAAGTAAGCTGAGACACCACACAGAAAACACCTGAATGCTTGCAGAACAGGTAACATCACGGGGCCAACACTCAAAGACCTGATATGACATGTGCTTCCCATAACTGCACTTGCAGAAACTTCAGGGTTTTTCTGGATACAGCTAGTAGGAGCCTCAGCTGTTTATCAGGCACTCTAAAAGTAAGAACATAGGGAGATGGATCAAAATCACAAGTTCAGAGTATGCAGTCACACTTGCTTCAATGTTTCTGGGGTGTGTAAAGTTACACGCTGTTAACTTAGGAGGACTTATCTGAAAATAAGTAAGTAGAGATTAGATACAAGGCACAAGTTAGCATGAAGAAATCTCTCTTTCATTATGTCTGGCTCCATCTCTGGGTTTAGCTACTCAGGCATCTATTCAAATCCTTATTGGAATGTTCTGCATGCTTTCCCTGGTTCAGATAAAGAGTTGTACTGCAAGCTGCTATCTTTCACTCTGATTTCTAAAAAAATCACAGAAGGGGGCACTAAATTTTGCTTGTTTCATTAATAAGAAACAGAAAATCCACACACATGCCTACAGTGTGCATTATTATGTATTTTCTTTTTCTTTGAAGACTTCACACATGGAGTATTTTCTTAAACTCACAGTGCCTCAAAGGGAACCACTGGTATTTGATGCACTTAAGCTTTGCTAGAGGTATGTTAATCATTATTTTGGAATAGTCTGCTAAAACAGTAATGGCTTTTACTAAGTTAAATCTTAACAAGAATGGTGGGAACAATGTTAGAGTAATGTTATGGTATGTCAAAACAAAAGAAGAGGGAGGATAAAGCACTGTATATGTTTAAATGTTCACCACTACCAAACTCCTCAAAATGAATTCGCAGAAAACATTTCTAATTCAAACATGAGTAATTCCCAGCCCAAATTCCAAAAAGCATTTTCTAGAGAAACTCTATAAAGTACTAATGCAAACCCACGTTTTTAAAGAAAGCTCAAATTCTAATCTCTTGATTGCAACCCTCTGTTGTAGAGTGGCTTGAATTCACACCAGTGTTTACCTACACCCCCCCACTTTCTGGATGTGTATGTAACAAACGTGGGAAACTACTAGCATGAAACTAGGTATGATTGTACTCTTTGATGAGATTTCAAATGCTAACTCAGATTTAGCCTCTAAACTTTCTGTTCTACTTATTCCCAATTCAGCACTGATTGTCTTTCTAAGATTTTATTATTACTGTTTTTGCTATTTAAACAAGCAAACTCCTCACACCTTGCAGAAGAACTTAACTACATCTTTACAGAGTCTATTTGCATAAATCTGGAGAGGTCTTTCCAAAATACAAGAATCAAACAGGTTAAATGAGGGCAATTACTGAAAAACAACTAGAAGCTGGCACACAGGTCTCTCAGTAAGGGGATTACACAGTAACATCTTCCTTCTTTGTACTGCCAGGATCGTGCTTCGTGTAGTATGTAAGGATAATTTTACACCAGTCCTCGCTGTGGAATACTTGCTCCAAGAGGATACAGCAGCTGAAGAAGGGGACAGAAGCCCTGAAAACAAATGCAATTTATAAACCTTCTTTCTTCAGTGTGAAGTACTATTAGATTATCACTGCAAGAGGTAAGATGAGAGCCAAAAATTGTGGGTCTACCATGGAAGAACTGAGAGAGAAATGGGGAGGCAGGATGCGGAGGAGGAAGGAAACTGTAGGAAGCTTTACTCTCAACTTAACTTCCTGAAGCACATGCTGTATTTACAAGTATATAGAAAGGTGTTTTATAAAATGGGATTAGAAATCCAGGTCGCAATCAGCAGACAGAGGCACATACACAATATTTTAAAGTATTGTTTTAATCATTATTATTTCCTTAGGCAATACCACAGACTGCCACGAGATGGTAGGGTCGCAAAGTAAGATTTTGGGACATTTGTTATTTTCTCCCTTAACTGTACTGGACCACTTCATAGGACTCAATCTATCTGTACAGAAATTACCATACAGATTTGGGCAACACAAAATATACGCAGTCTGTATACTGCTTGCCAAGCTCTTTAAGAATTGGATTTTTAAATTCTGCTGATCAACATTTAGACACAGGCTAGTAACTTTCTTCTTTGAGCGCAACTGTGGGTATAAAAATGTCAGTATTTTTATAAATAAGGTAACTAAAAGACTGTCTCTCAGAATCTGAGATTTGTTTAGACATTGCAATGTAGTTTGGTTGGTTTTTTTTCACCTTTTGCTCTAAATTTAAGAGGAAAATTCTAAAATGGAAGACTCCAGTCCTACTGCATCTGTATGTTGGGTGTTTCAGTCCACAAATACCACTAAGCACTTTTCAGTCACAGAGTAGGTTTCAAAGAAGTGCTGAACTGGAGGACTGGGAGCATTTATTTCCCTTTTTAGTGTACAGTGTTCTATCCACAGTCTAAGTCAAACAACAGCACTCACATTTCTGCCTTGAGGATAATTGCTGTAGTTTTTAAAACGTGGGTCTTTGCAGGCCTGTGGAGGACCTTTTCCTCATGGACTTTTTCCAGTTACCACTGATCAGTTACAGACAAGGCAGAATTTCCCCCTTCAGCACTGTCCTTGCTTACATTCCAGAATCATTACAGCTACAGAAGTTTAATGATTACACCTATCTTCATATTTCCTTTGCTATCTGACTGTGTAATATCAAAGTGTTTCATGATTACACGTTCATAATTAACATGATTAGAAGTATTCATTAATTTTTACTAAAATACAGTATGTCAATTCTGGCAGAAAATCCTCTGTTATCTAAATTGGAACAACTCTCATTAATCAAGGCAGACTTTCTCCAAGCGCACAATTACGAGCTTGAAATGGGAATGACAAAGCACAAAGTGGGGAATTGAATGTAACATAAAAAGCATCAGCAAGCTGAGAAACAGCGATTTCGGCATGTTGCGGTGGGAGGTCTGAGGAAGATGACTTATCTCACCGAAATATTAATACTGCATTCATGGTGGCATTTCCAAAGGAGCATCCCCCCCTCCACTGCTGTTCAAGCATAGGCATGACAAATGCAAATGTGTCCCAGCCTCTCCTTAGTCATCAGACTGGCCATATTCAAAGCCCATTCATCTGAACTTTGTCATTAATATCTCTCATGGCGTTGCTGTTTTAACAGCACTTTCCTTTGTGATACCACAGACACCGTGGAAGTGGCTGTCAGACCGATTACACTGCCTGGAGTTTTTCACTCTCTCTACCATAAACAACATCCCCGAAGCCCAGGAGGTCACCAGAAATCCAGGCATAACCCTCGCACTCAGACCAGCAGACAGCGTGCTCAGAGAGCCGGAGTCAGTGCTTCAGAGCACAAAGCCAACGAGCCCCTCATAAACTCTCCGAGAGGAAGTATTAACAAGGCAAGGTCACATTACAAAAAGATTAATGCTGTGCCAAAAATAGCTCGAGATCATGATGGCACATAAACAGTTTGCATGAAGAACAAACAGTAGGGAACAACAAGCTGTGAGGCTATAATTCAATTTAGGAGTCCTGGTAATAAAACAAACGAGAACATTACAGTTTGTGTACCAGTCTGACTGATTTGGGGAGTCAGGCTTTCGTCCAGAAATTCAAAGGTCAGGTTAACTTAACGTCCTATATGATTTTTTTTCCCCTATGTGGGTATCTTCAAAGCATTACTGTATATAATTTTCCTACATAATGTAGAGATCTAGTACACACAGTCCTGCACCTCATCTAAGTACCAGATTAAACTCTGCCTACAACTTGTGAAACATATATGAAAGCATTTACCATTTTAAGCCCTGAGCTGTCTCCTCCTCTCTTTACTGCTGCAAAGTCTGGCTCTAGTACAAGCTAATAACTGATCTCTATTCTTGTTTTTTGGTTTAGACAAAGAAATAAACCAAACCCATCTTGCTCCTTTGTCCTCGTGCTCACCGTTTTTACAAAGCATGCTACCTTCCACAGTCCACAAGGAATACTGAAGATTGGCAGACTCTATTTCCAAGTTAGATACCCACTGCAGTAATTTTAACAGCAGCCAATTTATTCAGGTTTATAAAGTCTTTAAAAGCAGCAATGAAGACAGCAATTTAGGACAAAGAAAAAGACAAACTCTATGGGGAAGGATGTTAAAAGTTACTTCCAAAAATACAGATCCTTAAAGAGAGACACAAGTGCTTTCAAGGTAAGGAGGGCAGAGGTCTAAGAAACAGATGGGTTCCCTCCAGGAAAAAGATTTACCAGCTCCAATGAATATGCTGGTAATTATTTTATCTCTCGATAGATTGTTCAGAAAAACTGTTAAGTTTCTCCAAGATTTTCCAGGGATTGTAAGCATACGTAAAAACATGGAAACCCACAACAAATAAACTACCTGTTCTTGTTTACTGGAAGAGAAAGCCACAAATTTTGCAACCCAGATAAGAATGCTTGAAAAAACCACTCTCTCAGACCCTGCACATAGTAACAAAATGTCATCCCTTCTTAAAGGCGACCATGGCTCTCTAAGAAATCATTGGTCACTGGCAAATGAAATATTGACCCTTCCTTTTCTTTTTTTTTTTTTTTTTTTTGATCAGAGCTGACAAACCAACGATTTCTGAAACTGAAATTCATGCGAAGTAACTACAAATATTCATTCACTGCCAACAACTAAAAACACTCTGAGGACACCAAACCCAAGTAAAAACACAGCAGGACACCAATTAAACTGATTTAATGACCCTTGCATCACACTAGATATATCTCCTAATGTGTATTTAATTGCTAGACTAGGTCTTTAAGTTGTGCCATATGCAGAGGTTATTTCTACTAGCTGGTTAGAAACAGGGCTGGAATTGGAAAGGACATGGAAGTGGGTCCAGAGGCATAGCTGATGAGCAGATTGAGAGGATCAGGGAAGAAAGTCTGGAACAGGCAGAAACAAGCAGGAATTTTCACAGGCCTAAGGCCATTTGTGTTTGGCAGGAACAAGCTTTCGAGTAAAGACTTCATTTCACATAAAAATGTGGAGTTTTAGGGATTACTGCACTTTGCCAGTACAAAGGCATATAAAGCCCCTTCTTTGTGGGAAACTATCTGCTTCTAAACAAATTCTTATGTACAGGCTTGGATCTGGAAAACAAAGAACAATTTTTACAACCAGTGTTTTCTACTTGCTGTCTGCACAGTGCCAATGCAGACTGCGGCCCCATTTAGACACGTCCTGTTTCCTGCATTCACCAAAATTTGAAAGCATTCTTTGCCTCTGGAGGAGGAAAAGAATTGTGCATGTGCTCCTTCTCACCTCATCCTCCTCACTGTCTTATTTTGCTTCAACAATCCCAGTGATTAAATGCACAGGGACATAGCAGTTCTACATTTTGGATTATTTGGCTCCAGTGAATAACCATGTGCCAGCTATGACATACTACCAACTTAGGAACCTTTTTTCTCAGCTGACTGCAATGGTGACCGGAGCAGTAACATTTTGTTCCTTCTTTAGAGCAATTCATACCCATAAGAGAATGCGTTATGGATTTTGTTTTGCTAAATATGTAATTATGGGCTTTTCTTCTCTCTTGTGCATGCACACAAATGCTGGTGGGCGATCTAACTCTTAAACTCTTCTGAACTACTGAACTATACACATCAGTAACAGTTATGAAAGTCCAAGCCACACACATCAATCACATTAATTTTTATTAATATTTGCTTCAGTGACATTTCAAATATTTTTTCTCCCTGAGCAATCGTATCTCACATGTCATCTGGTAGTAATTGTGACGAACAGCAGATGGAAAGAGGCAATATAAAAAGAGAAATCCAATTTTGTACCCCTCCTAGGTAAAAATTGGAGAACAAATCCTTATGCAATTTTCCTTTTGCAGTGCCATAGTCCCTGTGCTAATTTCAGAGAACAAATAGTCATACTTCACTTTGTGTCATTACAGATGTGTGATTTGTAAAGGAGATGAGGGACTTTATAAGTAAGACATAAGCCACACAAGAAGAGAGAAGCAAATACCCCAAGGGCAAAGAAAATGGATTCCCTGGAGGGGGCAATTTTACACAGAGGTGGAGCTGTACTGGAAATACCAAGGATATTTCAAATAGTAGCAAGCATGAGTGATTGCCTAATTGCACTGCTAGTTCCTTAAAGCAAATTTCACAATATGTGCACATACATTCAGAAGGAGTGAGGTATTTGTTGATTTTTGTTTCTAAACTGACACACAATTCTGAGGCGTTGTGTTTTTCTTCACACTAAAGGCCTCGGCTGTTTTCAGCTGTAGCAGCTGCACCTCACCTTTCCAATACTGCAAAAAATGATGATGTTTCAGTTTGTATAAGAGGGGGCCTGGGGTGTTGGATGTTTCAAATCCGACACAGGGTTTTCTCAGTCCGTGAGTTTAAAAAATTTCAAACGCTTGTTCCATTCTCATACATGGCTCTTCAGCAACACCTTGTTCCAACCATAAGATCCAGATCAAAATTAGTAAGTGAAAGCTTTTTCCACTGCGTTTTTATAACTGACTTCAGTATTGGAACATCCAGCTGCTAACTCACATGAGAACAATCATCTCTCAGGTATGTTTTATGTTTCAAAATATGGCTGCATTTTCTTTTGAGCGAAGCTATTCCACTTCTTGTTTCTAATTTTCTTTATTTGCTCTGCTTGTGGTCTTCTCTGTCAAAGGGGTGCAGACAGGAAGGCAAGAGGGGAGAAAGAAGGACAGGGTCTCCATAGAACTGTGGACAGCAGCTGAACTCTGGGCCAAAGAGCAGACCTGTGCCTCTGAACTCCATCTCCCAACACCTGTAAGGTGATTCTAAGGTGTGCAACCATCTTAAAACAGAGATGACATTTTGAAGGAGTACTGACCATGGGTGTATGATCTTACCTTTGGGTCTGCTTTTAATTCTATGTTATGTATTTTACTGAATCGGCTATGAAGGCATAAAGAGAAGAAGGATTATTTAATAGCAATTTATCACACAAAAATACACACAAGCCTGCGCATATATTTCAAAGCATCTTCACATGTTTTAAAGTCTTTGTCTGACTTATCTGCACTTGCACATGGAAAAAATGTGAGTATGAAAAATGGCAAACTCCTCAAACATCAGCTCTTTGTGTTAGTTCCAACACTGATGACAGCAGCCAGTCTTTCTCCCAGTCAGAGCCCAGTGACCCAGCACTGCTACGGAAGTGTGACCTGTATTCCATTGTGTTCCATGCCCCAAGAACAAAAATGTCACCTCTGCTCTAACTGCAAAAATCTCTATTACTATTGATGTATGAGAACCAGCAAAATGTGAATTAATAGAGAAAACCTGGGTAGATTTCGCACGATGGGACTTTTGGCTAATAATAACATGTAATTACAGATTAAACACAGGGGATCTGGAGGTTCACAAGACAAAGTAAGCATGGATGCCTAACCATATGTATTTTTTTCTTTCTCTACAGCACTTTTCATATCATGGCCACTTTCCAAGAGCTCAGCTAGCCGAACAGGCTGCATCAAACCCGGAGCCCATGCTGCTGTTCAGCACAATGAAAAGTTACCCCAAACCAAGGTCGTCACACAGCTACTCTGTAAACACTGTGAAATGAATTTCACCTCAAGAGTTTACAAATGGAACAACAGGTTGGAGGAAAAAAGCAGATGACCAATGGAAACGATGCAGAGAGCAGAGCAGATCCACTTGGCTTCTGGACCACTGCTACACCTAAATCACACCTCTCCAAACTCAAATGTGAAAGAATAAACAGGAAAAGTACCCTGTGCAAGACATGGGGACGTACAAGGTCAGTGTTCTATAAATTCTCAGCTTCAGAAGCAGAACTGCAGGACCAGCGATTTATAGGCAGCTCCTGCTGATGTTTCTAATTGCTAGAGTAGAAATTACGTGCATCCTTCACAGCAGTAGCATGTAAAATCTCTTCTCATCTGCTAAAGCTCAGCCAGCATACCTGTTCATGGGGTTCATTAGTCTGTGCTACAGATGTTGCTAGATAACCTTGAAAAAAAATTAAGTGTGGCTCAGCCCTGGTCTCATTTGTTTGGAGTAGTTAGAACTTGTGCACTTCCTTCAAGCTGTACCTCTCAGTGGGGTGTTCAGTACATCATCTTCCCACTGTTCTGGGTGGCTTGTTTTCTTAAGCATTTCCTCCACAATTATTCGGCTTATAGGCACAGAAAAAATAACCTTTTCTTTCTGCCATTTGCCCACTCTTTGGTAGAGACAGACATGATCAATAATATTTATCATAATGTCCAAGTAAGGAAAACGTACCCTGTAGATGCTTCTTTACCATTTTTAAATCAGCTACACGGTATTTGAACAGTAAGTGAGCATGCCATAAACATTTATCAGCTAACACTGTCACTTCCCATAGTCCTCTGGCTCCATAAAGCCATTTACTCATCAATTATCCTAACTCACCTTCAAATGAGAAACTAATAAAACTCATAGGAAGACAAGTCACTTTTCTTTTCCAGAGCATTATAAATTCTTAACTTTTCTTTTAAAGTGAGGGGCAGGACTGAGGAAACTGTTGGAGATGAAAGAGCATTACAGGTGTCTGCCTTCTGTGCATCTGATGCACAAACCTTCAAGCTTAATGAATCTGCTCACTTCACAGGAACAGGGAATGGAGGCACTTAAACGATTTCCAGCAATCAGGTTTGAATTATGGCATGTTTTTGCACTAAAAGATCAAGCTACGCTTTCCTTCCTGTTACTTGGATCGCTATCAGACAAAGGTCTCACATAATAAATGCAATCTGCCTCTTCCTCCTAATTCCCATTGGGCCCACAACTGCAGCGAAGCATCCTGATGCCACTGTGGGAGTGTGTTATGGATGTCACTTAGGGCACGTGCTGAGGACAACCACTGGTCAGCAGTCTCTTGAACTGGAATTTTGTGACCATCATACACTGGTTCTGATCAGAGTTAAGGAGTCTATGCAGCACTCATAATCCACTGGTTCTGTTTCTCTGATTGCGCACTCTGGATATGTGACTGCTGCTGTCAATGCTTACAGGAAGAGAGAACAAAAATTACAGGAGACCACCACTGCTTACAGGAGAGTAAAGTCACACACAGCTGTGTGAACAGGACTAGGTTTTCCTTGGCCCAGAAACTCTCATTAACTCTGTAAAACTGCATAAATATTGGAATACAAATCAGACCTGGACCCTCAAGACTTCATAGGTTTGTTTTTATGGTCAGAGTGACTTTTATTATAAGACCAAAGGCCCAAAATTATAAAGGAATACATGAAAGTATACTTCCCTTCCAGTCAGTTTTATAGATAGCAGAACACACTGAGATTGGTGATAACAGAAATTCTTCCTTTGTGGAACTGACTAAATGCCAGCATCACCACTGCATTTCAAATGATATTAGGATCAAGGCAATCCAGATATTTTTGATTAAGCCAAAACATTAGCAATACTTCTCCTAACCAACTTTTCACAAAAGGAAATTCTCCAGAAACGCTTTGAAATCAGACATCAAAGTCAGAACAAAAAAGAAGACATTTCAGAGCTGTAATAGGAAACACACAGAGAAACCTACAAAAACATGTCATTCTATCTGCTGTTGCCATGTGTTTTACAGCACCGCGGGTCAGCCAGCCCAGTACACCGTGTCCTGCCTCGGCTCCAGGGAGTGGGGAACAGCTGGAGGGTTTTACCTGTCAAAAGACGGCTTCTCTCCACAGTCAAACGCATCCTGTAGCTCCTTGACAAGATTAGCCTGCCCGGGCAGTCGGAAAAGGCCTTCCTCCTTCAGCCCCCGCTGTCGGATGAAGTCCACGCACTGCTCCACCAGCATGGGAGCCAGGCGGTTCCCATAGCGCTTCTCGTACCGGACAGTGTCTTCCAGCTTCTGCCCAAAAATACCTGCGCCAAAAAGAGAGCTCTGAGCATCATAAACACATCTGAGGAGCCCACGCGATTTGCGGGTCATTTAAATGCCTGGACAATAACCTACTGCTTTCTTAAGAACAAAATGCTCAATTTCACCATTGACACTCCTCTGGAAATACACAGCAAAAACACAAATAGGATTTTCTGTCACAAAACTTCTGATTCAAAAGTGATGCATATCTCCACCTTTTTTAGTAAATGCCTAATTATTAAGTACTTCCTTTATCAGATCCAAAGACATATAAACATCGTCTGTACACACGGAGGGAAAAATACTTATAACTCAGCATTTTGTCCCTACTAAATGAAATTATTATTTTGTTCTCCAAATAGACAATGATAAATCCATAATGCATTACCAACTGCATTACCACCATCTTTAGCAATAATAGATTTTGTGTATGAAAAGAAGCTCCTGACATGAAAGGTGAAATATGTCAGATGAACTGCAGGAAACCTGAATTCGTCCTTAAGCTCAGAAGAAAATGGAGGTTTTTCGACAGAATTAATTCCAACCCTGATCTGAGGGTATCATTGCTACCACTGGAACGACAGCTACTCTTTACAGCTTATTTTGCCTCTCGTTTCAAAATGCAGAGCAGCAACATAATGTTCAGGCATGTCATCTGTGCTGGAAGCTCTCTCTTGAGACCACCACTTGCTGAACAGTACCAGGGCTGTAGCAAGGCAATTCAATTTCTATATATAGCAAGACAATTAATAGTTCTAAGGCAGTCACGACCAGAAATTAAAGACCAAATGACTACTTCACTTTCGCAATGACGTACACTGTAAAGTGGAAAAAAAAAAAAAGGCAGTAAGCTGTGCCCTTCACTGAGCACACTGCTCCTACTGGTTTAAAAATATAAAATATTCAACAAGAAAAACTGAGGTGTTTTGGTTTGCTTTTTCTAAAAAAGCCCAAAATTGAGCTAGACAGCTTTTGATTTTGACCTAAAAACTTAATTCACCCACAGACTACAATTCAGATTGAAGCATCCATCTGGGTAACCTTTAATGAGTACATTTTTCCTTGAACAGAAAGGTAACTTACGCCTCAGTTGCAGGTAGGACAGTGGCCTTGCAAATGCTCAAGGATATAGGGCAAGTCTCAAGTTAACCATACCGAAGGTCTGGGGTTTGTACTTAAAAGCAATTATTTTTTTTTTGTAGCAGAAGAAGCAACTGGAGAGAGTAAATGATGTCCTGCTAAGACATCCAGAGAGTCTCTGAGATGCAGAGCAGTGTATTTTGTGATTTCCATGGTACCCACACTTGGGGATGCCAAAACCAGCAGTAGGTAAGAGGAATGAACATCACACAGTCACTCTTTATTAGCTCTCTTTTCTTCATGTTGTACAAAACCCAAAGCTCAACAATTAGCAGTTAAGGAAGGAATTTTTAAAATTTCAGAGTCAAGCTTAGAAGAATACTGACTGATGTAGCATCCACAAAGCTCGAGGCCTTCAGGCTGGCAGAGGAGTTAAGCATGCTAAGTATGTTTTCTTAATTCTTGCACACCTTCCTAACCTCCTACAAACTGACTATGGGGATGGGAGGAGTATTAATCGAATTTGTGTTTCCTGTATTTATCCAAGTTATCTAAGAGTTGCAGCTGGTCAACACAAAGAAAATCCTGAAGTCCTTCCATTTTCTACACTCTCCTTCTCAAAGTAGTGGAATTAAGGAGGAAGGTCCACTGAAAGTCTGTTAAGGATCTGTGTGATTATGGGAGTCTGGGGATTTCAAAGTTGTTAATATACAACAAGGCTGCAGCTCAGTGCCCCCCAGTCTGTCCTTTCTCCCAGATGAACAAGCCCCATTTTCTCTGCCTCTCCTCAAAGGGCATGTGTTCTAGCTCCTGAACACTTTCGTGAGCCTTTGCTCAACTCCCTTTAATATTATCTCCACCTCCTGGTTTTAGTGGGTTTTTGTTTTGTTTGTTAAATGATACAATATTTGGAATATGGTCTAAAAAATGCTAAGCAGAGGATGTTAATCACTTTCCTCCTTCTGCTAGCTCTGCTCCTGCTGATACTGCCCAGACTGCTGTCAAATCTTCCTTGCCAGGTCCACTGCTGCTTGTGTCCTCACTGTCTCCCAGCTCACTGTCCCCCAGGGCACCCAGGTCCCTTCCCCAGAGCTGCTTCCCTGACGTTATTCCTTCCTAGGTGCAGGGCTTGGCCATCCTACTCCAGTTTGCCCTCTGAACATACAGCCTAAGCTTCTTTGCAAGAAGCCATGAGATCTCCTGATTTCAAACACAAGACTTTTTGCCTCTTTTCAAACAAAATACAATAGGATATTCCAATCATACAATTACAATGTACACAGGATTACAATTCATGCCCACTGACAGTCCAATTAGCAGGAATAAGCTTTCTCCTCCTGGCTATACCTTCTTCTCACCATGCTAACTTTCTTTAATCAGTAATGCGCCTATTGCAGCTTACATTTGCAAGAGAGAGTAAGTTCTCAGACCTACCAGAGTGCTTTGAAACTTGTATTAGTAATGACACTGCAGTCAAAACACATCACTTTCCATTAATAAATTTTTTGGACGCTGCATTTTTCTTAGTTCATTTTAAAATCGGTTTTCAAAGCACATCTAATAGATAATGAATAAAATCAGAATAAGGGTATTTTGAGCAGTGGGAGCAAAAACCGTTACTATATTATTATAAATTGCTGATGCACCGCAACACAAAATGTATTGAAAACAGGTGGGAACCATAAAGCACTAAGATGTCTGTAACTGGAATTAAACACTGTTTTTCAATTTGTTTGGCATTGGAATTAATCTCAGGCAGGCTTGGGTTGGTGTCTAAGAGTAGACTGAATGAGATTCTCCAAAGGAGGCACTTCCTCCACCTCACAAACGTAGAGCACTGCACCAGGCAGCACTTGGCCATGAAATGAATCAGTCATGATAAGCCTCCACAAATACTGACTTGAAGTTACAGACTTGCTGATGCCTGATGGCAAAGGTACTCTGTTGCCAGGGGCAGAAGGGGCAGAAACGTGACAAGTCTGCTTCCACATCATGTTGCCATAGCTTTTACCCAGCTCATCATCCTTCTGCTGTCTCCTGGGTAAGGTGCACCTCTCATGCCACAACTAACTGCCACAGAGATACAGCAGATGAACAGTCTACAAGCATTAAGAGGTTGACTGTTTGGAAGCAACGGCATTCCTGTGAAGAACTGCAGTTCCATAATGTCTGGCAGAGAAAATGGTGAACACTGTCAGCTGTAATTGGTAACTACTTGCACCTCCTTTACAAAGAAGAAAGGAAAAGACAGTCCAGGCCATGGACACTAGAACATAACCAAAATCACGGAGATAATCTCAAATGCTGTTTCTTAAGAGTAAATTTCCACTACAGTAACCAAACAAGAACCTCTCTTTTGGAGAAGGAAGTAAAAGAGAGCCCTCATAACTCATGTTGCAATCCAAACTCAAGTGGCTCCTCCTAAATCTCAATGTCTCCAAAATCCAGAAATGCACGGATGCACAAGAGCTGACCTGTGGCTTGGTTTATCCTTGGGGTAGGGTGCCAGAGGAGAAACAAATAAATCAACAAGAAACCATGAGATTCAGAACAGCATTGGCTTGGCTTCCCCACAGCTGGTGGAAGGCAGGGAAGTGCACAGGATCCAGTTCTGACCAGTCATTAGATTTAATCAGCAGAACTGCTTTTTCAGAGAGCCCTTGCAGGTCTGTAAAGCTATATCCAATTAAGCCAAGATCACGCATAACATCAAAGAGGAAAATCACATGCTAGTAAAGGGCATGCTGAGCAGTTATTCATTAACTAGAACATTCCCGTGGCAGAAGTTTTGTAAACACTTTGAGAAACTGGGTTTCCATGCTTAACAGATACCCAGAAACCTTATGAAAAACACCACAGTGCTATATGCAAATTCTGCAAACGTCTTCTCAAGAGTCGTGGAAGCACTGTGGTTATTTTTCATGGTACATAGTCACGGTTAGAGTATGGCTTTAAAATCTAAGAATGCTGTTAGTCAATGATTTCCCCAGCTAACTGAACACAGGCAGGGGTCACATCTAAAGTCTATGGGCTTCTGATTCAGGAGGAAAAAAGAAGAAAAAACTAGGTGGCCGTTCTGCCACCTTGCTCCATATAAGGAATGGTTTGAAATAAGGAATATCTCAAAAAAGCCCACCTGCCACTCTAGATCTACCACAGCACATGCATTCAGTGAGCCAGAAGGTTTCAGACAGCAAAAGACACTGAGGGCTGATGTTTTCATAGACTGCCCACACCTGTACATGTGTTCTCCCAAAGTGCAGCAAAGGATCCTAATGCTTCCAAAACAAGTTCTGGTTTCATGGGCTGTACTGATCAGAAAGGGTCAGTTAAAGCCAAAGGAACTGATCCCAGCTTAGAATCTGGATGTGAGTTTTAAACGGCTTTCAATTCTTCATCAGTAATTCATTGATAGAAAATAACAGATCAGATGAATGGCTTTCAACAGCAGGGCTGGGAACAAAGGTCCTGGAATAACACAAAGAAGTGGCTGTCATGGCCACATAACACCTAATGTGGAGTTTTTAATCATTATTTCCCATCAGCTTTCTGCTCAGATATTCCCCAGCAGTACATGCTCTTTCGAGTGGATCAAAGACAGGGAATATTTTCTTCTTCTCTACAGAATTTTGTAATGTACAGGAGAGGAAAAACCTCACCAAAACCAGTGGTAGCAGAATTTTGTTCCTGCCTGAATCATTTCCTTCTCTTCAAGCCTTCTCCCAGCCCCAAAGTCAGTGTGATGCTGGCAGTAGAGAAGGCAATATAAACTCCCACTCTGGAGTTCAGAACATTTGCGCACCCCAATAACCTGCTTAGGAAAAACAACCCTGAAATAAGAGCACTTGATACAGGAAAGGAAAGGAGACAATCTTGAAAACATCACCAGGAACTTGTCACAGTTGATAACATCAGAGCCTGCACTGTTTCTCTGGCCACAGCCAATGTCACCTCCTTTTCCACAACTCTGCCCACCCAAATTCACCACATTATTGAATATTCTCACCATTGCACGCCTCCCTCAGGTACTGCTTTCTCCACTCTCCCTGCATGTTCTCTATGGACGTTCCTGGGGTGGTACTTAAACAGAGCATCTGCTCCAAGCTGGAGTTTAAAGATGTTTGGCTCTGTCTCTGTTCACATGCTGCCCTCTGAGCTTTGACTTCTCCTATGACATGACCCCCAAACAAGTGTGGCATCTAATTTTTTGGTGCTAATCACAATGAACTTTGATCTGGATTTCCAGGAAGGGCTCTATACCTGGTATCACTGGTGAAGACGACAATGTCATGGTTCCCTTGTAGTTCTTCCCATGACTAGTCAATGGTTTTCCCTGATAATTCTGTTTTCTGCACAGCTTAGATCTAATTGATCTGCTTTATGCAAGTATGGATTAGGTATGCAGAAGGCTAGTTTTGCCTTCTTTTTACACTTAGGTATACAATCTGCAAATGAAGTTGTAATCATTCAGTAAACCAATTAGTAAGACAAATATAGTTAGCCTAATGTGCCAGTGCAGCCAGAGTAAAGGCTTGACTGAGTCCAGTTAATGTTCATCTATCCACTGACTTCAGTGGGACGTGGACCAAGTCAAATACACGCCCTAGCATTCTGCAGCTCTGATCAAGGGGCCTTGACAGAAAACCTATATAAGAAAGCAACTGAAACAAATTTTACATAGAGGAAAGCAAATTAGCAGCATCACCTCCATCGCTCTGCCCTCTGCCCCAAACACTGCTGCTTCACTTGGGAGTTTTAGACATGGAGAGTTTCTGTATCAGAACATACGGGGGAAGAATCAACAGCTGAAGCTCTTCTTGGAGCAGCTAAGGCTGTACCCAGGCACAAAGGCTGTCTGCAAAATTATCAGTTAATCCTTTATTCAACTTCCAAACATTTCTCAAATAGTTAAGGGTATAAATGGGGCACAGGAAACTCTAATTCACACCAACACCTTTAAATGCTATACACATGCACATCCTCCTGGCCAGCCTCCAGCAGGACTGAACTCCAGCAACCAAGGGCCTTGGGAAGGGGGGCACAGGGGGCAAACAGCTCCCGGTGCTACCTCAGCTGCAGGTGATAGCTGATCTCTGCAGCAGTTCTGCAGTGAGCCCCTCACTGGCTGTGATCCTTCGTTCCAAGACATCGCCCCTGACTGCCTGCTCGCCAGCCCTCAGAAGCAATGATGTCACCACATCGCTGCTGAGGCTCGGCAGCAAAGAGCTGCGTGGTCCGGCGAAAGGGCAAATGGCAGCAGGGAGGAACAGCTGAGAAAGGAGCAGGGGAAGAAGGTGGTAGAATCTGTGTAAGCGCTGCGTAAAATAATTTCTTGCGCTTCAGAAAAACATGACAATTCAGCCCTTTGACTTGGATTTCTCAGTCCAGCAGAGCTTTTAAAACAGAACTAATATCCTCTTCTTAGAACAGAACTAATATCCTCTTCTTCCCCTCCACAAAGTTTTTGTCCTTGTCATGGAAACAGTTTCTCCCCACCCATTCCAAGTGCTGTAGCACCTTACCATCACTCATCGTATCTCTGTCTCAGACGTGTGTTTCCCTTCCAGTGCTTTCAGCTGGCATATTATGACATCCAGCCTCCTCTTTGCCCTCTTCCCCCGAGTATTGCCACACTCTGCTTCAACAGGAGTATGTGCAATGCAAAACAAAACTGGCTATAAACCTCTCTATGCAGCAGGTGAAAAGGCAAATGCAGGCTGCAGGGCAGCACGATGAAGTGGCAATGCAGCCCTTGCACCAGGACAGTGCACTGTACAGCTACACTTCAATCCATCAGAAACCTCTGAAACCAAGGACTCAGGCCTCTGCACAGATGAACATTTATCACCTTGCTTTGTTCCCTCTCTTCTCCCTCCCTCCTCCCACACAGACAAAATGCAAATATAAACTCTTTTTCCTGATGTTCTGCCAAACAGGCAACTCAGAGCATCACAGGTCTGATTCCCTCAGTGTTCTCACTCAATTCTGCTCAGAGGCACTGCAATAATCTTGTCTCATTCCACCTCACTCCTGCATTCACGGGCTATTATGTAGAGGAGACAGTATCTGCTGGCCAGCTACAAACAAATGAACAAAGGAGTAAATAAATCATTCCTGGAATGTTGGCATCTGCATTGTTTAATGCCTTTTGTTTCGGTGCTCTCATCTGCCCCTGCACACTGAGCCCCCTTGACTTCTCCGAAGCCATGGCTTCACCAGCAAAGCAGAACGCAGCGACAGAACAGACCTACCTTTGCGGAAACTAAAACACCGCTTAATTCTCCTGTAAGTAGTTTTAGGAATGAAGGGAGCTGCTGCTAAGGCACCTGGGCTGCGGACTCCAGCATTTCTGTCTTCAGGCATCATACAGGCCAGAGCCCCCACGTCCCTCAAAGCTCTCCTTTACCAGCAGCATCCAGACGCAACACCACGATTGCTCATCGTTACTGACTGCTGAGGGGTTTTTATAATTGTGTATTTTCCTCTGGAGCTAGGAGATTTGTGGTCTTCTAGATCTTGGGTAGGGCTTGAAACGATCTTGATGTTCTCTTCCCTGCTTCAGTTTTGCTTTGGGGAACAATTTCCTTCCATCTATTTCCTTTCGCTTCTTTTATTTCCTGCGGTGAGACAACTGCCTATTATGCAATGTCACAACAAAAGAGTTTCAGCAAAAAGATGTATCTTCCATTCAAACAGAAGTGACTGCACAGATGGAGGGGGAGAAAGACTTCTTCCTCTCAGCTGGAACAGGAGGCTCAGTGGCAGAGACTCTAATTCCACAGCAAAAGCTCAGCACTGTGTGGTGTGCAAGGCAAAAGAGAAGAACAATACCAGAAAGGCCACGGAAGAATCCTTCAGGATACGACACTCCTCGCTGGCACCCTTTATTTCTGCAAGTGAGAAGCAAAAACAACAGTCCCTTCACCCGAAAGGCTCTTTGTCCATACCAGATTCCTCTCAAAAGCCCTTTTACACAGCCAGCTCCTCGCGTGATGCTCTCACGGGCTTCTCGCTTGTTTTATTGCCTTCCAACTACCAGGAGCTCTCCCGGGAGAGGCGCGTCAGATGCGGCAGCGGCGCATCCTCGCCGGCAGGATCCCGGGAGCAGCCGAGGAATGCGTGCCTGCAGCGGGGGATGCTCCGGCGGCTCGCCGGCAGCGGGGCTGCGCTGCTCCCCGCCTGCGCGCAGCAGGTGCGGGGAGGACGCGGCGCAGCAGCCGCAGCGCGGGTCTGTGCCTCCTCGGGTGACTTGGAGTTGACTTCAGGCGCCCGTCATGTGCGGTGGCTGGGAAAGCGAGCAGGCTCTGCCTGGCTCCTGCAGGAGGTGCCAGACCTTGTGCTACTACCCCTGCTAAAATGCTCCTTCTTCTCGCCTCCTCCCTCCCCCCGTAGTTGCAGGCTCTGTAAAAAATTGCCTTTTTAATCTAATCAGGAAGGGAATTTCATGTGCAAACAGGCATTACATGCCCTGCCTCATTTACATTTCTTTTCCCTTTCAGATTTTTCTTTCCACAGTTACCTTATTCTTTTGGTGCAAAAAACAACCTGTTTCTGATGAGCTTAGCAGATTCCCACTTGCCCCCCCTTCCACCTTCTCCTTCTAGCACAGGTTAACAAATAACAATTTAATGATAAGGTTAATCATTTACAGAGCTCCTGGCTCTGGTACCAGGAGTGCTCTCCCACTGCCAGACAAACTTTAAATATCAGTGGCTCAGCAAGGCTTGTACACATCCGCTGCACACACACACACACACACAGAGCTTACTTACAATCCTTAAAAGAACCAGAAAATTCACATGTTACTCAAAGTGGCACTTGACTCGTGTGACACCAGGCTATTGTGGTTTACCATTAAGTACTGAAATTTAGGAAGCTGATATAAAAATAGTGCTTTGATTAATTAGCTGTCTGAAATAATTTTGTGTTGCAAGTAATTACTTGTAGCTGGCCAGTCGTCATCATGTGATTGCAACTTTCCTGTATCTTTTTTACAGCCATTATTATATATAAAACCATTTTTACCTTCAGCAGCTACAGCTCATAAAGGCAGGCTCTTAAGACATCTTAAGCCAGAAATGCCTGTCTTAAGAAGAGGCAGACTGGTGCAGCAGCTGTAGCAACATCCATGTACCAAAGGATAATAAAAATATGAGTGTGCCCGGTCATTCATAATTACAGAACAGTTAACAGGATCTATCTGTACTTGTTAAGATAGCTCTGACTATCAAGCAGTTAATAAAATGGGGGACATGGTGGAAACTCGATTCTTAATGGTGACACATCCCATGATACTGCCTTTGCCTTGTTATCACAGTCAAATCTTCTCCATGAGCACTACACTCTAAATTATGTTCCATCTATTTTTGCGTTTTCCAGGGAGTTAACTGTTTGCTTCCCAATACAAACAACCCTGAATCAATATACTTGCTCAAGAAACCCAAAAAGAAAAATAAGAATGTATTTCAAAGTATTTTAACTACAAATGAATTGAAAACGTAATGCAAGGATTGCACCCCTCTAGTTTTATGCAAATCAGCAAGCAAAATCCTCAGTGAGGTGCTTCCCTCAGTAACTGGTATTAAACATTCCTACAACAACGATGGTGTCCTGAGAATTTTCTTGGTGGCTGGAAGGATTCCCAGCTGCAAATCAGAAATAGCTCTTGCCCTATAAAAGCAAATGAAGAGCTGGTGAAGAAAGCACAGGGTCAGGACTTGAGAGATTTGGTTTCTATTTGTAGCCCTGCTCATGGACTTGGGCTAGAATTTAGTTTCACCTAATCGCAGCTCCCCGCCTGTGATATGTAGAGACACCTCCACTTGCAGAAGAACAGCAAGGCTGCCTTTCCTCATTATCTGCCACAGAAAGATACTGTGGTGCAGGAAGCCAAGTGCAAAAATCCACCAAGATACTCTTTGAAAAATCCACTTCTGCTAAGCCTCCAAATTTATTACTGCCACAGAAGCTTATGCTGCTGGACTGGAGTAGGAGAACACTGAGGAGCTCAACACAAGGCCTGCTTTGCAAAGAGAAAGCTGGGGATGGGTAATCTTTGTGCTACATAAAAACCCAGGTTTCTTACCTCGGCTAATTACAGAAGACTGTGCTACTCATAACTTCCCTTTCCCAAACCAAATCCATATGCCTGTAGCAGTTCATGTCTTTTAAGACAAACCTTTCACTTTGTGAGTTTTGGGTTTTTTTGGTATGGGGTTGTTTTGTTTTTTTTAAGCATTCTAATACCAACATTCCCAGATTCCGGACTCTGCCATCTTATTTAACATAAAGGGCCAAGTGCCAGCGAGATGACTGCTTTGCACCATCTTTTCAAGGCACATTTCCCCAGGAGAAGCCAAGAAGGCAGTCGTGTTTCGGGGATGCCAAGCAGGCCCTAACTGACCAAGTCCCTCTGTGCAGCCCACCAGTGAAGCCGAAGTCCCCTCCTAAACACTGTGTGACCTGAATAAAGCACAAAGGAAGACAGGTGGCTTACAGAAAAAGGTTTCTTTAAAATTTCCTTCAGTCTCTCCCTCCTCCCTCCTGTGGTCTACCTGGCAGTTAAGAGAAAGAAGTCAGTAATCACAGTTTTCAGTGGTAACTGCACTTCTTGATCGTGAAACAGCACAGACAATCTGGCCCTCCTGACTTTTTTCCAGCAACTTGCAGACAAAGAAATCATTTGCTGCAGTGGTCTTCCACTGTAGGAAAATACTTCTGTCCTCACACTTAGAGCTTTGAGAGCTTCAAGGAACAGACTGATTAACGTACAGACATTTCGTGCAAGTGTATCAATCATACTCGTATTATAAGAAAGACATTATCACCAGAATAGTAATGATGAAAATTATTACAATAATTTGCAGCCCATTCAATGTAAGAGAGCTTTTTAAAAAGACAACTAGACTCCCAATGATAAATTTTGGTCCGGTACTACTGAAATAATTGGAGGTGTCAATCAAATTCCTACAACACTGTTAATGTTAATATTCTGAGGCACAGCTTTATATAATACTATTACTGGTCTTAGCTGTCACTGGCAGGAGAATTGCTGACAGCTTTTTGAACAGGCATTTAAGAAACATCATGGATGGTTTTTCAGCTGGTGACCAAAGGAATTACCCTGCCTCTCCCTGCAGGAAAGCCAATTTCATACAAGAGCAATCTTCTGTGAAAACTTCCCCTCACACTATCATGTGCTATCCTCATCAAGGGCAGTGGTTCCAGACAGTTCAAAGTCTTTTAACTGAGCCCTCTGCATGGAAACATGTTTACTCTACTTTTCTGGAAAGATCTAGACCATGCTCCTCTTTACTTCAAAACTCTGGCTGTGACTCAGAGATAACAGAAGAACCCCTGTGAGTCTTTGTGTATCTGTGAGCACTGCATGTTCCCTCAGTGACTCACCTCCTCCAAACGGTGCCCATATAACCCTGCGGATGGATTTCACCCAATCCTCCATGTCATTCTGCGTGCTCGCCATGAGTAGGTAGGTCTCATGATTAGCTGTCATCCGCTCTCTGTCTCCTCCTGCAAGACAAGATAATTGCACTTAGAAACCTTCTTGCTTCCACGCCCAGCCAAGCTCCTGCCAGCAGTCTGACTGCTGGAAGCACCAGCGGCTCCACGGCAAGCAGACATGGATACTGTGCAGTGCAGTGCTTGCTGTCAGACACGGCATGAAAAGAAGGTCCTGTAAGTACATTCCCCATGAGACAGTGAGAAGCTGTCATGCTTCCAAAAGGAAATGAGAGGATAAATGTCATCAGTAAACAAAAACAGCCCCATGCTGTTCCAAGAACCACAGGGGCCCGCACTAATCTGTAACTTGATACACGCACTGGAAATTTTGCAGCAGTTACTGTACCACGATGGAGAGAATAAATGCAGAGACAGATAAGGGCGCCTTGAACAAGTGGGGATTGACTCCATTCTTATTTTCAGGAACACACTGTGCCACATTCATGGCAATAACACTTGATACACCCAAGTGTTGCTGTGACTCCCTACGGAGAAGGCAGACGACACGGTACAACCCGCTGCCTTGGACAGCTCTGATGAGGATTAGATTAAAAGGGAACACACCACCTTTTTATCCTTTCTTTAAAGGATGGGCCCACACTAAAAAGGTCAAAACCAGAACTTGGCTGGCGGCAGCTCCATGTTTTCACACTTGTAGTACTGCTTCACCTCCATTCTAAAAGGTATCACGTTAGTGCAAGGGCACGTGGGGATTCAAACCACCTTTCCAGCACTGCAGAATGCCAAACCCTTCCAGAAAAAGAGTGGCATTTTGAAGCCCTTTCACCGAGCCAAGGGCAGAAACGAGTACATCACGCACAAATGCAATGCATCTAGAAATCCTGTCAGTCCTGTATTCACATCTTTCCAGCTTCTTACGTTCCCGTTTTTTATCCTAGTCATATCTAAAGTAAATATCTCTGTTCATTACAGCATGCTTAGTGCTGGGCATTGGAACAGCTAGGTTTCTAAAGCAAAATTTCTTAAGGGCTGGAAAATCCTGGCACAAGTATTCCGAATTAATCTACTCCTGTAGACTACGCTTTACAGAACTAGGACACACAACTGTAAAGGGGACTTAGCTGAAACTTGATGAATGTAAAAGCCAGACACTGGCAGATTCTACTGAAAACTTATTCTTAAGGATTGCACCACTATTCAAAACTTAAATTTGAACTCGGAGGTAAACAGAGACTCTGGTTTTCTACAGTCAAAACTCAGCCATTCATACACCATGTGTTCCCCAAAAAGGCATCCACACAAATAATGCAACAATCTGAACTACAGTACATTTTAGACTATACCATAGTTCAAAAGTGTAAAGAACACTGCTTTTTTTTTTTCTTCTAAGATATAGTAAGGATGAACCCATTTTAAGTGTCAATACTAGAAAAACAGCAAGATTAATTAAACTGCTTTTTTTTTTCTTTTTTAATCTTTCCAGTGACTAGCCCAGGATCAGTACAAAACATGGATCTTACTTCTGTGCTACGTTCCATCCTTTTTACCATGGAGAATGAGGGTATGGAGACATGGAAGCATCATCATCTCAAACCACAGCACTCCACATCAACCCTGCCCCACAGAACACACACAGGCAGGCCCTGGAAATCTGCTCTCCATTTTCACCTTTTACATAGCCATTTTGACCAGAACAGGAACAGATCTCTCCTTCAAGGACAAAAAGGAGACATGACACAATCTTCGGTTTACTTACACAGGCCTATTTTACACATCACCTAGAGATCTCACCCTAAAAAGACCAAAAAATATGGACAGAAGCATAAAACCTCCATATATTCTCACAGCTATTAAATATAATAGTAATAGATACAGTATAGGGAAAAATAATGCACCACGGCTGAGTCCTTTCTGTGGCTTATAAAACCTGAAAAAAATTCTTTATCTTGTCATATTGCACTGTAGCTCCTTTTCATTTCAGTGGACTAGGATCCTGCAAGGTGCCCCACAAAAAAACCCCAAAAAACATACATAAACATAATATATATCAAATCCAGGAATAAAAAAAAGTGGTGACCTATGGAGACAACAAAAAAGATGACACGTGATGTTCCTCTCAGGTGCTGCCAGACTGATCCATATTCTTTTAATAGCCTGCATGTTTAAATTCAACAGATTATGTAATATTTGCTTGGCATGTTGTGTAGTATTTACTAAGTTATCATGTTATGACAAATTGGAGAGTGTTCTCTGGACAGAGTGGATTAATCCCAGAAGTCTAGCTAGTTTATTTACAGTGTGAATTCCAGAGCAGTACTTTAGTTCAGGTAAACACCCAGTGAGCCAATACACAATCAGCCTGATTTTGCAGAGAAGGAGAGCATAATGTTTGGTTACGTTACCTTGTTACGGGAAAGCGAAGCTTTCCTAACAGAAAGCGCTTCACCATTTTATAGCAATTTTGGATCTACTTTGGAATTCAAATCCCTTTCTTTCACAACACAATATTGGATCTTGCAGGGTTCTCCTACTTGTGTGTTACGTAGATGTTATTCATTAACTAAACCCTCACTGAAAGATTTTTTGGGACACAAAAGCACTTGGATTTTTGTTTTATTGCAAATGTTAATTTTTAGTGAGACTGTATTTTAAATACAAAATCAACAAGATGAGACAGGAAGAAATGACCATGATTTGGGAAAGAAGTCATCTCAGGCACGAAACATCAGAAAAACAAAAATAGAATTAGAGGCTTTTTTCTGAATCTTCAGTAGGTCTGCAGGACACTTGTGAAAGTCACTGTTTAGAATATCCACTTCCACTCTTTTTTCCTTTTAGTACATTTATTATGGTTACAACGAAGCATGAGTAGATCACAATCTCCAAAAATCAGACATCTATTCATACCAGATACCAGCATTAAGAACATCCACTTGAAAATGGTGCTCAGCATGAAGTCACATCGCTGATGTGAATCCATGCTCTTTTCCATGTGCAAACCATAATCTATCCTACCTACATTGTTTTCTAGCTTCAGATTATGCATTCTCAAATTTCTTTGCCTGCATTTGCAGTCCAAGAAATGCCTAAGCCTGTGTGATGTGGCCTGGTTGCGAACAGCCAACTCAAGGGGCTGGAATATGAACTCCAGCATTTTCTCCCGTCTTTTTCCCTTTGTTACTTTGCAGGTGTCACAGGAGCTGGAAGGAGCAGAACCCATTCTACCTGACCAAAGAAGCTGACTCTGGCATGTCTGAGATGAAAAGCTGCTGTTTGCACAACTGATGTGTATATCCTGTACATTCCAGCCTCTGGAAACGGCCAAAAGTAATTGGATCTACACTGTTTGGAGTCTCAGAACAACAATGTACCATCACATAATGTTACTCCTGTAGCCCTAACAAGACCCTAATCCGCTTTATTTTCTTGGCAGCAGAAGAAATGAACTCTTATTCATTGAAGGAATCTATCCATAACACCCATACGGGTGCCCAGTGCTCCGTCCTGCCCGCTCAGGGGCTCGGTGACCCACAGGCTGATGCTGCTCGTACACACAGCACCAGCAAGGGATTTTAAGAACTCTTGCCGGCATCCAGAAAAAAAAAAACCAAACAATCCAAAACTACGGAGAGGCCAATTCCTGCAGGGATCTACTCCGCAGGGGAAAAGAGAGGGACGAGGCTGCGCTGGTGATGCAGCACCACAGCTCACACTCGGAGAGGCACGGGAGCAGGACTGCAGTGAAGGGGGATTGTATCCTGAAGTACCAGGCCCAACAGCTCTGCAGCTCCTCATCGCCCATCCATTAAAGGAGAATGCACAGACTTTCTGGCATTCAGTCCTGAAAGGTGTTTTTACTGCTTTGTAGACTCTTCCTGTCTAAGCCAACACCTTTCCTTTACCTGGATTGTACCCGGGCTGAACTCCGCACGAAGTGTTGCCTTTGTGCTGTTAAAAGTATCTTGGGTTTCTTGCTAACAGTGGTTCCAACATTCTTGAGAATGGAATGCGAAAGGATTAAATTCATACCAACTGTTTAACAGAATTTTCTCCCAGGAGGAACATCAAAAAACTAGGATTAATCCGATTTTTCTGAGCTGAGAATGTCATGGCCAACCTCACAAGAACATTCACATTCTAAACAAACACACATACACACACTAAATAAGTAAGTAAGTAAGTAAATAAATAAATAAAATTTTAAAGAAGATTTAGGACCAATTTCAAAGTGAAACAGTTTCCTAGTCCCTTGTGCATTTCTCTTAGCCACAGTTTCTGAAATCCTTACTCTCCTCAGCTTGGGAACTGAAAGAATATGAAAGGCAGACTGGCCTTACAACAGAACCCACTGGGTTTTCTTTACAAACCTCCTCCTGCTTGGATGCTTTATATTTGTTTCCTCAGGAAAACACTGAATAGTAAAATTTTAGCCTTCTGATGTTTCAGATGAATACACTAAATGCACATCCATATGATATTCAAACAGAAACTCCTGGCTACTCATCACCTCACAGCATGCTCTTCTCTGTTCAGGTGGATGATAAAACTGTGTAAGTTATCATTCCTGATCAGGACTCCAGTTTGTATTTTTTCACAAGCAAAACACCAATAATTATGATAAAATTCATGGCTCTTCCACTTTGCGTTCTTAAATTTTCCCCTTTGTTGCAAATGAACTGCACACTAATTGACGTATTTAATCTATGTCTATAGAAAAACCCACCTGGATTTCCTTCATCAACTCTCATTTTAAAGCATTTGTATTCAGACATTTTAATCCGAAGCAGAAATCATCTCTGCAAGTTGTGGAGATGTAATAGCGTATCAGAGAACAAGATAACAACCTTATTCTCCTTTTTTCCCTAATGAAACTCCTTGTTTAAGAACAAAACAGAAATTATGATTACCCAGCCTTGATAGTAAAACAACATTAACCACTGCTGCTTTAAGCACAGAAGTTTGACTTGATACACTGATGAACTACGGTTCAAATCCACGTCTGTCTTCCATATACCAACGCTGGAAACTGTGGGATCCATCCATCCTCAAATGAGACCAGAAACTCCATCACAGCTGTTAAACTTTTGATTATGTCCAATTTTAATGAAACGTAAGAACTTTTCTGCTGACCACCACCTATGCTCATGAACCCTGCGCACCTTGAGTCTGATGAAAATCACACACGGCTTCTTTCAAGGATGATATGGGTTCCTGCACTGTGCTGGTATGGGACAATTTATCCTTCAAACTGCCATCTAACTGGTAGATGAGTTTAAACACTAAAATGTTTTATGTTCATCCCAGCTGGGACAGTGGGACAACCTAACTGCAAAAAGCTTGGCTGGAGCACAGGCTGAGCAAAGCCAAATGAGGGAGCTAAGCTTCAGAATGTAACTGTATTTCAATAAGATTTTAATGTCTTATTGGGTCCAGGATGCATTGAAAACTTTTCTTCATAGCAAGTGACAATTGGTGTTGAAGGCTGAACAACTGCTGCATCTCACATGACTGATTTGAAGACCAAAAGAGACAAAGCTACTTGAAACTTGCTCTGTGTTTGCGGGATTTTTGTGGGTTTGTTTATTTATAATTCTTAAAAGCTTCTTCATTCTGCACATGCCTGGTAATTGGTCCTGTTCTTCCAGACGGTGTAAAGCTCAACCAAGAATTTACAGCCTTACCTCTTAGTTCATCTGAGAATGAAGAAAGGAGTACCTAGCCTAAGTTCAGGTCACTGCCCTCTTCTTCTTTACTACAAAAATGAAAGTCTGGACAACCAAGATTCTTAACGACCATGCAATACTTCATATCGTCAGAAGAATACTACACAGTAGCATTACGTCTAAAGCCTTGATGACAGATTGGGTTGAGGGAGATCTACAAACTACAATTCCAATCACAATTTCCCAGGACTGTCCTGTTGTATCTGCAGTTCTTGTCTGGCTCAAGGTTGGTTAGCCATCTAAAGGACAAAGACGTGGCCAGAGAAACACTTGTATCACCTACGTGCTTTAACTGACTGATGCCACCAGCACTCAGAAATCTCAGCTTTGACATACAGAGCTATCAAAATCACCATTTTTTACTAGCAAACCACATCAGGTGCACTATTACATTTCTCTCTTCACAAAGAATTAACACATTTTCCTAGAAAGGGAATCAAGTAACTGTGAACAAGTCCATAATGAGGATACTGCTTTTTAAATACTTCAGTACAAAGATAATTTTCCCTTGCTCGTATCCAGCCAGTCTTTTGCATTAATAATCTGCAACAGCAGTTTTCTAAACTACGGGTGTATTTTTTTGAAGGGAGCATATTAGCTTTTCAACATAAAAGCTGCAGCCTAATTTAAGTGCTAAATGGCAAAAGATTGCTAACACAAGTACATTCCCTGGTGGGCATTGTACTCTAGCACAATTTCCCCACTTGCAGAATGCCTGGAAGACAGCAGGGCTTTTTCAACAGAATGAGCTGTTTTCATGAAGCACTGAACCAACTGCTGAAATCAGGCTCAGGAAATGAATTCCTCATGTGTAACACAATGAGCACTCTGTACAGGTAGGTCTCCTGTGCTGCAGGGCTACATAAGAGTAAGTTTAGTGTTTTGCACAATAAAAGCATAAAAGCAGGGCCATATTTAAGCATTTTTTGTTTGCGTAGCTGTAATTATTACTTAAATACCTGAGCAAAGAACTGTGATGCTTGCTCATCAGCAGTTATAATTGTGTGAGAAAAAGACCATTAATGAGGAAAAGAGATGTGAATTCAAATCATCCCTCGCACAATGTAAGAGCTCTGATTTTTTCAGAGCACTTTAATCTTTTCAGGCATGTCTCATTCTTCCCCACTTCTTTTGCTGCCCTTCCTTTATTCCTAGTTTGAACTTCTGCTATGCTTCAAACAGATTTCATGGTTCTCCACCTCACCCTCAGCCACAGATCCCAAGTGGTACCTATTTTATAGAGTCTGTTCGTCTTACCCTTCCCCGTCACTAAGATGTTGGTGCCAGCACAGTTCACTTTTGTATCTTGCCCTTTCCCAGTGCCATTCTCACTTGAAAAAAATCTCATCTCTCTTCTTGCTCAGGGCACACCACCCAGAACATTTTCTTTACAGGTTTTAATAGAAGTCCATCGATCTGTGCAGACTCCATCACAGCTCTACCCTTTACCAGCCCCTGAGCACACATGGCCTCTTGCAATGGAATTTCATGTGGTGGTTTGTTTTATTTTGGATAGGCAGATGGGAAAAGTATAAATAAACAAAAAACCCAGAGACTGGCCATAAGAAATCCGCTCCTCTATATCCTTCATTACTACTAGGTCTTGAGACATATGAAATATTGATTCAGTTAGAGAAAAAAAAAAAAACATTGCATGCCACACTTGTCTATATAAATGTACAGTGCTGTTACCGTGCCCTATTTCCAAAACTTCAACCATAAAGAGCCTTCCTCTGAAATTTTGAGTTCAAGAAAGTAAAAATAAAGCAGAGTTTTGCCTAATGCCACAAACTATTAAAAACCTACTATGGCTTTTTTAGTTAAAACTTGTATACACAGAAGATATCAAATTGTCAGGGCTTGTGTCCTGGGGACAGAGACAAGAGAGATCTGCTTTCTGAATAGCTTGGTTCCTACCAGACAGCAAAACTTGTTTGGGACCTCCTAGAATAAACAGCAGAGAAAGAAGAACATGAGTTTTTCAATGACCTGTGAAGGGAGGAGTTCGAGGGTCACATAATGTCAAACATTAGTGGTAGTGCAAGAATTTGTGGGCGACTTCACTGTTACCTGTTGTAACTAATTTATTCTAAGAAAAAAGCATAAATTCAAATTATTACAGCAACTTGTTTTCTCTGCCCTACATGACACATCTTGAAGATAAATTACTGTCATTTGAGAATAAGAACCTCCTCTGAAGTATCTCAAGTCGGACACCAAAATGACTGTTATGTTACTTGAAATTTGGCTGATCTCCAAGCTGATTTTAGAGGAAGTCTCTGCAAACAGATCTCTGCTTCTAAGGAAAGAGGGGAAAAAGCCCCACGCATTTGCTGGTGTAGTCATAGCCAAATATGTAAAAAATTCTTCAAAAGAATTTGACTGTTAGAACTCTGTTTTGGGAAAAACAAGATCCTGGAGCTTTTGCTGCTGGAGAAATGACTGTCCCATGCTACCGAATTCTTTCTTTGCTCTTCAGCCTCTCATCATGAATTGCACTGAAGTGCAAACACTCAACCTGAAATGGATTTTTCTTAAAGGTCAGGTCCACAGCACATATTTGTGTGGCATTTGATCTAGCAGGAAATTAAAACTTCTGATGATTTTAAGAAAGGAAAGATCAATACCTGAATGGAAGTCCTCAAGTGTAAATTCACCCAGGGACTGGCAGGATTTACCTACAAATACATTGGCATGTGAACTTCAGGCTGCAAAGCCAGCAGGCCAGGATGTCAGGGCAAGGTTGTCCTCAGAGACTAACAAGAACAACATTCAAAGCACATGCTCACTTCAGCTCTCAGCATCTACTCATTAAGCTCTCCAGCTCTCAGCATCTCCTCATTAAGCTCTCCGTTCCTCATGAATATGGAATGTCCTGAGCCTTCAGCAGGTAAAAATCGAGATGCTCTTTTATCAGTCTAAACATGCTCTTGCGTGCACAACACAAGGTGGGGAATTAACTCAGTACCAAACAGCTAAATTCATGTGGTATTTCTTCAGAGAGGCCAGCCAAAAAGAACTTTCATCAGGAGGTAACCATCCAGTATCCCAGGACAGCGAATTGTGGCTAAGCCACAGCTTGAGACAGTCTTTAAAATTCTGTCTCATACAGTGGCCTACTCACAAGTAGAGTGGTCTGCCCCAAACACAGAAAACATTGCATGCCTTCTAATTTTACAGACAATTATTTTGTAATCAGACAGAAAAGATAACATCTTTCCAACAGCTTCCAAGAAAAGCAGTTTCCCTTCTCCATCAGGAACTGACCATACTCCTCCCTACTTCTGGACATGGTGCTTTCCAGTCTGCACTAAGTTAGCCCCAAACATAGAAATACTTTGTTTCTCCAGAGAGCAGCCAGCCCTTTTAGCTCATATCCGACTTCAAATTCGATCACAGATAAAAATAATAGCTCTTTGCGGCATAGATACAATACCGAAAGGATGCAAATATCCTAAATGAGCAGGTGTATATTACGCATACATGTAATTTTATTGAAGTACCACTTATTTAATAACGCAAATTCATGTTTTAGCAGTTCAGTAAATAAATCAAGAATAAGTTATTCAATAAAGCATGTGGGCTAATTGACAAATGCCAAAAACAATTACCTAATACAGCGTTAAGTCTCAGCATAAGACAACCTTGCTTATCTAAAGTAGCACAAGGTTTTAGTTCAGGACATTTGTTCCACAACTCATCTAAAGTCAACCATCTCCAGGAACATTGCGCCTCTTAGCACTATTTTGGGATATCAATTCAATATTGACTCCAACCAAAGTGTGCCGCTTAATGAATTATCAGCTCAACTCTCCAGTCCTTTAGACATCTCAGTCTCTGAAATGTCAAATTCAAGCACAGCTTTCATGTGGAAAGAGCCATGAAACACCAGTTATCTGCAAAGCACAAACACAGCTTAGTGTTCTGTACATCTCCATACCTTGCAATGGAGCAGGATGAACAGAAACCTCATTTCAGCCTTGTTCTGTTATTTATGACACAGACATGTTCATAATATGGTCTGCATTTCCCCTCTCCTTCATGAGCACAGAATGATCCCAGAGTGAATTTACTCCTAATCTGGGTAGGTCTATACCTCTGCCTTGATAGCTGGAGCCCATATACCACAGAACGTTTTTTTTCACACGAAAATCACTTGGGTCTCATTTCTGGCAGAGTGCACTAACAGAAAGTGCTTGCAAGGAGAAACACAGTGTATTTTGAAGTACTCCTTTTTAAAGGACATTATACAGTATCTACAAAGCATTTACTTGTTAAAAAGTATCAGTAAATCTATGAAGGAAATAATCTGCAACTAAGCAGACAAAGTTATTGAAGATACTTGATTTTTATCGTAGGAAAGAAACAAAGACTTCTTATAGTAAAGTCATGACAGCGAATGACAAACCTGAGAGGTTACCAGCAGGTATTTCTGATTTTGGCACACAATTACTGGCAAATTTATGGACATCAGTGAAGGGATTCAAAGTCTGACAATGGGAAAGGCAACAAAAATCCATCACTGACAACCAGGGCAACAACAGTGCATTAACCAATAAAGCCACACACTCAGAAGACATTAGCTAATACTGAAGAGGCAGCATCTATCCTCCAGGTAATCAGGGCCCTCTCACAAAAGACAAAGCCTTAACCCAGAGAAAGTTATAAGCTTAGGATAAGGACCTAATGATGACATACAAATACCTACTACTGACAAAACAGGAGACAAGAATTTAACTGCCATCAGCTCCTTTGGAAAATTTACTGTTCATAACCACCATGTGCACTGTAAACTGAGGCCACTCTACAGAAACTGGTACAACTTCCTGATGTCCTCACAGAACAACAGAAGTGCATGCTAATGTTAGCTGGGAGTTAGACAAAGAGATTTCACAGAGGTTTAACAAGATTCTCTAGCTGCGTTGAAACCTACAAAATTGTTGAATACCAAGTTATGTTCTTTTGGCAGATTCTTTAAAATTCTGTCTTATGCTTAGACTAAGTTAACACATTCAAAAGAAAGGTAATTCATTCACTGTCAGGTTACCATTCACTGAGGATGTTCTTTCCATATGGAGGGTATGGAATACTTTTTTGTTAAGTGTGCTGAACACGGACATAGTGAGCAACTGTCCCTAAACCATACAGCATATATGGCAGAAGATACTTTTATAAGTACCGGAACAAAAAAGAAATACGATAAGATAGAAGTCAGTCAAAGAGAGAAATATCTGCCAGTGAGATTACTAAATGCATCACCAAGATTCATCACCTATTCAAAATACAGATGGAATTGCAGGATCCCATATCATGTTGTACATGGAAGCTGCCAAACCCTGAGTGATTTTTTGGAAAGGTGACTCTGGTATCTTAGAAAGACCCACAGTATCAGTGGCACAGGCAGAACCGGCGATTATCAGCCTGGGAGAGAGCCAGCTCTTGTAAGGTTTCCCACATTAAGTCTTCTGACAGGGACACAAACTCTGATGTTTATCCAGGCTGAAATGCTGAGTCCCTCTGGAGTGCACCCAGGCACTCACCATGGAGAGAGAGAGAGGCTGCCCTCAAGAGCAGGGTGTTTTTAGGTGGCACAGCCCCACCAGAGGCACAGCTGCACTCCCAAGAGCTGAGCAGAAATCTCAGGTAAGCCTGACACAGCACTTTAAGCTATTTCTTCCAGTATTTTATGGCACAGTCAGCAGCTGCCAGGCAAAGAGAAATTCCCCATCATACTGAAAGTGGAATCGCTTCTCCCACGTGCCACAGAACCTCCTCAAATTTTGTGGTCAATCTATCAGACACAAAGCAATTAGCCCCGAGTTAGAAACCGCTTTCCCCTTGCAGCTTCCTCTCCAAAAATGAAACATTTAGTTTGCTGCTGTTTTATGCATTCACACAGAGCTAAATTCCAATTCTAATTCTACCTTGCCAAAAGCCTACAACAACTGGTGTACAGCAGCCTTAGAACATTCTGTGGGAATGGCTGTGGATTGGGGGTCTCCTTGTTTCTACACAGACATGGAGTGCAACCAGTCTCATCAAACCCTTCTCTGAAGGGCTGCTCAGCCAGTGCTGGGGGATGCAGAAGTGCTTTCCTAGGTACCAGCGTCTGCTTAGGTTTTCAAAATGAAAAATGAAGGAGAACAAAGGAAAACACTTGAAAGAGGATGCTTAGATGAGACCCGACCATGTGTTGGTGCCCGCATTGCAAATTCCACTTCCTTTCAAAGAATTCCTCTTCAAGACATCTCTGTGATCCTTTGCAAACATACTTACCCTGTCACTTTCCAAACTGTCAAGAAAGTAAATTGGACACAAAGTCACTTTGAATGTTCAAGTATTTAAGCAAATTCCCTGGAACTGTGTTCTCTGTGTTTCCTCCTGTGATTATTCTACTGTAAAAACACTTATTGATCACAAGTTGAACAGGAATACACTTTCCATCACGCATGCTACATTCTGAAGTTAAAAGCACAAAATTCACAGGAGAACCTTTTATTCCGTAATAAAATCTTACAAAAAGAAAAACCCAAGTTGATTATGGCTAATTAAACAGGGAAAGAGACTAAAACTTACTACAACTTAATTTCTGCAGATCAACAGATGGTCACATCCAGTTAATCTCATCATGTTCCTTACATATTAAATACAACATCAGCCAATGCTCAGCATTGCAAATTACTCTGTGACTACACAGCACTGAAGGGGAGAAACTTATGCTTTGCAGCCCAGTAGCTGAGGACTGTTTTGAGCAGAAAAGAGTTGTTTGAAATTAATGGCACAAAAAGCAAGCTGAATGACCAAAGGACTAAAAAAGACAAAAAGCCACATTTCTCCACCTGCAGCTGCTACAGTACCCACAGATGGAGAAAGAAGTGACATGACTAAGGGAAGAAGTAAGTCAAACCAGGTCAAAAATCCCCATCTAGGAAGCATGATCCACAATACAAGAACCAGGCTGTAATGAGAGTTGTGCTGGCTGTGGTCAGGCTGCTAAGCCACACCTGAGTGAGCCAAGCAAAACCTCACCTGGGTACACCCATATGGTACTTCAGGAAAAGTCATTCCTGTATTCAGGTTACTCAAGGCTCTGTGAAATGCTGCACTCACCTGTTGTAGGATGGAGCTCTTGCCCGAGGCTGCTGTGGCAGAGAAGTGCATTTTCTGCCATGATTTCTCTCCTAGACTCACTTCTCATGCAGAATCACTCCCAGTGAATTAGGTTTTAGCCCTTGGATAGAGACTGAGTGGGGAAATGGCCCTTTCGACATTCAGATTCATCTGTTCTCTAACTGATATGCACAGAGTAAACAAACTTAATTTACATAAAAGAACATGACGATTTCTCCTCTAATGAAGGATTAACTATCAATGCCGTGAAAGGCATCTGGCAGCAGTAATCCATGAGCCTTCCTTCTTAGGGGCCTGGACTACTTACAGAAATAACTTCTGTTCCAGCTGACAGGACACTGACAGATCAACAAATGGATTAACACAGTCCCAAAGGCTCACAGATTCAGTCCTGTGCCCCAGTGACCAGGTTGTCCTTCTCCCCAGTACTCAGTTGCTCAGTAGTTACGCTGTGTAGGCCCGAACTGCCATGTGAATTTTCCAATAATCAGGCACAGGACAGAAGACCAAAACCTGTTTTCCACAGTCACAGAGCTCTTTCCTGTTTATTTACTCAGGAATCTCGAAGAAGTTGTGTCATTTTCCTGACCTTCAGATACTCTAAATGGGGACAAATGCTTCTGCCTTACTCTGCTTATTATTCTGGCATGAAACACTGTTTAAATGCTGATAAAATAATTATAAAGGAGACAACATCCCACGGCAGAGAAAATGAAAATGGCAGCACGATCTGAGGGGACAGTGTAAGTTAATTCAAAACGATAGTGGAAATATAATGATACAATTAGAGTGGTAAACAAATCTAGAGGTAATGAATCAATTTATTAAACTAAATGTCACTATGCATTCCTACCATGGAGGCACAATTCTCAGAAGAACGCCTCAAATAAATCTGAAGAACTCAAACGTACCAAGATTGCAATTCAAAAAACTAACAGCAAAGTCTACCATTTAGGACTGCCAACAAGATTTCTGCAGTTTAATAGCTTTTCTCCCTAAAATAGATTTTGCTTAGCCATGTAACTAAGCTCACAGATCTCTGCTCTTGACCTTCTAGGGCAACTTCCATGACTGTACTAAAATACACACCACAGTCCTGGGTCTGGGAGAGAGATTTGTTGCCACAGAGGCTGGGTCACTGAAAGGTTAATTCTTTCAGTAACTGCTTCTCAGCAGGACTCTGGTATCACGTCCAGCAGCTCTGCTCCAGTATGCAGTGATGAAATGAAGGTGTTTATCTACACGTGAATGGGTGGGTAGGAATGGAACACTGTTTGTGGGGTGAAATCCCGACACACCCATCCAGACATCAAAACTGGAGGCTTCCAAAGCAAAGACTGACATAAATAAGGAAAAGTCTCCTACTGCATGATGCTCTTGAGGCCTAAGTCCTCATGAAAAAATTAAACTCTTAGCTAAAATGGGGAATGATATTTCCATGTTTAGAAGAGAGGCCTTGTTTCCATACAAGGTATAGCCACCTTTTTTTTTTCTTAAATGTGATTAATTCTCCTGACCTCACAGATCTGAAGTAACTCATAAAATGCAAAGCTATCATTATCTGTGGAGAGAGGCCACAAAAGACTGTTTGTGCTAAGACAGGATCTCGGGAGTGACCTCTGGGAATGGGATAATGGGGATGCAAGCTTCAACTCCAAGGAGGCTTTACTGGACAAGGACACACATCTGGAAAACCCAAGGGAGGTGTGGGTGACAGCAGCACTTAGACACTTCCTGTTTAGGCTCCATACCTAAAGCACCTGGGATTCTCCAGCCACTCCAGGATGACTCTGGATCAACCCTCCAGATATGTCAACGGCCAGCCAGCAATGAACTGGCTTTGTTCCATGCACCTCAGGTACCCTATAAACCCAACCATTTGCAATATTCCCTTCCTTTAACTTTGCTACTGTATTACTTTCCCCAGGCTGAAAGAAGCATGTTGAAATCTAACAACCGACTGCAGCACGTGTGGAATAGCTTCACTCATCCTCCCGCAACATGACAAAACCCCACATCTCACAGAAGGACCAAGAGATCCACACAGCCCCTTCACGGTGCATCAGGAGAGAGAGGTACCACACTGAAACTGGAGAGGAGTATCTCCTTCCAGCAATCCCCTCCTGACAGCAGCACAGAAAACCTCCCTTACAGCGCCATAAAACACACCAGCTCAGGAACAGCTCGGCTCATCAGGTAACTGTGCCACCCTCACTGCAGAAGGTGATACAATGCTATCACCTACACACCAGCATGCTGCCACGGCACATCCCAATGTGCTGTGGTCACATTAGCCTCACGAAGCTCCACTAAATCAGCAAATTCAGTAAACATACAAGCCTGCATGAAATATTCCACCTCGCTGCCTGCTGGTGTGGGACAGTGCAACACTGGCACGTCTGACCAACACGTCCATTTATTTGTTTTGCTAAGCTTTAAAATAAAGCTTCAAGCCTATGGAAGCAGCTGCACACTGCCTCAGTAAAACCTCTGAACAAGAGATTGTTTACAAAGCAAAGTGAATTTCTCTGGGACACTACCAAACAAAACTGAACCTCCCAGACAGCATGTCTGTTCTCAGAGACGGCAACAGAACCACTTGAGCTCCCATTAGCATTTAAGCATACAACCGGGAAAAAAACCACAGCTGGGCACCAAACCTGCTGTGTCAGAGGCTGGTGACTGTTCAACTTCCCTCAGAGACTGCTGTGGGAAGAGCCAGCCCCACACCTTCAGGAGCTGGTAATTCTCAGCTGACTTTCATGCACGTGGCCTCTCTAAAGGCACTGAAAAAGAAGTCAGGGCATGACATTTCTGCAGAGCACTTCAGAGCCATCGGAGAGCAGGCTGTGCTCGCCCAGCTCAGTTAACGTGTACTGGGATGTGCCAAGAGGGCCCTTTTACTGCTACCCACGCTTCTGTAGAGGCCACAGACACGTGTCACCTGTGCTAGCTCAGCCATGGAACAGACTTTCTGTTGTCACCCACCAGGGTCCCCAGCTGAACTTGGCTCTGTCCAGAAGAGGGGCCGCTCCCACCACTTCCCATCACCATCACAGCACAGCTTACCAGAACCCCAGAACACCACAGGAAGCTCTGCATACCTTACAAACAGCTCACCTTGGCCCTCGCTCTTGTCCAATCTAGAAGTGTAGCTCTCAGAGAGACCCCAGCTGTTTTACGAGTGGGAGCAGGGAAACACTGCTGTGTGCTGCCGGCAGCTTAGGTCATAAGCATGCTTCCAGGCAGCTCCATAGCTTTTTGCTCTGATATCCATAGAATTCACCTGTAGTGCCTTGCAAAATGCATGCTTCTTTGCAGTCGGCCTCTCCATTTCTCCCCTCCCTCCAAGGGACAAAGGAGGCTTATCATCAAAAGAAGACAGACACGGGTATCAGCAGCCTACCAAATCTGCTTGAAGCCATGCAAACAACAGCTCTGACCTTGGATGCAGTCAAAACAAAATCACATCTTATCTCATCCATTCCCAGCATGGGTATCTGATTAGTTGGAAGGACACTTAACATGGCGAGACAGAAGTACCTTCACTGCACACAGGAAAATCTTGCCTGCACACAGAAAAACAATCCAATAGTAAACTCGCAGGAGTAAACTTGCAAGAGTTAATTCATTAAAGGTGGTGGCTGTGTCCTCAAATCAGCTGCCTGCATGCCATCCTATCACTAGGGTCACTTACCATTCTAGCCTTAGAACTCAGTGTCATTATTATTTTTATAGGTACTGCTAGCCCTAAACACAGTTATTCTTTGGACAATTATAAGCAAGGATGGAATGCTCGAAGCTATTATTCCAGGGTGAAAGGAGATTCCTGGTGTGTGCATGGAGGTGCAGGAATCACGGTGGAAGGAAAAGTGGGTGGACACTGATTCCAGCACTAAGCTAGCAGTATGCAATTCCATTAGAGAAGAGTTATGCTTGCACACTACACTTGGGATAAACTGCTAATCCTACCCCACCACATAGGGCTAGAAAGAAGCTGGCAGGTTGGTGTCATTTACATCATGAATTATAGTGGTCAACCATTCTCCGCAGTGAGAGGGTGAGGTGGAGCAGTTCAGCTGAGTGAAATGAGGAACTTCATTTTGGGGTTAAGGTGTACATCTAGGAATTGAAATGTAGCTGTCATCTAAAAACATCTTTGCTGGGTATTTTGTTGGAGTGTGTGTATTTGGGTTTTTTTTAAAGGAATGAAATGCTATCCATAGAAGTTATCCCAGTGCATATAGTATTTGGTATAAGCCAAAACTCTTACTGAAAAAAGGAGCAAGTTGAGGGAGACTGTGGGATTTGCAGGAGCCAACCACTTAAAAAAGCAAATCCTCTCTGAGGACAAACCACAGTGAAATTGTTCCCAGGCTGCATTCAGGGAAGGAAGGAAGAATGCTCAAGTTCTGAAAGAAAACCTTGCATTTTCTCACCTGGGCAAGTGTAGAGACACTTTATCTACAAAATAAGCAAACATGTTTTCTATGCCCAAACCCACTTCCTCTGTCTTTAGTCCCTGAAATATTAATTTAAACATAAAGGAGTTCCTGATCCTGACCATGGACTCCATAAAGCAAAAAATGTTCAGAAAGCTGGTTTTGGAGGAGATTCTGGAGAAATAGACAAGTCTCACAACCAGGTTTTGGGAACCAGTAATTTACTTGTTCATTTGTGGATGCCAGGACCCCGAAGTTTCACTGCATTAGAAATTTACGAAAGACCCATCAAAACACAGAAAATTAGCTTAATAGAATTTCAGATGACAATGTGATGAATAAGTTTATTGCCATCCTGTCCACCTGGTGATTTGGGTACATTTGGGTACATTTACCCAAGACATACATTGTCCTTTCCATACCCTGCACGTACACACTGCTGTAGGCAGTACAGTTTTCCCCACGGCACTACCAGAAGTTCAGTGCACTGGAGAAAAAGGGCTGCTATACAGATGTGCAATACAGTCTTTATTGCACACAATTTCAGTACCTTTTCTATCATGTGATCTGCAAATGGTCCAAGACAATCAGAGCTATTTAATGAAAAGGTCTGTGAATATTTAGTTGCTTGTGACGGCTTAGAAAATAAGGAGTTACTTCAACTGCTGATCAAAGTAAGCTCCATTAGTGGTCTGTGAGATTACAGAGAGCAAGACAAGCAGAATTTACCCCTATCAAGTAAGCACAGACTTTTCACTGGCCTACCACGAGAACAGAAATTTACTGACACACCAGTTTTCAAGGCACATATGATGGTTATTGATATAAAAAAGCTACCTTCTGAATGAGCCGCATATCGCATGCGGTCATGGGGCTGTTCTCAGCCTAAATCCTCTGCTGAAAATACTGTAAACACACCATACACAAACAGTCAGAGTGAACAATTATTTGATTCATAAAAATAGAAACAAAGTCTCAAACAACAGAAACCCCAAGTAAACCCAAAACAAAACTCCATCAGAGAAACGAATTTAATTACAGACTCATAAAAACAATGGCAAATCGCGCAAAGAACGGACTCAGCGGTTCTCCCTGAGTGGGTAGCAGTAGAGGCATTCCAAGCTCAGCTGCTTAGTGGGAACCTCCATTCCATTCCTAGCTTCAGGATCCAGATTCAACAGGAAAGCTGAGCTATGGAACCAGCACAGCTCCTGACTCCCCCCTGGCTGGTGGGGCGCGCCAGCCACACAACAGGAGGGAGCCGCACTTATCAGGAGCAGCATTAACTTCTGCCGGGAGAACAAAAGCCCCAGGTATGTGCCACGGGAAGATAAGCATCCGGCTCCAAACGGCAGCTAGACCCCAGCGCTTCCTGAAGGACAGACTTGAGGACTCCAGCAGGCTGTACCTGCCCAGCAGCAGTGGACTGAGACTTGATTCTGTGCCCTCAACCAGACCTAGGTCCTTGTGCTCCCCTTGAAAGCACAGCCAGCACTGAAACACGGCAGTGGGAGGGCACAGCAGGCACCTGAGGTTTCCAAAATCACTGACCAGGTGTGTGAGACCTGGTAGCACCATCCACATCCTCAAAGGCAGAGGAAGGGCAGGTCCCAAGTGACGCTTATAAAGTCTGCGAACAGAAAACTGGGCACAGAGAACCTGTCCGGGTTGACAACCACTGAGCTGTGTGAAATTACACGTGCTGGAAATATTTCAAGTTTAAAAAAATAAGGAGACAAACATACACCCAAATCTATCCACACCTCCAATAACCAGAGAGTGCAGTGATGCTACACTGCAGCGTGGGGAATTGGGGACGGAAATCCCAAAGCATTACACAGAAACAACAGCGATAATCAGCAGGACACAGATCTCACCACGGCGAGAGGGTCAGTGGCTGCAGTGACCCTGTGACCCCGTCCCCACACCACGCTCTACTCACAGAGGCTGCCCAGGGTGCTCCTCTTCAATTTGAGACTTGCCAAGAATTTGTCCCAGCTGCTCAAAGAGGTGCAGGGGATTAATCTGCTCCTGAACAAATAAATTCCCCCTCTAACAACCTCATGTGCTAGACTGCAGGAGTCAGATGCAAGACACAAAGTTTTCAAGACATCCATTAACAGCAATAAGCATAAATTCATTATGTGTCTTACCAACTCTGGGAAGGTGACAGTGTTTTCCCTCCTGTAAATCAGTCTATAGCAAATTAAATCCCTAATTTCACTACAGGGATTTGTATTAGCTTCCACCAGTCTTGACTTTAAGCTGCTTATTTCACCTCAGACATCACTGTTTCATTGATTAGAACGTATAAATAGAAACGTGTTTCTGCATCAAGACTTTTTCTGTACTGCACAGGATGACAGATATATTATAGGAATACACAAGAAGTAGCCAGCCAATTCTAACCCCAACATGAAGTGCAAGTTTTGAATAATTCCACTGGGAAGAGCAGGGTTAAACTTGTCCAAACTTATTCACAGCAGGCTTTTGCAAGCTGATTCTTAATTTATGATAAAAATGTAAATCTCCCTCCAGTTTATTTCTCAAACAACTAATGATGTCAGTGGTAATCATGAAATGAAAACTGCACAACTGAATATACTGGAACAAAAAACATTACTCAAAAAATCTTCCATTTTCAATTTTATGAAAAACACTGTAGTCCTTCTCATTTGGTCTTCACAAAAGATGAACAGATTTTTGGTTTTTAATCACCTGTAAAAATGAATTTAACTGTGAGAATGAATCCAGCCGTCAGAGGCAAGACTGCAGCCAGCTCTTGCAGTTCCACTCAACGTGCACACCGTGTCAGGACCTGCTCCAGAAAACCCTCCTGCTGCTCAGAAGCACCTGTGTACCATCGAGCCTATTTCAGTGCATGAATCCTGGGCAACAGGGGCTGGAGAACAGGCAACTGATCCATCCCTCAGCTCTGCACCATACAAACTCTACCTTGAGATCTCCCCACTGTCTCCTGCTGCCCTGACAAGCCTGAATGTAAGGGCAGGATGGGCCTTGCCAACAGCCAGGCTGTGCTCTGCTGCCCATGTGCCATTTCTGTGCAGGGAATTCAGGATACTCAGTCTTGTATTTGATGCTCTGTGCCTCTAAAACTCACATCAACCACGGTTGGGTTCTTCCACTTCCTAAATATTAATTACAATATTTTCTTAAATAACCAGTTGAGTATCTATGCCTGAAACATATTCCAACATTTCCTAATTTAAACTGCAATTTGTAATCCTTTAAAAAGGACCTCCCAGGATACTCAGTTGCCCAGGGTTAGGCATTTTCATTGCACCTCTCTCTGGACTAATCCCAGCTAACCAAGCTGCATTCATTAACCACAGACAATTACTTAATCCACTATTTTCATAACAGGGGCCAGATCCCACACAATGGTGTCATACCACTTATTCTCTCCTCTGAGAGGAAGAAGGATGATGAGGCATCAATATTGACCCTACTTGTCAGAGCTACAAAATGCCAGTTTGCAATAAAACTTCCTTCCCAGTTTGGGTTTTGCTTTGAATCCAGATCTCATTGTGACATATGGAGCCATTATGACCAATTATGCCATGCTAAATATCCTGCTATGGGGTACCTAGGGCAGAACATCTTTCTAATGATAGAAATTACATTTCTACTAGATTTGCTGCACACCATCTCTCTACTGGAAATCTGAAACTGAGTGTTGCTCAATGCTATAACCTTTATTCTGAATGAAAAATCTGATTTAATTATTAGTTTATTTAAAAGTCACTTTCCGCTTACTATGCCAGTGCCTTAAGGAACACTGCAGTAATGGAGAGGCTCTGCAGAACTCCTGAAGGTCTTACAAAAATAAAATATCATAATTCACCAGTCCCTGTAGAAATCTGAAGTATTTTCAAAAACATTATTACTGAACACTAATAAAGGAATCCCCAGCTTGCAATACAGGTATGGTGGTACTGCTGACAATATTTCATTAAAAATTCCTAGAGGGCAGCAGGGATCCAGCTATGAAGACAGCACTAACATCCAAAGCTCTGAAGGCAAGAAAGCAGATTTTTGGCTATCATTTATTAAAAAGGAGCTTTCCTCTTCTGCTCATTCAGAACTCATTCTTTCAGATATAGTTCCTGTCCAGCACATGTTAAAACACACCAAGATGGCATTTCAAGCTGGAGTACAGTTGTCTGCCAGGTTTTACATCATTAGACACTTTGCCTCAGTTTTGATTCACGTAATTGTCACCCTAAGTTCTGGTAGAAAGAGCACAGTGAAAAAGGCTTTAAGCCATGCTGTTATGGCTCCCTACATCTTGATGTGACGGGTATGTTATTACTGCACAGTAACTGCAGTATCTATCAAGACTGATACTTCCAACTCAACACACTGTGTCTGCAATTCAACTTGGTAACATATAACCTTGAGCGTACAGCGGTATAATTGCTAAAGAAAAATGAGATGGAATTACAAATTTATTTTACTCTGACATACTTGAGAAAAACACACAGTTGGTAAATTGTGAGATCAAGAGAGTGAAGACTGAGAGCCTGGGGCTGGAAATGTAATAATGTACCTCGTCTCACAGCTCCCAGCCCAAACTTGCAAGTGGTCTGTGCAAACTAAGCTGGAGTGGACAAGCTACAGAGGCACGAGGTGACTCCTCTGGCTCCAGGTCACTCAATGGCCACGGTGGCAAAGCAGCTTCTCTGCTGTTGACCAGCGCAGGACAGTGCATAAGCCATGTGCACCAACTCTTCTTTGGCACTACTCACAGGGACTGTGTACCACAGATTCTACCTGCAAAGCTAGAATTAATAGAAGAGGGAGGAAGGAGAATAGTGTTTCTGCATTCAAGATACTGAAGACAAACATTAGCTGGCAGCTGCAATTTCTTACCAGGTGCTTTAAAGCATTTGGATAAATATGTGTAGCCATAAAGATCACAGATGGGTCTCCAAAGCCTACTGACTACAGCACAGAAACCAGGGAAAGAAAGCAAATGGCCTAGAAACATGTGCAGGGTGATGTTTGCTCTTGTTCATGACAAGGAAGGCTAACAGGAGACAGTGCTCGTGGTGCTCAGCCCAAAGCTGGCACACAAAGGCACACAAAGGAAGGAGCACTCTGTCCCACTAGTCAGCTACAGATGACGTTTCTAATTTGACGAGGATTTTAGTCAGAATGTAACCCTGCACTACACTCAGCCCTTGGACCCCAAATGCAATGAAGCACCACTGGGATTTATGGTCTTAAACTTGTATTATGTGCAAGAGTCTGACAAAACTCTGATTTCCCCTCTTCTCTGTTCATTTAGCCTCTCATTACAGATTCATAAAAGTGCCTCAGTAAAATGAGGCTATTACAGTCCCAAGCAATTTTGATTTAAGACAACACAAATGAAAAATGAGAATGTAAAATATTTATACAAACAAATGACATTTTACCATTTGCCATGCTAAAGTGGCGAGAGGAGAATGAAAACACAGTTGACACCGAAATTCCTTCTCCCAGTAGGCAGAAATTAGAGATCAATCATACGTGACACAGAGTTAAAAACCAAAAAAAGTCAGGAATTTAACCATGCCGTGGCTTGCATTTGCAGCTCCAGCCTTATTTCTTTGAGTACATCTTCTCCTATACGTGCAGCAGAGAAATGTGCAAATGAGCCTCTGTCTTGGCTTCCTCATCCCCATTTCTGCTTCCATTTAAGTTCAGCTCACAGAAGGCAATTCTGAACATGACATGCCAACGTACTGCTGATGTGATGGGTGTGGAGATGCTTGGCTAAGGACTGCTGGCCCTAAAGGCTTGATTCCAGTTATGCTCATGGTTTAGCACAAGGTCCGACCAGTTTGGCTCTTAAACGGATTGTTTTGTCCTGCATTTAACCCTTAGGTACACATTAAATACCTCGACTGTATTAGGAAGCCATTCTTAAGGCACATAGCTGCTATGGGAACAGCTTTTGTAGGAAGCAGATGTTCCACTCTCTCCATAAACCCAGCAGCTCTAATAGCACCTTGTGTTCTTGGTGATACCCCAAGGAAATACTGCAGTCACAAGTAGTGAACCAGGCAACCTGCTGCCTGCCATCAGCACTGCTGTTTCACTGGAGACATCCTTCCCAAATAGAGACCCCGAAAGCATGTTAAATAGCCAAGGCTGCCTCACTCAGGGATTACTTCTAAAGAGCTGCTGAACAACAGCAGCTCTACTCTGCTCTCAGCACCTGCAAAAGACATTAGCAACCATCACAGCTAGCACAGTGAAAAGGCACGGAGAGGTGCTGAACAACTGGCTGCTGCAGACATGGATTATTAACAAACACAGGCCTTCCAGGTTGCTGAGCACCCCTGGCATATTTTGATAAGAGAGCAGAAAGGCAGCCACTTCTTTTCATGATTCCTTGCAGGGGAGCCAGCCTCATGCTGGCACAGCCATAGCAACCCAGAAAACAACAGAGCATCGAGGCAGATGAAATCACGGAGACAGAAATGCAGGAACTACCTGAGTGAAGCGTTTTCATTAGTGACTGCCCTGCACCAGAAGCAGCACCTGAGCCCCTTCCCTTAGAAACACTTTGATAGAGCTGAGATGTGAATCAGGACTTTGTGCCTTGAGTCCGTGCTACTTTTCACATAACATCCACTCTAAGAGTGTTGTGATCACACAGGGAAGAGAATGAGAGACTTAACTCTCGGCTCTCAGGGTGACAACAACTACCTCTGCATAGCTCTGGCACACAGCTATTTTCTGTAATGCACATGTGCAGCTCTCCTTTACAAGAGGCCTTTGTAACTGGAATGATAACAAAAGCCCATTATGAGAAGGTGAAGACTCGAGCCCCTAGCAGATGCCAAGTTGCTAATGACCCCACAACGATGAAATCAGAGCCAGGGCTTAACCAGCTAATAGCCTCAGCAGACGCCATTGGGCCTGGCTCTCTTGGAGCAGCAGGAGGGGATGCACCAGAAGCAGCCACAGCTCTGCCTGAATGGCAGAAGCCTTTGCGCGGCAGCAACACTGTCCAGCCAGCCTTAGACCCACCCAGGTAGCTGTTCATCCCCTCCGGGGCCGCAAAGATTAAAAGAACACATCAGATCTCTGTCGTTCTTGAAACACTGCTGCTTCATTTTCATTAAACTACTGACGGCTATTTCAGAAGAAGAGTCAGGAAACAAACCTCTGCTTACCTAAGAAAAATATGAAAGAAGAGAAAACAAATGGTGCCATCCCAAGCAAAGCCCTCCGCTCTATTGATTACATTTAGCAGCACGAACATGCCTTTTCCTGCATCCTCTCTCCAGCCTGGTATCAACAGCCTGCCCCAGGATCTGGGAATTAACCCTCCACAGGAAGATGTGACCTGTGACGCATGAGAGTATTATGTTTTTATTTTTTGAAATGCATTGGCAGTCCAGCCAACAAAAAGCAAAAGGTTCCCCAAATCAGGCTGTCAGGTGGAAGGGCACACACGGTCACTGAGACTCCTCTAACACCGTGCCTCGAAAAGCAATATAAGGGGAGACTTGAGGAGAGGCCCTCAGGCTCTGTGTCTCTCACACACACACATCTGCACGGCAAGGAGACAAAGGGAAAAGGAAAACATGGTTGAGGCAGCTACAGAAATCAGGTCTGCTTCTAACTGATCCTGATCTTAATTGGGGAAAAGGTTGAGAGCGTGAAGTCAGTATTTCCTTAACTCATCCCACACCTAGGGAGGGGATTCAGTCTGCTCTGCATCACTGGGCACTCTGAGGGACCTCAGCCTTTGTTGCTGATGTTTATGAAAATCTCTCTCAACAAATACCTTTGATCCCCACATAAATTCTTTTTTTTTTTTTGTATATCCATCACAGGCTGTGGCCCAAAGACAACATATATTTTCATATCATCAGGTTTTTTTCTGTCATGTGTATAACTCAGTTAAGAAAGGAAAGGACACATATGTGAGAGTATTTTTCAGCAGTTTATTGTAGACTGGGAAAGCAGTTATTTTCTTTAGCTGCTGCTGTTATAAATCAAAATGTGTAGATAGGAAAATATTAAGGTATTTATAGCTATGTGAGTAAGTGAGTTTGTGGAGTGCTGGCCAAAGAAAGCTAAACAGTCCTTTCGCTAACTGAAAATGACAAGCTTTTTGGCTTCCTTGGTAAAACAAAACTGCAAATGCTCATTTCAGAGCAGTAAAAATACACCATAATGCAATATTTAAAGTATTTTTTCATTTAATGCCATATTTTAATAGCAATCTTGATAATGTTAGAAGCGATATGAGGTTCTTTTAAAAGGAAAAACACATAACCTGTTATTTGTTGAAAACATCATACAAAATCTGCTCCTATTTTTTACCTGACCCATTTGGCACATTCAAATGCACTTCATGTATGGCTTTAGTTAACCAAGAATATCAGCAAGTGTCCCAGCCCTCTTTCACTGGAGCACCCAAGCGCTGGGTAACACAAAACATTTTATCTGGTCTTGTGTGGCCCAATGCCAAAACCTCCCTGTGGCTGCAGGCAGCACCCACAGCCTGAGTGCAGCTCCCCAAGCACTGACTCCAGCCACCATCTGTTCCATTCCTCACTTCCTCTCTGCTCTCCTCCAGTTTCACCCATTTTTACTGACTAGAGTAAAACGAGTGTAAACACTTAAACATTCATTATCACACTGATACCTTGTCCACGGGCACAAGGATCGCTACCAAGTCGTTTTGATACCATGCCAACACATTACCCAGGACCTAGCTGCCAACTGTGGCATTTTGCTTATTTTATAAGCAAGATGACATTTTGTAATTCCAGTAACAAACCATTAAGATGGGCAATTTAATACATGATATGGGGAATTAAGTGTAAGGCACAAAGAGCAGCAGCAATTTCTTTGGTCTGTCGCTGTGCAGAACCAGACAGATGTGTTTGTGTTGTTTGGTTTAGCAGAAGGATCTCAGCAGCAAGAAAGGGGATGGAACCTGACTCCCCGGGCCAGCTGGGCCAGCCTGGGCTGAAGCCCATGAAACGCTGCCCAGTTTCTTGACCTGGGTCAAGCAACTACCTGCCAGCATGAAAGCTGATCTGAATCCTCAATGTTTGCAAATGATCTTTCTGTTCATAATGCAAACAAATGTTCCTGCCGTCCCAGCTTTGAACTCAATGTATACTCAACAGCCAAGCTAAAAACAAAGCCATAATCACTGAGGTGGAAATAATCACAAATACTGTTTAATATCCCAAACTGGTGCCTGTTGTGAGCCGAGCTCCAGGGGCCAGCACTACCATGCTGTTCGTTTGGGGGACATATCTTTGGAGGTCACCTGCAGCCACAGGAGCCAAAATTGCAGCACCTGGGCCTTCAATTCTGGCATTCAGATGCGACACCCAGAGCTAACGGAGGCGATCTGCAGCATGGCACCTTTCTCTGTGTTCTGCCCCAATATCTGCACGTGCCTGCCCATGGCACCTTTGGGCAGTTAACAGCTTCTACTGCTCTCATTTCTCCTCTCCCTCTCTTCCACCCATTCCCCCACAGGAATCCAGTCCTGTTTTTCTCAGAAATGCTTCCATCACTCTCCACTTCAGGGAGTCTGTGTCTTAGCCTACAGACGGTATTTAACATACTGCAAAATGTTTATTTACAGCTAGTTTACACTTTGTTATTCTTGCAGTCATCCGTCTCTTGCATTTTTCCAAAGTTCTTCAGCTGGGAATGGAAAGCTAGATCCGAAGACTGTAAAACAAGCTTCCACCAGGGAAGGTGTTCTGTGAATTGCTCTTTTAACAAACAGGGAAAGGATCTAAAAGCCAAAGAGAAACACAACAGTGACGACAACCCTGACAGAAGCCTGCCTGATAATTCCTGCCTATATTTCAACATCCCCTCAGCCGCAGCACACAATATAAGCATTCTCTTCTGAGCAGACTCAGTCAATACTAATTAAAGGCACAGGCATTTTAACCAGGCTGCTTTCTGTCTTCGTGACAAAGGCATCACTTTCTTGCTCCTGCTCTTCCAAAATAATCTCCATCCCAGGGTAAATTTACATTTCAAGAGAGAGTGCAGAAGGTCTCCCAGAACCTCACTACAGTTCTCCTTTCACTGGGGCAAGACAGATGTTTTTATCTGCCAAAAAGTAAACGGAGTTCTAAGCCAGGGGCAAATGTCTGCCCCAGGAAGGAGAGGTGAGAGCCTGCACTGGCGGGCAGGTTTCACCATCTGCAATTTGCTTTTGCAAAAGGTTAATCCCTAACGTGTTTCAAGGAGGCAAACACCAACCTGCTGTACATGTGGCTGCATACAATGGAAAGATTTTTATGGCCAAGGACAAAAAGGTCAGGGACGCTCATCACGTTCACATTTCTCCTGGAAAGCCATGCTGAACAGCAAGCTCCTGAATACGAGCCTCTGTTCACAGCAAAACAAGCACAAACCAAGGAACATAAACCTGCAGGCGCTAGGAAAGGGGCAGGAAAGTACAATATGCACGTGCTGTAAGGGACCTCGCTTGTCCCAGGCATCCCATATGTTCCCTGTATTGTGCTATCAAACTATGAAAAAAATGAGCCATTAATAATTGGATTTGGTAGACATGTGGTTTATAGAACACTAAGGCTTGAAAGGCCTGATAAACAGAAAGAGAAACGTGTCTTTGTGAACACTAGAGCAAAGCAGGACATTTGTTGCCTCCAATACCACAAGCATTTAAGTTGAGCCTCAAAATAAAACATTTTTTAGATCCCATCCTTTAGATAGCCTAAGGCATGATTATCCTAGGGAAGCTCTTCTAGCTCCCAGTAGAACCAGTAAGCTAAATCTTGCAACTGAACTACACCACACCATACAACGAAGAGCAGAATAACAACAAGACAGGCATTCAGGCTATTGGTGTTTGCATGACTTTTACACACCTTGGGATCCTGCTTTCTCCAGAGGTACTGGCCTAAACTGATCCAGATTCCATTTTAGAGTTCCCACTGTGTAACCTCAATGCAGATGTGACAGGAGTGCTAAGAAGAGGGCAGGTGTGAGATGCCTCTGCCCTCCCTCTGCACGCATTGTACAGCCAAGCCCCTGAAAATGAGACAACTCAAGCAGGAGACACCAAAGGAGTTACCAAGGACAAGTCCCCCCGCAGACTACTGTGCTGAGGGAGCTGACCCATGAACAGACCTGCCTTCCTCAGCACCTGGGCTAGAAGCAAAGTCCTTCACGAGCACAGCTCGCTGAACAAACTGGAGGAGTCAGTTCCTTCCAACTCAGCAGTAGCAATGAGGACGGAAAAAAGCTTACATGCAGTGTAATACCAAAGCCAGCAGAAGAATGACTGAAAATTGGGATGGAAAAAAATAGAGAATTTAAATATCAAAGCAAGGAGTATTTTCCATCCAGTACCACTAAACATTGAATGAGTACTACAGCTCTAATTCCATCCAGCAAGAGACCTGTAAGTTTTGCTGAAATGATACGAAATACCATCCCTGCAAATTACCCTGCCACTTTCACCTCTTCCCAAACCTCTGGAGCTCTGCTTTTGGACTATCCTGACCTTTGTTACAGCCAGGTAGAGAGCTGATACAGATGCAGCCATTCCTTCCAGGTTATTTTTCCACACCTCCTCTCTAACAGCTCCCATCTCACCAACCACTCTATTCAGATAAAAAGGTTGACAGCCGAGCTATAGCACTGGAAAGAAAAGGTGCCACAAATAAACCTACAGGTCATCTGAAAATTGTCTCAGAGAGACAATCACAATAAATCCCAATTTCTTTTTTGAGTTACATTGCCAGCTTTTTCCTCAGAGCTGTGTATCAGAATACTCTGGAATGCTTCCATACTTCAGTATGTTATTTCCTGTCTATTTACAAGAACAACAGTTTACTCTCTAATTCTTTTTTACTTCATCCATTTCTAAATCTGAGCATATCTACCTCTGCTGCATTAAAATCTGTCTCATAGCAGGCTTATGTTAAAAAAAATAGTGATTTTTGTGAAGTGTCTGACAAAAGAAGCTGGTATTTTGTATGAAGTATGAGAGTTACATTAATTTTCCCGTTTGCTGACAACTTTCCAAACTACCACAATTCCATGCCACTGTGATCTTAACATATAGAGCATGGCTGCAGAAGAAATTTAACATATTCTTGATTTGTTCTAATTCTGATCTCATTCTGGGAAGTCGAGAGGCTTTTTCCTTAACCTTGTGATTCATTTTTGATGGGGAAAAAACCCTAAAACACACCCATAAATAATCCTGCCTTGTCGTAGGACTTACTGAAACAATCCTCTCCAAGAAAGAAAAATAATTTCTATTTCCGCTGTCTAAAAAATGGAAACTCCAAAAGAAGGCTTCTCTTCTGTCAAGAGCACTGGGAATTAATTCATAGCACGTGATAACATATATACAGGCTTTTCCAGTATGGACACAGTGGAAATTTCTCATCAGGAAGCATAGCACTGCCCTTCAGCTGGAGGTGCGTTACAGCCACGGGTCCCACATGCTCATTCCGAGGAACTGACCAAAGCTGAAATTTCCACATTACAGGTAAGTTTCAGCAGATCCAAGCTTTTGGAAACAGATTCCAGCATATGCTGCAGGGATGTAAACATCTTTGTAAGACCACAGGTCACAGTGCTGGCAAACCCATTCAACCAGAAATACGACAAACTTCTTCTGGTGATATTTATGCTGGGAAAACTTGTAACTTCCAGTATAATTTTTAAAAAAGGGACTTTTCCACCTCACCACAAAAACAACATCCCTTTAACTGCTGCTGCTGCTTCTACTCGCCCAGCACAAAACCAAAGAGCACACGGAGTACCTCTGCTCCTTACTGCTGCTGCTCCTTTCCAGTCCCAATGTCTTTTCCAGTTTTCCAGGGTAGCGTGGATACTGGTTTGTCCCGGCTCAGCCCCACCTTCAGCTACCAACAGAGCATATCCGTGCAGCTCTCCAGCACTGGTCCAATGTATGTTTTATTCCCATTAGGGCAGCTCAGACTGCTGCCTAAACAGCCCTGGACAAAGATTACGCTGCCACAGCGGTTTCTACGCGGAAGAGCCATTTCTTGTTAATGCCTCTCATGTCTGCAGCAGCGTGAAGCTGCTCCACCACACAGCCCCGTGCCCTGAAGTGGGCAGGGGGAGCGGGACGGGGCTGCCTCCCAGGCAGCTGGCTGCCAGCCATGGGAGAGCAAGCCTTTCCTTTGGGGCTGCTATTTGAGGCATTTTAAAATCCCACTTTAGAAAAGGCAGCTTTGATTTGTCAGATGTAAAAGTGGCCTGCAAGAGGGGATGGCAAACTACTTCATTTCACAGTGTTATACAGGCTTAGATATACTTACTTCTTTTATGGTATATGAGCACACAACCACCATCTTCTCTGGATATTAAGTGCCAAGCAATGAATCTAAGGGGATTCTTTCACTTTAGTCATGCAATTCAGATCACAGTGTGGTTTCAGCTGCACTAAGAGACTATTTTGAGTGCTCTGAATATATACAATGCACTTGGAATTAGTCAAAATACTGATCCAATACTTCAATAAGCTGGTAGATGCTGAAGTAGATGAAATAGCTAGAAAACCCACAGGGGCATGTAACAAAAGGAATGGACAGCATGGCAATGATTTTGTTACCATAACACTGAGGTCAATCCTACAGATTACAGAAAAAGAACATGCCTATCATCTGGTTTTGCAATGCTTGGATCTCGGCGCTGAAAATGCTCAGGTACCTACCACCAACAGGGTGTTATTCAGTGAATTATATTTTCTAGACTAAAGCTACAGTTTTATCCTCAAGCATGTCAGTTCTCACCAAACTCGAAGCTAACAAAGCACCAAAGAAAATTTTAAACAGTGACATCTCAGCATTTCCTCTTCCAGATCCAGTAATTAATCAGCTATGCAGTGCTGCATTTTGCCTGCTTAGGGCCAAGAAACCCTTCCTGATCCAGACTGTCTTTGGCTGTTAAATGATGGCTTTAGTCACATTAGTTACAGAAAAAGGAAATAAAAGGAATGATTCTTATCCTTTATGTAGGTACTCCACTACTGGAAATACCACCATGAACTCTGAAGACAGGCCATCGAATATAAAGGCCAGGTCCACTCCGTGCTGACCCTGGTTCCTGGCTGTTTAAGTGAATACACTTTCACTGGTTCCTAAGATGCAAGAGAAACACTGGTTCCATCTGCAACACAGCAGACACAACACAGGCAGAGGACAAGAAAAAGGGATAAGCAGCAGGAGGTTTTGTGGGACTTTCCCCACGCCCAAAAAAAGCAAGCTTTTCCAGGCTGGAAGAGTTCTCACACTAAGGTGCCCTGCCTGTATTACCAACTTCTTGCTGTCACAATAAAGGAAATTTCAAACTTCCTGGTACTTCCAAAATATTCAGCACCTGGAACTGGCTGACAAGGACTCAGGCATTTAGCTTGTTAACACTGATTTCCTATAGGCTTGACACTCAGTGGAGGCATGGCCAGGTGGGAGGCCCCAGCTCCCAATGCTTGGTTGCAGCAGAGCCTCTTTGGGTGGCTGCATCATCAGATAACTATGGATGCACAGTCTTACTGCAAGCAACAAGTCACTTCAGCTGTGTAAGTTTCATTTAAACGACTAAATCACTCTCACATCCCGAATTCAACAGCAATAACCACAGGAGATAAGGCAGAGTGTCCTTAATGCAAAATCACTACACCAATTTCTCATGCAGAACACCACCTACCAAACCTAAGTCCTGTGAATTAACGGGCTGAAAGCTTCACCCTGCAGTCTCTACCCATGCCACAGGAAATATAGTCCCCACTCCAGCCTCCTTCACTTCAGCTGGCTGACTGTGATGGTCTGATTGCTAATAAAGAGCTTCCCGGTATTCACATACTTTACAGAGGGCCTGCCTCTCTTCCTTTTGTCCTTACTTTCCTCTGAGTTTCAATGAGCTGTGACAGCACCTGCTCTTGTTTTAGTTTAAGTTATTTCCAGTCACCCCCTGACCTATCGCAGCTCTTTGCTATCACCCAGAATTATCAGTTGGTAATTCTGTATCGACTCACCAATTAAAGTCTCTAGGCAAGAATTCCAAACAATTTTAAGCGGTAACTGCTGTCTCAACAACTATCCTGTGCCAGCACAGGTCAAGGCCAGAGGAATTTCTAGTGCCTCCAGCCCTCCCTACTTTAAGGAGGCTTTACTGGGGGGAAGCAGCTCTGCTCTCATGACAGGGACATGCTTTTATTCCTGATCTGTTGAGCTGAAATAAAAATGAATTGTGTCCAAGCCTTCTTTCTAGTGTCCCTGTAGAAAAAAGGTGATTTATTTTCTAGGAAAAAAATACGTGCAAACGTCAAAGCAGTAATAATCTAGAGTTAACTCCTCATCGATTCTCATTTCACCTAAATCAGCTCATCCAATTTGTTGTTGCACAACTGCACTTAGTATTGTATCTATTTAACATGTGCTGGGTAAAAGTGGTACAACCACTGCCAAGGGCTTCAGGAAACGAAGGTTTTGCCTTCCTTGTCCCAGCTGCTCCTGGCTTCTTTGCCACTTTCACAGTCAAGAGCCTGCTTTGTACAAAGCCAGCAGCACCTCAGCTCCCACTGAAGTGTTTCAGAGCACCAGCAGCAAGGACTGACTTCCCATGGCACTTCTGCACTGCGACTCTGACATTCGCTCCAGCACCTCATTCCTTCTTCTGTCAACAACACAGCAGCCTGTGCTGTCCCCTCTTGCCTCTGCATTCAGGATGTTCAAATGCAGAATAAAGCCTCAAAGTCCTTCCAACGCTGTCATTACAGCCATTCTGCTTTCAAGAAAAGTAAACCACCAGGTACTCAAGGGTAAAAAAGAACTTCCACGTGGTGTGGAGCACGGTTGAAGGGACAGACACAACTTTTTCACACAGCTCTGGAAGGACAATGATGCCTTGTTAAGCTTCCTTCCTTGGTGGTCCTTAAAACTACTAGGCATCACATTTATATTGTTATCAGTACATATGGTAATTTCTGCTCAAGGCTCTATGTGCTGCCATTTTTCTGATAAAGTAGCCAACAACAACACAGTGGAAATCTGTTTCCCCTTTAACTCAGGACAGAGTGAATGACATCCTCTGATTAAAACGGGACTGGAAGTCACCTTAACACTGCACATTGCCTCTTCCCAAAACCTCCAGGGACTGGGCCTGGCACCAGGAGCCTTGAAGAAGGGTCTGTCCCCCTGACAGCCTGCTCAGCCTGATCCCTGTTTTCACCAGGCACAAAAGGCGACAGCCTGACAAGTGCATTAAAACTTTAAGCTATCCGAAGGCAGCCAGACAGAAACTTTGTGTACAGACCCCCCAGGGGACTCCTCTTTGATTTAGTTTCCTAAAAATAGCTCTTTAGAGGGGCTTGAGGCTTTCAGGGGTTGCTTGTTGCTTTTTTAACCAGTTTTGAAAAGACTCCCTCATCCATGGGCTTTTGTTGCTTTCAGCAACTTACAGGTCAAAAAGCAGAAGATGTACTGACAAAAGAAACCTGACCTACATCTTGCCTCACTCTGCTGGGTTACATCGTTCCTACGCATGCTTATGTAAGAAAGAGAAATGGTGCACACCAAAGAGGGTTCAGGAATCGCAGCCTGTGCTCCTGCCTATTCAGTAGCTTTTCACCCAGCACTGGCGAACTCCTTTAAAATTTCTCTACCATATTCCCCTCTTTCTGCAAAAAGCAATTAAGAATATTTACTGACCTCACAGGGGACACACAGTATTTTAGTTAATTAAAGTTTGTAAAGGCTCTAAGAGCACCCAGTGAAAGACTTTATAGGAATGTGAAGTGTGTCATAAATGCACAAAATGTACCAGCAGAGACACAAAGGTCTTATCTGAAGTGTGTCAAATAAATACCCCGTTTAAAGAAAAAGAGTTGTAATTTAAATAACTACAACATGCTGTCCCACCATACCTTAACTGAGATTTCACAGGACACTCATCAGAAAGGTAGTAATTTCACATGCTACTTGGTGAACTGGAAGGAATCTAAATAGATAGTAAGGTGATTTGCAATCAGTGATACCTGTCAGAAGCCACTAACTATGGAAGTTGGTGTATTATCTGCCCTCAGAGTGAGGGCCCACATAAGCAGAAGCAGAAATGTCTCTCACTACTACTCATTGCTATCTTTGAGCAAAAGCGTCCTTCCAGTTTTGGTGTTAAAGGCAGAAATTAGCTCTTTTCAGTACAGAAGCTGAAAGCTGCCAGTGCCTGGCTTCTTACAGGGTTGAAGGACAAGATCTCCTGAGCTGCAGGGGAGCAAACAACAGGCAGAGAGGGGCAGGAGGTGTGTGCAAGGACAGGGGACAGGCTGCTGCTTCTACCACAGCAACCTGCTGGGTTAGCTGCAGGTTTTGCCCCCAGGGGATTTCACACTTAAAACAAGATCCCATGCCCCGACTTAACAACTTGCCAGCTGCCAGCCGGACCAGGCAGCATCACAAGTCTAGTCACGGATCAGGGCAAATACTTCAGAGGCCTTGATGTAATAATTACACAGCAGTGACTGCACCATTTTCACAAGTACCCACTGCTGCCTTGGGATCCTTTTGCCAAGCAGGATTCAAATGCAGTTGGGACCACAACTTGACCACCTTGAGAGAGGGAGGGCTGGCAGGTGAGGATGACCCTCCCAGGAGAGCCTGGGCACTGCGCAGCTGTACTGCGCTGGAAAGCTGGCCCACAGAATGTTTTTGACAGTTCACTTAGGTGCCCTTAAGGTTACCAAAAGTGCACGCAATTTGTCATCTTCTCTGCCCCAAATCCCCAAAGCATTTGTTTCTTTCCCCTAAGAGTCCTCTCTACACCATGTGTGATCCTCAGGGTGTTAGGCCAGGTTTTGTAAGGCTGATGCACTTGCACAGCTGCCCTTCCTGTTTTGCCAGATGAACATCACACTGTTCAGGGTATTCAAGACCTTTATAAAGCAGATAGATCCCACCAGTTGCCTCATGTCCTTTTAGGACCAGACAAGGACTGCTTAAGGTAAGAACTTCTTTGGTGAAGGATCTCAGCATCTTCTTTCTATCGCTCCACTGCTTCCATGAGCTGCTTCTGTTGTTAGGCAGCGTCCTACCCCTCACCTCTCCCAGCCACAAAGACACAAGCTCTGCCAGGTATCAGGGTACCCCAGGGGAGAGGCAAAACGAGATCTGCATTTCCCAGTCTATCCTCCCACCTTTTGGAGGCAGAAAAAAGACAAGGATAAGCCCAGGTTCATTTGTTCCCCTCAGGATGTCAGTACTTAAATGCACTGGTTGTGGTTCAAGATTCATTCCTGCCAGGAATGGTCACTGTGTGATCACAGCGTGATCTGGGCAGGCTGTGCACCCTGATTCCTGAAGGAAGAGCACGTGAGGTACAGCTTCCATAGGCTGCAGAAAGGCAGATGATACTGTGATTCAGCACTGAGGTTGCTGGCACTATCTCCTCACCACTATCATGCTGTTTCTGAAAAAAACCTCAAAACTTTGAGTTTGCTTAAATCTGGCCAACTGACCTTCTATCACTCCAGTGCCTCCTTCTAATGACTGCAAAACTTCCAACCACAGCACTTCTGATTCACTCGTATGTGTCCAAAAATCCTACTTACAGGCTTTTGCCAGTGGCAACCAAGATGAAAAAGCTATTTGTGGAACTGAGAAAGACAAGATGACGTAGAAAAGGGAAATATAACAACCAGGGCATAATCTAATTCCACAAGAATGAATTCTACTTTCAAACCTCCTCAAATTTTAAATGAAAAAAGTGTTTCCTTAGAACACATTTCTCATCTGAAGCAGCCAAAACTCTCCTGATTCTGAGTGCCTAAATAAACATATTGCACATACCACTTTTAATAAGGATAGATTTTTCCATTTTATCTTTGACCATTTATTGCAAGCTCCAACTGCACAGCCATCTCTCCCATATTTTAAGTCACTCTGGGCCTGTATTTTACACCTTCGGCCTATCATTTTATTAGTTTTCATGTTAGTAGCATGCAGTAACAGAGATGTCCAAAGCCACTAAGCCTCCTTTTCTTTTATACTGAAACAAAGATCTCAATGACAGGCCATGAGAGGACATGAACAAATGGTGCCAAAACACACTATCTCTTTCCTCTGGTAACACAACACCATCAATTGGCTCCCTAACTGGCTGAAGTTTAAAACCCACAGACAAGCATGGTGAATTTTTACTGTTAGAGGAAACATTTTGGGGGTTTGTTCACTTAATACTGGAAACCTAGTCCTTCCTCATTACAAATCCAACTCATGTGCAATGGTGATATCCCAGAGGGAGAATAAAGGAAACCAAATGAAGCCTGAAGCAGACTACAAACAAGGAAGCTGAAACAACTGCTGGATGTGTTAGCTGTTCCACACATTTTCAGGAAACACTCTTAGCACATAGACAGATGAGTATTACCTGTGTTTTCCTGCATGAGAATGGTTCAAAGCTACATTAGGGGACATTCTGAGTGGACATTAGGAAGCATTACTTTACTGAGAGGTTGGTTAAACACTAGAAGAGGCTTCCCAGACACGTGGCTGATGCCCCAAGACTGATGCATTTGGACAATGCCCTTAATAACATGCTTTAACTTTTGGGCAAGTGAAGTGGTCAGGCAGTTGGACTGAATGAGCATTTATAGGTCCCTTTCAAAGGAAAAATTCTATTCTATTTCTATTCTATTCTAGCCCATCCCATCTCTAAACATATGATGCTTATTTTTCACAAACATACGTTGCTGCTTCTAGCTGCCCCATTTTTATTTATAGCTAAGTGTAAAATGTCAGTTCAGGTATTCTCTGACACCTTTCCTATCCACAGAAACTGGGCTTTTTTAGTTTTGTGTACAAGGCTCCCTCTTTACCCTGCTGCCAGATGGGCTGAGAAGTGCACTGGTCCAGGATCTAGCTGCATAACTGGAAAAGGAGAAGGCTTCAGAGGCATCACAGAGCAGCTCTTGTGACAACCTGAATGACCCCAACATGCTCCTGGTCATTTTGTAACTCTGACACCTGCTTTCACCACTAAATAAAAAACCTGCATTATTCACAAAATCTCTTGTCAAGAGAAGGTTGTAATTGCTCCTCTGCCAGCAGGAATGAACGCTGAGAACTTCCAACTTTTTACATGCACGATGTTAGCACACTTAATAACTATGTTTTGGAAGAAGAGGGAGCTGCAGTCTATGGATAACGTTCAGGTTAAGTACTTCAGTAATCTGCTACCATCTGACATTCACAGACAAAGAAGTCAATGACTTCATTTAATGATTAAAATTAGTTTGGTTTTGTATCAGACTTGGCTTAAGAAGGATGAGCTGGATTCATTAGAAAATGATGTTTAATTTATAAGCCACTTCTACTTGAATTAGCTAACAAAGATCATGGAAAAAAAAACATCAAAAAAACCCAGAAAGCTGTTTTAAAACAGATGAGATAACCGTGATTTATTGCACTGCATTTAGAGGACATGAGAATGAATCTGACAACTGCTCATCTTTAGCCATAGCTCAGAAACCAGGACTTCTCTGAACGGACATTTAAATGACAATGTCAGCCTGGACTTTACAGTTTGCTTTTGAGCTGCATTGCTTGGATTTATGGCCTGCAAGAGGTATCAGGTGCAGAGCTTATGTGCAATCCATCACTTCCCAACTGGGACAATAAAGCCAGAAAGATACTTCACCTCCTTCAAATGAGGTTTCTGCCCTGTCTCAGAACCTGCACAGACACGGAAGTACAAGTGTAACCCCATTTAGGAAAGAGAAGGCCAGAGGTAGCAGCAGGTCATCCTGCAGAGGAAGGGAAGGGAGCTCTACAATATCCATGAGCAGCTTGAGAACCAGGGTGCTACAATACACACTGCAGGGCCACCTTCTCCTGCACTCGGGGCATGATGCGTGACCAACAACACAGCGTCTCACCCACTGACCTAATTAAAAGGCTTAAAAGTGTGGGGGAAGAGCAGGGAGGGGTTTTACATCCAAGCATTGTGTAAACACATGCTTACTTCTTAACAGTTCTCAGAAGCATTACAACTCCCTTCCCCTTACCTCTAATATTTGCACTACCAAAAACCAACGCAACTGCTGCTACTTTGAGCTGTCCTCCCGCAGGGCAGTGGACAGCATCTGTAGGTAGTTGAGAAGGACTGCAGTACTCCTGAGGTGATGGAGTTTGTCTTTTGCTTTGAGGGCCACGTGTCTTTCCAATACAGAGGTACAGGAGTATCAAAATCAGACAATGCAGTTAGTCACACAGAGTGTCCCCTGTGCCAGGCTGATTCCAGCACGTGCCAGACATGAACTGCACTGCTCACCTAAAAGGTACCAGGACTGTACTGTGCACAAGTATCCTCTGTGCAAACACAAACACTTTTCAAACACTATGACATGCCAGTGAGTATTTCTAGAAGTGGGTTGTGTGGTACCTGCCCTTGAAACAGTCGGGATAACAGGAGGAGTAGATGGGAAGACATGACACTGACTAAGAAATACCCAGTCAGCCTTTCCAGCAGTTCGGCAAAATTTGCGCATTTGATCACATAAGCAAACACGGAGCTTTCATCTACACTGACATGTACAGCATGTCCCAGAGAAGTGCCCTAACACTAAAACATTTGTCACTGAAGTTTTAATAAAATCTTATCCACCTCTACTTTTTGCCAGAAGAAAACACAACTAATTCATCTTAATCAGACTGAAAGTATAACAAGTTCTAGACCATGCTGTTTCAGTTTACTGAATTCAGGCCATGGAGTAATTGACATTTCATTCTGCTTGCCTTTGTTTTTAGTAACTAGTGCTGCAACTGGCAACTAGTGATGAAGACTATTTCTGGAGGATAAAAATCTGGATTGGCCAGAACCAATGAGAACAAAACAGGGTATTTAAATTTTAATCTTTGAATTTTTTTTTTTTTTTGGACAAGCATCAAAACATTAACTGTTTCATCTCGCATGAGCATGACTGATTATTAGCTAATTATCTGAAGTAAGTTCATGCAAACATAAGCCAACACACGCTATAGCTACTCTGCTTGCACCGTGTGCACTGTTAATGTACAAATGCACAGATCTAGCAGGAGCACACTGAAAACCCCATCATGGAAGTGCCGCTTCACCTGTCTTTTCAAATGTACCTTAAACACAGCTAGGGCAGAGAATGTGACCTCAGCAGCAGAGAGCAGTTTGGAAATACACATTTCTAGTACACGGAGAAGGCTGCTACAGCAGCTCAGCATGCTGAAAGCCTAGCAGCATCTCCAAACACAAAGTTCATGGGAATTCAGCAGTTCCCCTTCCTTGTTTTTTCTACCGGGTAACTCAAGGGAGGCAGCACATCGTGCTATTTTAAGATAATGGTATCATTAAGGGTGAAACACATGTAGTTATTTTAAAACACAGCAATGCAGCTAAACCGCACCAAGGCTCACTCCGAAGCCTGCGTCCGACTCTGAAGCAAGGGATTCGCAAGCGCCGCACAGCCGAGTTGAAACAAAAGGGTGCAAATGCGAGGCAGCAAAGCTGCTTTCTTTTTTCCACACGCACAACTTTCCCCGCCGAGCCCCGCCGCCGCTCCGGCACCGCGCGAAAGCAGGGCGCTCCCGCGTCCCCAGCAGGCCGGGATCCTCGTTCTCAAGGCACGCTGGCCGAGGCTGCGACACGGCACCAGCTCTTGGAACCGGGCGGGATGCGGGCGGGATCCGGCGGCTCATCCCAGCGGCAGCGCCNCTTATCTCGCCGCCGCTACTGCCATTTGCTAACTTGCCTAAAGATCCTGCAAAATCCCAGAAAAGGCTAGGAAACGAGAGGAGACGACTTAAAAGCTGACGGTCAGGACAGGAATTTACGGAATGAGATCTTTAAGGGCAGGAGCAGATAGAGCCAGCCAGCTAACGCTTTCATGCCCTGACTCCGGCCAGCAGCTTCATTTCGTGGGCAGACTAAGGCTTAGGAGATGATTTAAAATACCTGCTCCTGGCGTGTTCCTGTGTGCATCAGCCGGAGTCCCCGGCGTAGCCAGCACGCTGCCGTGCCTCGTCCTTCTGCCTTCTCCAGCAGACCCCTCACGATCCCGGTGTCACGGTTCCCCAGGCCTTACAATCAAGCAGTTTGTTGTAAGGGAACTAAAAATAGCACTGAGTTTTTCACTGGAGCACTTGCTTGAGTGAAGATAGTGCCAGTCAGCCCGTGCATTAGTGAGCCGTACAGACCTTTAATACAGCCCAGATCCTCTTGGAAATACGGCCATTGACTTTTTTCAAAAGATGGTTTTTTCTTTTTTTTTTTTTTTTTTTTTTTGAAAGACAGCACAAACTAAATCTTCTTTCTGACCACTAAAAGATGAACTGAGTGGGGTGTTTTTAAGAATATCCTCGGGAAAGAGTGAGTCACTTAAGCTGCTTTTATGATAAAAGATCCCTGGAGGAAGTATATCTCCTTAGTCTCTGAGCTGTTCAGAGATCCGTAAGTCCCCCTGCAAATCAAAGTTTCACACTGTTGGGTTTTTCAGCTTTGTGTTGTTTGTTTGTAATAGTGTGAGCACCTGCTTCCACTGTGGAGTTAGGACTAGCATGGGAAACAGAGCAGGATTTTATCCTGGCTAACACCTCAAGAAGATCGCTAACAGTAGCATCTTTCCTGCAGGACAGTGAATAAGGTCTGCAAAAAAGTGTACAAAACAGCCCGTAAGGAAAGTTTATGGCACAGGCTGACAAGTCCAGAAAAAAAAATCTCAGGAGGAATTATTTTTTGCAGAGCTTTTCATTGCTGTGTCCTGAAGACAATCACTGAAGACCAAAGTTGCAGAAGATGTCATTCAAGAAAAAGATGCTAGAGCTGCTGCCTATATCTGAGCTGGGATGCCAGATGCAGATCTGAATGTAAAACTTCCAGTCTGTAGATGCCAGACTCACACACATTCATGCTGTGGCACACAAAGAAGTGGGAAGGGGCAGGTGATGCCTGGCAGCAGCCACTTGTGGCATTCGAAAAGGCTGGTAAACTCACAGTGATTCTCCTGGTAGTTGCTCCAGCTGTGAAGTGTGCCTGAAAACAAGCCAGGATGTCTGAACCACAGTGAGTTAAGTCTTACTAAGATACATATATTTCAAAGGTAGGTTTTAGGATAGAAGTAAACACTACGAAGTTGGAGACTTACTTGGAATATCAGAGAAGAGATGCTGGGTTTTGTTTCACTGCCTTTCACATGAAGAAGTTGAAAAGACTGTCTGTTAATGTAAAATTGCCTCCCACACTTGTTTCCCCTCATAAATCTTTCAGCATTTCTTCGATTTTATTTGTTCTGCAGTAGAATTGCAATATTTTTGCCCTTGTGAAAGGGCTGGCAAATTCCTTCTACTACTTGCCATTGCTGACCAAACATGCTGGAAGGCATCATATAACATCTATGTAGCAGCAGAGGTAGCCACAAACACAACAGCGTCTTCATTCCTGCTCCACTCCCCAGTTATTATTTATAGAGAGAAAGAGCATTAACGGAGCACTACGTTCTCACTAATTTAGTCTCACTTCACCATCTGTTACTTCCCGTGAGTTGATCCTAATGAGAAACTGCTTCAAAACACATTTGAGGACCAGCTGCACCCAGTGAAGTCACCATAGGAGAGAAATATTCCCCTCCTAATACATCATATTCCAATGCTACAAAGCAGCTCCTTCCCTACCAAAATCCATGGGAACACTGCTGTTAATATGAACACAGCCCTAGGTCACAGCCTCTTGCAGTCATATTGAGCAAGTATCACACTCAACATTGTTTTTCTGAATAATTCTCAGTTCTACCCAGTTAGAAGGGCAATGAGAGAGCTACAGACATCATCCGTCCCTTTTTTTTTTTTAGCCTGCTTTCTGCAGCTGCTTCTCCTCCAGTGAGTTCATGGAATGATCCCAGAAATTGGAATCTTCCCAGGAGTAACTTGCAAGCGTTACCCCTCACCTTTTCCATGCAACTCCTTGTAAAAAGGGAGTCTCCATCTTTGTAGGCACCCTTTAAATGCTGGAACATGGTGATATAAGGCCTCCCCTTAGCTTCCTTTTCTCACTGCTGAACAAACCCAGCTCTCTCAGCCTTTCCTCATATGGCAGCCTTCCCAGTCCTCTGATCATCTTTGTGGCCCTTTTCTGGACCCCTTCCAGCTTGTCTACATATTTCTGTATAGCAGGGACCAAAACTGAATACAGTATTCCAGGTGTGGCCTGACAACCAACGAGTAGAACCAGATAATGATTCTTTATCTCCGCTGGTGGTGCCCTTTTTGGTGCATCCCACCATCCTGCCAGATCACTGTCACAGCAGCACTGTTTGCTCATACAGAGCTTCTTGTCCACCAGGACCCCTAGGGCCCTTTCCACAGAGCTGCTTCCCACCAGGCAGATCACACACAGCCTGTGCTGCACCCCTGGATTATGTTTTTTCCGAGGAAACCTTACACTTGTCCTTGCTGAGCTTCATAAGGCTCAGGCAGCCCACTCTTCCGGCCTATCCAAGGCTTCCTGCAGGATGGGTCTTCCTTCTGAAGTGTCCCCTTCCCCACTCGGTTTGGAATCATTGGCAAACCTCATCAGGGTGCACTTGGTCTCATCACCCAGACCACTTGTGAGGATATTAAACAGTGCTGGGCCTGATATCGATCCCTGTTGGACCCCGCTTGTGACAGGTCACCAGCCTGAAGAGGAGCTGTGTACCAGCACCCCCCGCATGCTTCCTGCCAGCCAGTTCCCACCACTGCACAGACCATGTGTCTAGTCCATAATGTTTGTCCAGGAGGAGGCTGTGGGAAACCATATGGAAATCCCTGGAGAATCCAAGTAAACTATGTCCGCTGCCCACCCCACTTGGACCGAGCAGTTCCTTTGCCATAGAAGGTGATCAACTCTGTCAAGCACGATTTGCCCGTGGTGAATCCATCTGGCTATTCCCAATCCCCTGCTTCATTTATCTTGTCACAGCTCCCAGGAGGCTGCCTTTGGTAACTTTCCCAGGAGCTGAAGTATCACTGATGGGCCCGTAATCTCCTGGATCCTCCCTTAAGCCCTCCTTGAAGATGCAGGTGACTTTAGCCTTCTTGTAGCCTTCTGTGATGTCCTCTGATCTCCGTGATTTCTCAAAGATTACGGAGAGCAGACTCACAGTGAAACCATCCAGCTCTCTCAACACCCTCAAATGTCTTGTCAAGGCCCATTTGATCTGTGGGGTCAAGCTGCTGGAGCAGTTCACACACTAACGCTTCCTGCCCTGAAATCGGTGGGTTTGTGTTTGCACCAACCTGGATTGCTGTTCCCAAAGCCTGAGGCCCAGCAGTGCTGGTGAGATGGAGGTGAAGAGAGTGTTGAGAACTTCTCAGTGCTGTTGGTGACTAATACACCTCTCCTATTTAACAGCAAGCCAGTGATGTAAGTATTCAACAGTCAACCACTCTCCAAAGAGTCAGATGTTGGCTGACACCATGCATGGAAAGACGAGTGGAAATATTGGACCACAGCTGCCAAGATTTAGAGTTCACTACTGAACTCGCAACGAGATTACTACTGCCAAGGCCCTGCAGACAGCTGAACCGCATCACAGCAAGCATGCACCATTTTTCATTTGAATTGCTGAGGTTAAACTTCTCTGTTCTCCTGAGAAAATTCCTTCTGAACATCCACCTAAATCAGAGTATGGTGGTCCTATATAGTGGTGGGAGAGACTACAAGATTAATTTGGTTGGAAGCCAGCCTCCAAGACTACTGAGTATTTTGGTCAAAAGCACATGAGCAAGAACGACAGCTACAGCCTGGGCCCAAGGATGCCCTGGAAAACAGTGGATGTTAATTTTAACTGTTTGAGACAAAATTCCATGGCTTTGTGCTGTAGGATTCCTTATTACAAATCAGGTTTAGCCTTAATCCTCTCTGTTACTGTACCTAAGTGATCAGCTGGGCTAGGGAGTGCACTGAAGAAACCCAGGGAAAAGTTGTGCTACAAGCCTGCAGAGTCCCTGCGTCCACTTGCTCTGCCCGTGGCTCAAAGGAGCAGAGTCTGAATGTGAATGATCACTGCTTAGATAAGTCACTGCTTCCAGTAAAAATTATGCTAGAAATAGCCTCCTACCTTTCCTGCAGTTCATAAAAAAGACAAGAAATCTCCTTCTGTTGCCTTTGTTGCCTCACACTTCTGTTCTCTGTGGCACCAGGGAATATTTAGAGCCGTATTTTGTAAACAGCACATGTTCCAGTGGCTGGCGCAGCACTGGCCACAGCACTGTGGGGCTGCGTTCCTCAAATTTTTGGACATTAGTGGACACCAGGGCCGCCTGGGCAGGGAGCAGCTGTGTGTGTAGGTGGGCAGGGAACAAGGGGAGGGACAGCAAGATGGGAAACACAGCAACTTTGCTGCCTGCAAATATCATGGTCCTGAGTGTAGCTCCCTACATCCAGACTGTTCAACAAGTTTTCTTTTTGTGCCAGCTGGCTGAGGTGAAGGAAACTGTTTTGTCAGACATTTTGCTTTCTTCTCTAGTACCATCACCAGCAATAAATTAAGTTTTTTTAACTGATGAAACCAACTGCTTAGTGATTCCTGCTCTGCTTCTAAGGTTAGGGATCTGCCACTTAAAATATTTCCTTCACATCCCGCTGAAAAGATTCTTCCTTCTTGCTGGAGAGACTGTACCTTTGCACACTGGGATAATTTTTAATACTTCATGTGACTTCAGAACGAAATCTTTTTCTTCGTAGTGCGTGCTTAAATGGGATTTGAGCCTCTTCTTCTCTTCATTTTTAGTACTTTATGGCAGGAATATTTTCAGAGGTGCCAGCTGGGCTACACCCATGCAAAATAGGAGTAACACCCAGAAATGTGAATTAAGGATCATATGATAATGTAAGAGCATATCCCTTGTGTTTCATGACATGTGTTTAATAATATGACCACAAATATATTAAAGAAGGAGGTATGGAGGAAGACAGCTATGCAGTTTAGGTACTCACAGAACACCACGAGGGAAAACTTTAAAGTACCCGTAAATCCCCAACTGCTTAGGGAATTCAGTGTGACAAGAACACTTTGGGTTCTTTGTTAAAACCTCCTAGAAAATGTGAGAATGTCCAGATTTGGATCTGCCCTCCACTTTATCAGCAAGTCTCTTGCTGTCAATAAAATAATCTCTGCTGAAAGCAAAGCTGTCAGCTTGTCCCTCAACATTACTAAAGACAGCATTACAGTGACAGGCATTGCTAGACATTCCTAGGAGAAGCTGAACTGTTCTTTCAGTTACTCTGCTGGATAAAATTGCTGTACGCATTTCATGGACAGGTGAAAAGTCAGTCACACACACAGCCGTAACAGCAAAGAGGGTGTTACAACCACAGAAATTATTTCCTCTGTGATACAGATGCAGCATCTGGTTTTGCATATTCCAGCACAAGAATAAATCTTCCACAGTGCTTTCCTCCACTTCCTTCCAACTTCACTGCAGTCCAAATCCAGTTCAGCTGATATGTAAGAAATGAGTCTTTCTCCATATGTTTGTGCATTTGGGCTTTGAATTGGTTACATTCGTGCAGCCCTCAGGGATGCCCAAATAACTCTGAATATCATGCTGAGATCTTCTCATGGAAGCTTCTGTCAGCTGTACCATGCAAAGGGCTCTCAGCTGCACACTATTTAACTTACCCAATTACATTTTTGGCTGCTGTTCTGCCTTGCAGCTTAGAGAAACCCTCTCCAAGAGCTAGGTCACAGGAAGAAATTGCCAAAATATACTATTTTTCAAAGAACTTACTCCTAAGGGGAATGGGAGATAGGAGTAACATTATAGCATGTCTGGAAGAAAACATCAGAGAAAAAATTATTGTGAAATTGTAATCCATAAGGACAACATCTTTTCTATCTTCCCCTTGTATCTGCTTGTTACATTTGAAATGAACAGGTTCATAAACACAGATGCATCCACAAATTGCCCTTCAGATATTAACTCCCTTTCAGTTCTGATGCTGGGAAAGGATGGTGTTTGTGTGATGCATCTGTCTACTTGACATAAGCAAACACCAGCTGTTATTTCCGTGGTTTACGAAAAGAAGGAGTAAATAAAAATTTATTAATTAAACACAGAATTCAGAAAGCTCAGATGTGGATTCAAAACTTATTACACAATCATGTCAACTTTGAGTCAAGGAGAGCACATGGGACCTGTGTCTCCCTCTGGATCACAGTGAAATGTCAGTGACAGCAATGTCTTGGTTTCAAATCCAGAGAGGAAGTCAGAAAATAAGCAGAGGTCCTGAAGATGAACATGGTTTTGAGATTTGACTACGGAAAACAACCCTCTAGGTGAGCCAGAAAAGCACATTATTCGCTCTTACATGGCAAACAAAACTTCTCAAACTGTTAGCCTTTGAGAAACAGACAGCACATCCTCTGTGCTTGTTTCTCCACAATTTTTTCAGCAGCTCAGTGACACTTGCACCAGGGTGGTACAGTTCATCTGCAATACTCCGGTTATGAATCTAGCTCTTTAAAGCTGTTCCCTCCTGGGTCATCAGTTCAAACACAGCCCTAGTCTAAGATGATTGAAACTTGCCATAGCCTGACACCTGTAAATCAGCTCCCATGAAATGAGACTGGCTTCACTCCCATTGCTGCTGGAGAAGCATCACGATAAAAATTACTGTAATCAGTAGCCTCTGATATCCAGCTCAATAAAAGAGGCTTTGTCTTTATAGATCATCTGTGAGACCTTCAAAGATCCTACAAAAAACTGACTTACAGCTGATTTATAAAATAATAATGATACACAAATCACACATATGGACTCCAGTAGTTTTCCTAAGTTACAGCATCGATTCCATGAGAGATCTGTCTCATCCTGTGTAACCTGGGCTCTGTCAGGAAATCACTGTTCCTTTCCATTAGGGCACGGAGTATTACAAGCTTATGTTTATTCCAAAGGTCCTGGGAGAGGATAGCAAGGACAGGGCAAGAATTAGCTGGGCACCACCATTTCACAACTCACATACAGAGAGGCACATCAGCTACAACTTGGCAGCTAGGATCAGTATACTATTCCAAAAACACAGACTCAACAGCAAGCTGGAAGATAAAGATAAGTTTCTGTGCTTTGAATTGCTCTAACTTTGAGAAAGGGTCAAGGGAAAACACAGGAAGAAGGCAGAAATCTCGCTTCTGGCCACTGAGGCTTTTGTGCAGTTCATAAGCTGAGACAAATGAAGAGTAGTGAAAACTCGTTTTCCATATCCTGCATAGGTAAGTCCTAAAATAATAAATGTCACTAGGTGTAACTGTTGTCTTCCAGGGACCAAGACAAGAGAATAGTTTTTCCTATGCCTAATGCTAATAAAACACATTTGAGAAGGCAGTTACATCAACAGATTATTCCTCTAGGCTGCAGTAAGCCAGTAAGTATCGTTATCCCTTTTCACAAATTACAAAATGAAAGTATCATAGAATCACAGAATGGTTTATAAGGAACCTTAAAGATCATCTAGCTCCAATTCCCCTGCCATGGGCAGAGACACTTTTTACTAGACCAGGTAGCTCAGAGTGGTGTCCCTCCCTCTGGACTTCCTCCTGTGCTAGGGACCAAAGAGCTGAGTATGTCACAGGGTAACAGTGAAATATCTAAAACAGACCTGGGAGAGGCAGCTCCAGGAACAGAAATGCAGTGTATCTGCTCCCTATTTGTTGCCACTACTCACTCCAACACTAACTAAAATAAAAATAAATTACATATTTGCTAAAAATAAATTACATATTTGCTCTGCTCAGGGTAGAGGTGTCCTCAGCACATGCCCCCCCCCCATTCTGAAGTGTTAGCAGGGTATAGCCATGAGCTTATTTCCAATTTGGCTTGCTCAGCTGCTGTATGGAGTGGGCATCCCTGTGGAATCCTGGAATCTACCACTCCAGAGAGCCTCCTAGATGAGCAGCCCATTTTTGCTGGCTGTTGGAGCTGAGCTCACACTCACTGCACAACTTTTGGCAGCTACTAAAAAACCCTTAATTTCTTGGTCAGTCCAAGCTAGAGAAGAAACAAGTCATGAGTATCTTCCAAAGGGCAGGATCAAGACATGCTGAGAGCAGAGCCCTGTCAGAAAACATCTAGGCGTGCTGCCAGCACTTCATGAAGGATCTATTTTACACCTAAACAGAGGCTTGGGGATAGATTCACTGCTCCAGTGATATTTATGAGCTTTTCACTTTGACAGGGCTCATTAAAGCCTTCCCCCATGCCGTGCTCCCCTGACCTGTGCAGCAGGCTCACCGCAACCCTGAAGCCTGTGGACAGGAACAGTTTTGCCTCCTCATTTGGGAAACAAGAACGTGACTTTCAGTGACGTTCAGTCAGTTTAGGGGTGTAATCACCACCCCTAAACCAATCCAATATAGTTCCACGGTCCTACACTGTTCAGATGACCTTTTCCTATGCTTCCTTCAATCGCACGCTTTCCAAAGGAGATAAAACACAGTTGGTTTTCCCTTTACAAACATGTCATCCTTAGGGAGCACTAAGAAATTAAACACCCTGAAGCATGCTACATCCTAAATGCACTTGTGTCAATTACAAGCATGTTGGGAACTTTGAGGAACTAAGCCAAATCAACGCCAGCTCTGTAAAGCAGGACCATTCTCCCCAGACGAGCCACATGCACGCAGACAATCCCCACGTACGAGCACCCACAGAGCCTTGGCTCAGGTATCCTGTATGCATCTGTATACTACACACTGCCACACCAGGAGTCACAACTGTTCAGCAACATTCGGAAGCAGCCAGTACTATTTACTGATGGATAAATAACCAAAATGTTTCCAACCAGTGCAGTTGTAGAGCAGCAACCTTCAGACACAGTGTGACGCACAGGATATGCGATGTCCTGCAAAAATCCTTTAAATAACTTCAAGTGGAGTAAGAGGACTTCAAAAGCATACAGGAATTTCTCGTTAATACTAAAAGTGCAGCATGTTCCAAACTGCAGATGTGCATTTACTATCAGAAGCATAAATATCCCATATTTTGTGTATCCTTCTCCCTGTTCCTTGGCTTTATACCTACATCTGGTAGCACGACTCCTTTGTTTGATGCCCATATTGATTTCTCTTTAAAGCCTATCCAGAGAAAACGTGTCCACAGGCACGGTATTAGAGCCAGACTAACAGCACTTACAAATCCATGATATCCTTCCCCATACTAAATGAGCTACAATCTGACATCATCAGGATTTACAAACACACCTGTCATAGCTGACATCCTTCCTTCAAACAGTGATTATACAAAAACGGAGATGAAAAACACTGCAAGTCATGGGCATTTGTTAGGAAGCTTGTTGACTCTTAGATGAAAGGTGGCCTAACTGGTCAAAGACAACCTTGCATCTTGTACTCCAAAGAAACCAGATACATAAAAACTAAAGTACAAGTTATTTATTTTTCCCAGTGTCATTATCAGGGAAGAGAGAGAATCTGAAGCTGTTTTTCTGCACTCTACCCAGACTACTAGATTTTATCCATAGCCTCCCATGCAGTTGGTCAGACATTTAAACTTCTTCAAGTCCTGACAAATCATTTCCTTTAGGTACCTGAAACATTGGAAACACCATCCTGCAGCTGAAGAGGCAGGAAGCGGGCAGCATTTAGCAAAAGTACTTTTAGCATCGGCTCATATGTTGCAGCAGAAAGATTATCTCACTCAGAGATGAAAGTATTGGCAGACAGGTAAGTGTTTACCTGAACTCACAGAGGTTCATCTGTCCACCAGATATTCAGTTTTGTAAAAAGGGAAGCCCAATTGAAGTAACACACCAGCCACACTCCACCTGCTACTTCAGCAGAAACTGACTGCTGCATGAAAAACTTGGATGAGCACGTTTCAAAAGCTTAAAGAAAATTGACTCTGGATTAAAATTATCAAATGATTTCCCTCTTGGCCTTCCTGGGAATTGAACCTGTCTACACAATTAAGCTGTATAAAGATTTTCTCTGAAGCTATAAAAGCCTTTTATTTATAACCGCATCTCATCATATTAAACACCCTGCTCCAATCTATTACAAGTTGAAGGGATGACAAATAGTACAGTGTAAGCTAAATACACTCAGCACATTAGGCATCTAAAGCACTGCAAAATTTTACTTATCAATTTCCACCTTAATTAAGAGCAATCTTCTCTTGAACTGACTACTTTGTACGAATCCAGCGACACACTGCCAGCAGGGAATGAATATATGAACAGTGTGGGGGCTTTAAAGCACATCTTAAAGGTTTCTTAATCTGTAGCCCATCCTGACTATCTACTGACTGAAGTTTAGTTATGATAAGAAGTAATTTTTATGCTCCTTGTATTACCTGAAATCTACAGGAGCAGTTGTAGCCAGGACTAGGTAGTGACGTGTTAATAAAACCAGACCTACCTGCAAAACCAAAATTGTAAAAGAAAAATTATGCAGCTCAGAAGTGAGCTACTGCAATATACATCTTGTTACACATACTTAGAGCCTGACACCTTGCCTTAGGAGCCCCAGAGATCTAGGGTCAGTGTATCTTCCCGAAAATAACTTGGGCAGCGCTGAAATATACCCTAAATCTAAGAAGCTGTGGAAAGAATTGCAAATACAACCCACCCAGATGGCACGATGTTATCAAAGTTTAACATGTCAATCTGCTCATTTAATTAAAGCCCTTTCATCTCCATGGTTGATGGCAGGTCTGTACAGCAGAAACGGCACCAGAACAGATGTTAGCAAATTTGTCAAAGCTGCAGGATGATTGCTCTGGCTTTAGTGTCTTTTGGAGGACTACGCTATTTACATTCCTCCTGATCTCTCATGTCAAATCTGGTAAATATTACCTCTCCTTTGGCTGCTCTACAGGAAGGCATAAGCCAAGTTTCTTGGTGAAAGTCATTTGCTTTGAGAAAATACCATATGATTATAGGCAGCCTTTTCTAAGATTTCAGGGGAAAAACCTTTAATGATGGAAAGCATGCCTTAATTTTAAATAGCCCTTTCTCCATATTTTCTTTTGTCTTATTTGTTCAGGATTCCCTTGAAAAACCATAGCTGTGAGGTAAGACAGGAAAAATGTACTTGGAGAACAGCTTGGCCACCCAAGGGAAGTCCTGTATCATAATCCACATTTTGGTGGCATCAAGAGTGTCCAGGGCAAAGTTAAACCTGCAGGTGCACAGAAGAGTCTCACCAGAGGCACAACCCATGTGTGATCAACCTGTACTGTGCAGAGCACATCTGGACAAGGGAGGGCAGAGGAGCCAGCAAGCCTTTGCCCCAGGCACTGAACCACATTAACAAAACACTTTGAAATGCCTGCATTACAAAAAGCAATCCAGTTACCAGTGAAGGCACAGTAATTGCCTGCAATGTCAAAGGGACTGACACAGCTGTTTAAAGCAAATGTGACCCTACGCTCTGTTTATGGAGCAGGTCATCTGAATTATGTAAGAAAATAGCCCATTTTGATGGGGTAATAATTTCTTTTCCAGTTAGGGAAGTTACACTTCCAAAGGCTAAAATATGCAATGTATCACAGTGAACAGTTTGATCTCGAAATACTGCTCAAAGAGCCAGAGGCACACAGGAATGCTGCAGGGTCAGCTGCACAACGGAGAAGGGCAAAGGGCTTTCAAAAGAAACAGCAAGTGCTGTCAAAGGAGGCACCATGCAGGAGTACAATCCTCTCTTACCAGAGACCTGCCTCTCTGAACAAAAACCTCTCCAGGCTGAGTAAGCAAGTCTTCTCATTTTTGTGATTCTATGCAAATGCCCTTTGAATCAGAGATGCTCCAAGATAATGAGAACAACTATAGTTTATGAAAGCAATATTAATAGAAGTATTCCCTGTCTTACACAAGAATTGCTCAGAGAGCTTTTCAAGCTCAGTTACCATCACTTCAGTTTATCAATATGCAAATTAGAGCAATTAGGCAGTAAGTGGCTCACTTGATCAAGTGCATATTAAAAGAGAATGAGAGGTTGAAAAACAACCTGGGTCCATGCTAAGGTGATTCACAAGCTGTAAATATAAAGTTATGCTTTGTAGCACTAGGGAAGGTGCAAAAAGAAGAGGATCAAAACCTCAAAAGGAACTTCAGCATCTTTCAACATAACTGATCCTGCAAAACTCAATTATAAAATTACTGTACAACTTTTCTTTTTCCTTTTACACCCTCCTGGGACCATACATAGCTGGAAACCAGCAAACGCCGTATCATCTGACATTATTTAAGCATGACTTACACAGAACTACCAAATGAGCAGCTTCCTTTTGAAGGTTCTCTCAGACTTGGGTCTCAAGACACTGCTTGTCATCAGAGCTGCCTTGGCTTGGCCCTAGCTCCCCTTCCCTTCAGCAGGTGGAGTCTGCCATGCCCACAACACAAGGAAAGAGGATAGGACCTAGTAGTTCATACAAGGAAGCACATCATGGATGTGTTTAGGAGCTAGAAGGGATTTCTCTTCAGCCCAGGGAAGTGTTTCATCTTGAGGGAGCCTGGAGATGAGCAGTGCACAGGCAGGTGGGTTAAAATGCAAAAGAGCAGGACTACAAGGCTGGCCCAGCCCTGCTCTGCCACCATAAGGGAGCAATTCAGCGCTGGGGATCCACACATCACACGTTACTCTGCCATCATGGATCCTCCAGTTGTGCCCCATATGCACAGTATTTTTTTTTTTCTGCTCAGATGTAATGTCCTAAGGGCCAACATAAAGGGAATGAACACAGAGTAAGTTCCCTGATGAATTAGGGACTGGCTGTTTGTGCATAATTTCACCAGCACTTACTCCTTCTTTATTAAGCACTTACTCTTAGCTACTTTATGACAAAATCCCACTGTGCTCAGCTCTTAGAGAAGATGAAGTGTCTCTCTGCAGAAGAACAGGAGGTAATGCTAAAATATCCACATGCCTCTAAGACAGTGGGTAAATTATTCCTTCCTTTTCAAGTTTACTGAACGCATCTGTATACTTCTGCTTCAGAAAACTATGACCCTGTGCAATCACTTATTTTCTACTTACTTCTTAGCATAAATGGACATAAATGTTTCATGAACCATAGATGTTTCAATAAAAAGATAAATGGTGAGCAATTACAAATGTAATCTTCCTCCATTTTAACATGGCATCTATTTGCACTAAGGGCAGATGGATCACCTGAAACTATTCATTTGTATAGTGGCATGGTGAGTACCATGGGTACTGGGTAATAAGAACCCATCTTTGCTCCCTGTACAGTCTGTTGTTTCAAAAATATTCTGAAGTCATTATTTGTTTGCTAATTTAATAATAAAGATAATTCTAAGTAGATGTGCGCCCTGTTGTCCTGTCTTTGATCTAGGGACAACCATCTGAATCAAAGTCTGTTAACAGAGAAATTACCCTTGCAGGGAAACAGCTGACCAGTAATTTCTTTGGGTAAAGTATAATAACTGGCAATAATCAAGGAAGATGTGAGTGTAGGGAAGCACATGTTACAGTATATACAGCTCTCCTCAAATGTAGCTGTAAGTAAAATGAATTGGAATTATTATTGTGTTGTTTTGATCTTGTATGGAATATGCAAATGCCTTGTGGAAGGGTTCTAACATAGCTGTAAAAGCCACTTGTATCTTCCCTCAAAACACTCCTGGGCCAGGCCTGCAGTTACCAAGAATCTAAACTATCACCTGCTTTATGCTGGACAAGGGAAGGAAATAGAATACATTCAAAGGCTTGATACTCATTTGTTGGGGTTTTTTTTACTACTTCAGTGGGTGTTAACTAATTGATACTACTAAAGGGCTTTTTTTTCTTAATTGGAAACTCATTCAGACACTTTCTTTAACTCTGGGAAAAAGATCTCCTGTAAGGGTTTTAGAAAGCTCAAGTTGACCTCATTTACTTTAAGGGAGAAGAGAAAAAAGAAAGAAGAAAAGTCAATAAAGGACAGAGTAACCTCTCAGGGACATCTTGTTTTACTTCTCAGAACGAACAGGCACATCCCCACACCACTGAAAGAAGTCAGGCCACTTTTCCTACGTTTTTTCCTTTCTCTGCTACATATGCTCTGGAGGAACAAGACATCTGCTGAACTTTGGGGTTTTGAGACTGCTCAGCTGTACAGTGATCTGATTATGCAGCCAGCTCCTTTGGGAGCCAGCAGGCTACTGAATTTTCAGTATATATATATATATATGCGCGTGTGTGTGTGTGTGGCAATGTGAACGTGCAGAGACAATCTCAATTGCCATCTACTGCGATATTAAAATAGCCCCCAGCAAAGCTACTGTTTCTATTAAAAATAATGTCCGGTATGATTAAAAAAACCCACTGCAATATAACTTAGCTGTTCACAATTTCTGCTGGCACTTAAACTTGCTTTTCTTCCAGTTTAGCCACTGAAGCTTAGTTGAGGCAGCCTGCTCCCTTACAGCACACTTGGGTTGTACCTGCTGGTCACAAGAAATCCGTAACTGTGGGACTTTTGAAAGGCCTATAGAGGTATTTTTATTCATGCAAAGTTTTGAACGTGTCGTTCCACTGCAATCAAACTAACAAAACAGTAACTGTGTTTGAGATGACACTGCCCTTCCAATCTAAGCAATAAAGCCTTCAGAAAATAAAAAAGAATATTGCTTGCAGATGGGAGAGCAAAGTTCTAAAAAAAAGGTTAAAAAAAATTAGAGAAAACTTGCAGTGGGAGGGAGAACATGGAAAACAGTTAAGGAAGTGATGTCAAATCACTCAGGATTTGATGTAAGATTCATTACTTTCACAGATGCAATTTTTGATAGCTTGAATTCCAAGATCCAGCAATTTTAGTGGAAAGAATTTGTAACAAGCCGTGGGAACTGCTGGATTTGCAGCAATTAAACGCAGGCATGGGAAAAGATGTTATGCTATGCAGTATCAGGGAGTTAAAGGTATGGTGCTAATCAAACTCTTGCCAATATTAGGCTTAAAATGAAAATCTTTTGTGAAGCCTTTAGCAAAGGGAAGATATATGAGAAAAAAAAGTCACCTCCTTCCCTCTTTGGAGAGGTGTATGTCCCTAAAAAATTGGTTGTGTTAGCTGCCCATCATAATCCATAACTCAATTTGTTTAATATTTCTTTTTAATTCAAAGCAGAGTTTCTGATTTTCCCATGACATTTCTGCTATGGGAAGGTTACAACATCTCTTGAGATCTGAGCTTTGCTGTTAATCGTTTAAATCAAAGCTACTGGCAGCTACTGATCACTCAAAACTACTGCCATTACAGCTTAATTACAACTTATGGTATTTCTTACAGCAATACAAAATATTATTTTTCCTCTGAGGCAGATTTAATTCTATTTTTTTTTTATTATTATTCAAGTAAGTGATGAGATACAACAGTTGGACTTTACCTGCTGACTGGAAGTACAGCAAAACATAAGGTGCGTTCTAATGTCCTAAAATGCCTGCGCTAACTTCCAAAATACTGCACAAAGACAACAGCAGCAGCAGGGAGGAGAGGATGGCACAGCTTCCTGAATCAGCTAGGAAAAAAGAGTATTATTATGCTAAGCTCTCTGAAAAGTGTATCCTGGTGGGCCAACACAGAGAAAACCAGCGATCAGCCAAAGTCTCCCAAGAAAGGGGAGGAACAATAGGAGAGAGCCCTAGTTTTCACACGCATATGCAATAACCCCTTGTGATCTACAAATGTCTGATTAGCTGAAACGACAACAAGCTGTGAGCCCTCCAGCTGTTATTTGTGACTGAAGTTTAATGAAGCAGTGCTGAACCAAAAAACAAGAGTCAGGGAAACAACAAAAACAGTATAAAACCATAGAAAGAAAAATCAAATTAAGTGTAGTTGCAATTTCCAAATTACTATGTCATGATGAGTAGGAAATTAGATTAATATGTGGTTGTGCAAAGGTTAAGGAGTGGGACTTCTCTTCCCACACTTGAGGGGAAAAAAAAGAAAATTAAAAGGTATTTCCAGGTCAGGGTTTGTTTACAGTTAGTAGGATTAAAGGTTGAAGGCTTATGGGAAAAAATGTGCCTCCAAGTGGATAACTTCCCCTTTTTTTGGGCCACTTTAGTATGGCCTGCCATGGCTGCATCTGTGACAACTGCAGAGCTGAGGCTGTTCTAGGAACTGACAGGCCAGAGGGGAGAGCATCCCACTGTCCCTGGTATGCTCTGCATCTTCATCAACTTGGGAAAACTACTACATTTATTGCAGGCACATACAGGAAGAGGTACTCAGGTTTTTGGTGTCCAGCTTTTAGTCTCATGCTCTGTAATGCCATCACAAATAGAGATTCATGCACTTTGCAGCTACACTGGCACAGCCAGCTACTTTCTCAGCAGAGATTTCCAGATAACACATCCCCCTACCCCACCCCAATTTCCCTGTGTATGTACTAAGTTTGCAGCCAGGTGTGTCATGGGTAGTCAGCCAGCTGCTGACTTGGAAACCAGGATCATCTTTTCCTGAGAGGGAACTGAGCACAGCAACTCCATAACTGCAATTATTACTAACTCAACCTCCTGGACATGTGCAAGGCATTACCTCTCTTCAAAACTCCCTTTCACACTCATATCTTAATTAAAATGAGATTTTATAGATGCATATACAGAGACAGCATTATAAAGCACAAACTTCTTCCATCTCAGAGAAATGTATTTTTGGTTTTGTTGGTTTTACCTACAAAAGGACAGGAGGGCAGCCCTACACAGAGATTGCTCAGTAGCATTTGCACCCTGGAACGATTCAACCATCCCAAGCAGACAACACTCAGGAACCTCTGTGACCTTAAATGAAATTTCCAAGTAACATGGCCAAAATAAGAAGTGCTACAGGTCACAGAGGAAATACTCCTAAACATATTAAGCACTGAATAGTCTGTCCCCAGGGATTCCTTATCTTAAAAGCCCGTGCTGTCCTGCTGGGAACTCAAGTCGCTTTCACAAGGTCAGAGCCTAGGCACTGCTGGTAATACTAAGCTGTAACATCTGATCCAGTCAATGTGACAAAAATATCCCCTCTTCTTTTCCCAAAATGCAGTAAAGAGGAGGAAAACCAGTCAAAACTGCACACGCTCCTTTCCCCTGACCTCTATGGCAGACATGCATGCACGCAGCTACGGCATTTCCCGGAGGGAGTGGAAGGAGAGCGCTGGCTCTGGCATTCCCAGACAGCTCAGAGACATTCATCGCATTATTACCCAGAAACTGGCTTCATTCTCGGGCCCAGGGCTGACTCGCGCATTTCAGCTTAGGCTGTATGAGCTACACAAGAGTGTAGCATTCACCTACAAGGAGCCTCCTGCAAGACTGCAAACACATTATAGTTTCTCAGGAAGATACTGCAGGTCTTTGGGCATCCGTGGGTCTCAAAAAGCCATTTGATGACCAGGTACCAGCCAATCCTGGTGATGAACACTCAGCTGAGCCTGCATGACTCGCTTCCAACAAAGTCTGGCCCTTGTGTGATATTCTACACATCACAGATTTACCTGCATTTCCCAGCACTCAAATAACCAAAGGCAGATGTGCATGGTCTGAAGTTCCATTGACAATACAATTTGCTCTCTTAAAAGTTTCATTTGATTATCTCTACTTTTTCACAGGGAAGAATGAAAAGGTCCTTGTAGCACTGGCAACAAGCTCTTTGTGCACAAAGTTATTTTTGCATCTAAGTAAAATATGAAATGGTTTCCTCAAAAAAACCCCAAAATCCACTGTTAATTCCTCACAACAGGTGGCTGGATACTGTAAGAATGACTTGGTTGATGCCCACCAAGTAGCTCATGGAAAAAATTATTCAATCAGTTTTCATGTTAAACCACAGCACGGCGGTTAGACAGAAGGCAGTATATAGAGGGCAATTCCACAGATCTTCCAGGATTAGCCAAGGAAAAATTCCTACATGCTGCACACAGCAAAGTATTTTGCTGTGCAAGGGCAGCCTCAAAAAAGGCTGAGTTTGTCCCGTGCAAGAAGGAGAGAATTATTTAGTGGTGTGATAAATGTGTGCTAAGCACCAGTATCATCATTTGGAACCATGTATCATGCACACTAGAAGAATTATTAAGTAGTGTCCAAACCAGACTGGTTTTTTATCACACATCTCACTTCATGAGAAAATGCAGCATGCAGATTGCAAGGGGGACTCAACAGTAGGAAAGAGCAGGGTTTGAGGGAGGAACATGACGGGCCTGAGCAAAAGGCAGGCAGTAGGACAAAGGAGAAGCTACAGCATTATGACATGCACAGTCATCCTAATATAATAAAGCCACATTGTACATTTACTGTGCTTGCTCAGTGTACCCCCAAAAACTGCCTGTCCCCTACCATCATTAAGAAATTCAAGAGAGACTCTGCACTAGTGAGGATTTCCATTTACTCCCTCCTGACTGGAAAACTGCTCTACCGACTGTACAGTTGGAAGTTGCTGTGCCTTCAAGGAATCCCTTCCATTTGCTGACAGGGTAAAGCATCCAGCCACTGAAGTGAATTACCCTGCTGAGTCCATAAAGCTCCAAGAGTCTGTAAGAACTGTGGCACTGACACTGAGGAGCGCCGTGCTTGGACACCCCTGTTTTGTCCAGGCATTACACAGATCCCTTTCCAGCTCCACTTGTCCACTCCAGCGGAGGCCGTGTGCTGACTGCGCTGCAGACTGCATTCCTCAGCTCCCAGACTGTGCTGTTTGTTTTTCATCAGAAGCAACAGCCTAAAGCAATGGAAACTGTAGGAATTAGCTACAGTGTGCGAAAACACCATTTACAGTACTGCAGTGTGCAGGCCCCTCAGACAATATAAATTCCTCCCATATGGATGCCTGTTGCTAGCTAGTCCCAGCTGGGGCACAGCACAAACCCAGAAGGATCCCTGGAAGCACTGAAGCCGAGTGAGCAGGCTGTCCCCCTGAATGCAAATGGCAATTAGCTCTCTTTCGAAGAAAGGGTAAGTCAGAGTAGAAAGGAGGAAGGCACTGAGCTGCTGTGATGCTGTGGGATTCGAGCTGCTTTGACAGGAGCAAAATAAACATCAAGCAATTATACTGGTGCAAAAAATAGTGCGTGCATCTCCTTTGCCTTCTCCCTGTGAGGCAAAACGTTTGTTCTACTACCCATGGTATCAAAAATCTGCTGTAAAAGCAGTCAGTGATATACAAATGCTTACCTAGGACCAGGGTGGGGAAGCTTGTTTCTGTATCTCTTCCCTTCTCTGTACCCTCCCTCCACCATATATCCACAGACAGCAATATAAAGTCCCCTTCATCTCCTCAGGGCTGAAAAGAGAGCTTCCCTCAGCTTCTCCTCTTCTGTCCCTGCTCCAGCCAGCTCCCTGACAATGTAGCACATCAGGGTCTTCCTTTTACTGGGGAGCCCAAACTGGACCAGGCACCCTTCTCTCACCTGCTGATAACAGAGCTGGCCTCCCTGGCCCCAAAATGTCCAGCTGATGTCTGCTACTCTGCTTGCCCACCCTGTCCACCAGGCCAGCATTCCTCGACAGAAACCTGGGCATAAGCTGCTCTACTACAAGATGAATTCTGGATATAAATCCGGAGTTTGTGTAAAATCCCTAACTCTCAGAGCACACTGAAAAAGAGGTATTCTGTATAATGCTTTGTTTTGTTAGCTTCCTGTGGTCAGGATGCCAGTAGGATGTGGTCTGGGAAAGGGGAGATGGATTTGTTCATGCAGACAACAGCTGCCAAGTCAAGTGAGAAATGCAGAGCCCCACAGAAACTCCAGCAGAACGAGTGATGCCCATGCAGACTCCAAACTGTGCTCACCCAGCCAGGCTGGTTGTGCATTCCCACCAGGAAGCACAAGTTTCTAGGAGATTTTTTGTGTTGTGTGGCATTGAATAAATATTTTTAAAGCTACAATGACTAGTTGAAATCCCTTAGCTCCGGAAGAAAGGCAGGAATTTTCATCTAAACTTTGGTGTACAGTTCATGCGAGCAGCCTGGGTATCCAACAGCACTGCCTTAAGTGGTATTAATCCAATTTCAAAAAGTAATAGGAAAGCACTCAGTGCACTGCCCACTGAGGAATGAATGTAGAAGAATTCAGAGAGGTTGTCTGACCTTAATAAATGTAGTGACACATGAAATTACCCACATTTCTGCTGCTTTTTGCTGTATAATACCATGCTATTCCTGATTCCTAAAAATACTATAGATTTTCAGAATTCACTACTATTTAGCAGTGCTCCAGGTTTTCCTGCTACTCCAAGATGCAGCAGAAGTGCACTCATCTTGTGACCTTTTCACAGAACCAGTTCACTGAATTGCATCTCTTCATGTCTGCGTTGCACCAGGTGGCGTAACAAGAACATTGTATGCCCAGAATAAGTTTTCAAAATTAATGCCAATCAATGTCAGCCCTGCTTCCAAGCCTTTTCCACATCCATCACAAACAGTTTCAATAGAGGGAAGAGGATCAAGTCCCAGACCACTGGTATCTTGAAATGTTAGGCAACTGCAGGTTGCTAGTATTTGGCCACCCTGAATAGAAAATTAGAGAGTGGTAAAAAAACTGGGGGGAGAAAAAAAGAAATTAATGGCAAATGACAATTAAAAGCGGTCTGTAACTTGACAACACAAAATACCTTCCCCTTTAATTTCAACAGTATCTCAAGCACAGGCATCAAGATGCGTCAATCAGTATTTTTGCATCCAAATTTTTCATAAACAACAGGTAGGACACTATTTTTCTTAACTGCTCATCCACGAAATGTAGACCAGCAGAACCTATTGGGTTACAGTGGGCAAAGTAACAGAAGACAAACAGAACAACAGTTTCAAATCCGTTCCTTCTCTACTGAGAACAGCAGCAGAAGAAGGGTAACAGGCACTACAAAAATATTTTTTTAAAATCTCTGTCAGTCTTTCAGAGAAATGCAGTACTCCATTTTTTTTGTGACCATGACTTGACTTTCCAAAACATACAGTAGTGAAATATGTAATTTTTACTCCCAATCTCAGCATTTTTACTAAAAACCTTATTAGAAAGAGTCCATAAATGAGGGATTCAGAAATGCAGTGGACTGGGCTGATTAGTTATAATAAGTAGCAAATCATGGTATTTTAATCATCTTTTGCATTCCAGTGCGTGCATATTTTGATGTCTTTAGAAATGTGTGTGAACTACTTCTGTCCTCACGCACCACAGGAAATATGAGCTGTGAACACAAATCAGAAGACATAACACTATCAACACAGATGGACAGTTTTATCTCTGCCTCTCTTAAGTTCGAGTTATTAACTGCCAATCTCTTCAGAAACCAAATGCACAGCTGATGCCCTGGAGACATTTTAATAGCCTAAAAGAGCAACCATTTCTCTAAACAGGAACTAAGGGGAGTCTGGCTTACCATTTATTTCCCAAGCTTCCTGGCTTCACTGTTTTCTTAAACAGAGTAAGTTGAAATTGCTAACTAATTGAAATAGCAGACCCACGACAGTATTGTCTCCCCATTACTGAGAATTTTAACTGATACTGTTTCAGTCACTGATGCTTCAAGAATAGAAGAAAAATTGTATTTTAAACATGTCTATTACAGTTTTGGAAGGGGGAAGCAAATAATTTCATGCAGGCAGTTTTATAGATAATTCAATCTCCCATCTTGGCTTGCTCTGTGTGTTGACTCAGAGTTCTCCAGCAAGCTACATTACTTCCCAAGTGAAAGGTCTTGGGGTTCCAATTACAAGAGTGGGCTTTTTCTGGCTTTTGCAATTTCCTTGCTTCTTCTGGGAAGAAGTGCCCACTCCACGCTGACCCTCCTCAAACAGACTTTTCCACCAGATTTATTAACTCTGTTCTAATTGTCTTTCAGTCTCCAGTTGGTGCCTGGAGTGTTCTGTGTCTGCTCAGGGGCTTCTGGTCTAACAGCATGCAGGCTTCCAACGTAGGAAAGACTTAGGCACACAAACACCACATCCACATATCCCTAACACAGATCCATAAAAATCCAAGAATAAAGATCACGACCCTGAAGCATTCCCAAGAACATACCTTGCCCTGGGACGTGCTGCCAGAAGGATGAGTTCAGCCTCCTGTGTTGTGTGCAGTCTATCAATATCTAAGATCTCTTAGTAGATCAAAATACCACCCAAAACCCAAAAAGTTGCACCCAGAGCCCAAACCGTCTTGCTCTCTGCAGAAACCTGCTACATTTCATAAACCCAGCCTTAAAATTGCCCGTGCTTACAGTTTTGAGCCCCAGCATGGAGCCTCTTCAAGCCACTGCTTGGTCATGCACTCAGCTATTTACAACAGTGCCCTAAAGTCAGCACAGGAAGGGGAAAAGGCAGTGAATAAGTGTCTCTGAAGGCTATTTCTCTCTTATTTAATAAATCTTTAATAAACTCTTTAATAGATACTTTCAGCTCTTTTATTATAAATCTCTTAATGAGTAAGTCTGGAAGAACAAGGCTCAGCAGACTGGAAAATCGCAGCTTACATCGTGTTTTCCTCTCTTCCACACCTTATGGCAAATCCTTTATTGTTCAGGGTACCTAATGCCCTAACTGATGCTGGGGCTTCCCTACACATGGTACACAAATCTTAAGGACTTCCACACAGTGCTCACATCCCAATATCCTGGGGTACAGCTCATGTTTCACATGCAGCCAGGCTGAAGGAAAGTAATGTTGCCAGAAAGGAAGGGCTTGTTCCATGCGTGCTACCAGCAGGGGAAATACTCAGGGATCATACAATTTAATTCCAGGCTTACAACAGGCTTAGCTGACCATTGCATATACCACTGCTATAAGGCAGCAAAAAAGGTTGTAACTCACAGACAGAAAAAGTGCTTTTATTTACCCATTTATCCCTGCCTCAGTCTGGTGACACCCAGTGACCTCTAAGTTTAATATAATCAAGTTTTTAAGTTCCAACAGAGAAGGCACAGCTCCCTTGTCCAAGTGTAGGCGCACAGCGGCCTCCCTGCCAAAGCTGCACTGAGAACTCAAAATTTCATGTACTGGGAGCGCCTGTTCCTTCATGTGTGACAAATACCCCACAGCTCCAACAAGTATTTCAGTGGTTTTGATAACACACTTCATGGCATGCACAATACTCCATGAAATAATCTTTAGAACTGGATGCATGCTCATATACAAATCTTAATGGCTTCCAAGGATCAATTCCAGACACTTACAGAAAGGCAGCTGCAGGACATGTGCCTTATTATCCCTCTACAGTGAGTCTGAATCTTTCATTGAATAGAATTAATATAAATGGTATGATAAAATCCCTCAGAAATTTTAGTTCTCAAAAAAAAAAAGTATTAATAAATCAAATTATAAAATTCCATTCACATTTATGGTCTTAATAATGCAGCATAAACTAGGATTATCTATACTGTATAAAAGCTTTTTACTGGTATGCTTTGACTTTATCAATAAAAAATTGATGGGCTAAGCCTTGTTTTGCTTGTGTGTCTGCAATACCAGTCATGCAAACTTTCACGTTTCTGACTGTAGCACAAAACTATTATCTGCAGGTATATCAAATATCCCATGAATGCAACTTGGCTCACAGTCAAGAGACAATAAAACTTATAAGGAATTACCTTTCCAGCTAGTGATGCTAGTTGAATTTCTCTTTTACTTACTTTCTGAGTTAATGTATAACCTTCAAATGGCCTTCAAAAATACCAGCTTTGAGGAAAACAAGTGTCCATCTGGCACCACAGTTTGCAGATATGAACTTTCTCTCCTAGAAATAAAATATCTTTTCATAAACCTAAGCTCCCTTAGGAAAATCTCCTGTACTAGAGCATTAGTACTTCCATTTGTCAAGAAACATTTGTCTTGGAAGAGATCAAGCTACCATTTACATGGCACTGAAGAAAAATATGTTCTCCCATGATAGATCTCTAGGCTACATTCCTACTCCCAGAAAAAAATGTCTCCTTAGGAGAAAGAACAGCCAGACACAGTTGAAAGGACCCAAAAATCAATTAGTGGCCTAATAATTACTATGCTATAAAGAATATATTGGAGGTGGAGGTTTTATCAACTGCTGTCATACATTTTTGCAGGTCTAAATAACTGGGCTAATAATTATTTAGAAGGTCAGTGCATTTCCTACAAGTGAATAACCACCCAGGTCGAATGCAGGCTCCAGACCCGCTCTTTCACATGTCAGCAGAAACAGCACTGTCCCTCTGTTTATAAACTCTAGGGGCTTCCTAAAATCTGGAACTAAAACCAGCACAATTTTTACCTCCTAAAAAGGGTTTAGAACTCCTTTTCAATCCACCACTTTCTTCTTTCATTTTAGAGACTTAAAAGCAATAAATTACACTCTCATGGCTCCCAAGCATGTTCCAACCCCCAAGATAAAGGTGTCACACTACATCCACAACGACTAACAAGCAAGGAATGACAAGGCCCTAGCAGCATTTGGAATAGGATAACCACATGAAGCAGGAGGAGGAAAAAAAAAATGAGTAGCAATTTTTCTTACATTTATCTGGCCAACACTATTTCACTCCAGCAAACATCCATTCCTGAAGGAGAAACGTGCTTGGCTTTTGTTTCCTATCAGCCTGTGCAATTTGAAATGGGACATGTGCTCTCAACACAGCTGCAGAAGGGCCACTCAGCATCACAAGGCAGCAGTGCTTGACCAACACCAGTGAGCTAAGGGGAGCTGGACAGTCTCCAAACCAGGAAAGCCAGGAAACATTAAGAACACAAGAAGATCAACAAGGGCTGCACAAGCGGGTAGCTGCTTGACAGTAAGTTTCAGCAACAGCACAAAAACAATTTAAATGAGATTCACAGCAATCCCACAGACTACACGAGAAGAGCTGAGCACCCCAGTCACCAGTGGTGATGGTATGGCTACGCTGATGTTCCCAGCAAAAATTAAGAGCAAGAGGAAGAAGGTCCAAGACAAAGAGACGGCCCCAGGAGCAGAGGACACTAACAGATGGGAGTCAAAAGGCAGCACCATGAGTGGCTGGTGTCCCCAGCTCCTGCTGGATGTCAGCAAGAGCACGGCCTCCTGGTTTGTGGGACTGTAGAGAGCAACCATTGTATTGAACTGCATGTTTTATTCATTTAGTATTCAACAGCAATCATTTAAAGGTCTGAAGGCATGCTTCCAGGATCCATATTCCACCAACTAAGTGTTGGCTCCAGCATTCATGAGTCCTGAGAACAAAAGCATATACATCTGCTAGAGATTTCTTTACCACTTTTTTTCCCCAAACCTTTTGCAGTCTTGTTTGCCAGGCAGTGCGTGCAGATTGAGAAGGAGGAAGATCGTGAAGCTTTCCCTTTAACTGCTAGACCTTATTCACCCAGACACTTCCCCAGCTGAAACAGCATCTTCTTCAGCGTTTCTTCACTGTGTCTTCTTCACTTGGCTCCTCTAGAAAGCAGCTTCCAATGACCAAAATCTAAAGAGTACTGTACAAACTCAGTGGCATCACATAATTTACTGCCAAGGCTTCTCAGAAACTAGGTATAATCCCAAATTTTCTTCCCTCTGATCCCCTAAACAAATCCACTGAAAAGCATCCAGGACTTTTGAGACATCAGGTCGATGTTAAACTGCCTGACATTCTTGGAAACACCTTTGCCTGCAGTCTCCCAGTTACTCCATCAGTAATGAAGTGAATCTAATCGCTCTGCCATGACTCGTTGAGCTGATAGGCTGTATTAGCTAGAAAGCACTAAAAGCAGCTGTTTCTTTTAGTGCTATTTGAGGTCATTAAGTGGCTACACCACTAAATCATTTGGGAGGGAAAAAAAAAAAGAGTCAGTTCAGAGTGGAAAGCATTAGTACATCAGTGCCCTTTTCCTTTTTCTTCTGCTTCCTGCCATTAAAGGAACACAAAGTTCATCTTTGGCTGAGCCTCATGGGACATACTGATATGATTTCATAATATGCAGAACACTGTCAAATATGCTGGCTGGTTAGATACAGGATAAGACAAAAATATCTGTATTTCCTTATTAGCCCCCCCAAAAAAGTCAGCAATATCAAGGGAAGACATGCACCACCACCCTCCTCGCCACCACCCAAACCCCCAAAATAAAATTCTTCCAATGCCAGAATCTTGTCGAATTCTAGGTACAAGCAAAAAAGGCAAAGAACAGCTACACGCTGTCTTTGAAGTGACATTTCTATAACTGACAAAAGCTTTTAAAGATGACACCACACTTGCTTGCTCATTTTAAAATATGCTTTTCTATGTAATAACAAATACGCGAAAGTTCATCTTTTAGGAAAAACAATCCTTTGTACAGAATAAAAATTTTACACTGTGTACAATACTGAATTGTTAGGTGTGTATTCATTAAAGGCAAAAGAGCTTCCCAGCAGGATGCCTACACAGAAGAGAGGGGAAGGAGTGGAAGAGTTGTAATGTTGCACTGTTTGTTTGAAGTTTCTGAAAACAAACACCCTGTAGATGGATTTTATCAATAGTAGGCATAAATTCTGACCTCAAAAAGGACAAAGTGTTTTTAAACATATCATTACATATATAAACAATACCAAGTATACATCCTTCTATTTATACACACACATCCCTTCTGCTGAATATAAACATACCCCATAGATGCTTTCATTATTAAAATTGTGTTGCTTATCACCAAAACAAGATCTCATCTTTGCAAACCCTGTTCTAAGTCAATTCAAGAGGAAGTTTCTGGCCAGCGAAAGTGAAATCCTGGATACTGTTCTTATTTAAAGGTCAACACATTTCACAGGTAATTCAACCACAGAGTCCTCCTTTTTTTTTTTTATTATAATAAATTATAGGTAAAGAACATCTTAGAAAGGGCATGGCTGTGTGGATTTCTTCCTTCATGGAGTTCTATAATGCAGTAAGCTACACAAAGAACAACAGACTAGCTTCCAATGTTATTGTTTGATTTTCCACTTAAGAACATGCTCTCAGAGCTGTGGTATATTTTATTACATATAAGACTTTTGGATGCAATCTGGAAATCTGAAACAGACTTCCTGATCACATGCAGTTATTCAAGTCCTTGCAATGATTTTACCCCCCAGAACATTCACGTGGGGAAACAGGGCAGAGAGGATGTTTAAACATAGCCGTTACAGCTAAATTAAGATTTGATACGTAGTAGTTTTCAACCTAAAATCCTCTTTCCCATTTCAATGTATTATAGTATTTTCCATAATATCCTGTCATAATTGGGCTGCTTCTTGTTTATATTAAGTTGCTGGGAACTCTGCCACCAGGATCAGGAGTCAGATGTAATGCTGCAAAATTCTAAATGGTGGTTTTCCAGACAGAGGTAATTTCCAATCGATCCAAAAAAAAGAGACTAAGATTTTTAGAAGATTTGGGCAAATTATTACTGGAATTAGTGAGCGAGTCACAAGTAGGATTGACACAAAAGCATTTGACTAAGTTACGTCCCTTTACATTAATGAAACTGCATGTTTTATTTATAACATTGTCTCTTACGTAAACATCGAGATACTGCCAGCTAAACATAAGAACAAGCAGGCCAAATACTCTCTTGCAAGGTGCTAAACCATGAAACAGCTTTGTGACAGGATTCTGATTTGTCACAAATTTTCCTTTCAGGGGGAAAATTTATTTTCATAGTAATAATAATAAGCAGCAGCAGCAGCTTTGCAGTACTGATAAAAATGTAGATTCATCTCCACGGAGAAGTCAGTTTTGCCAAACATTTTGATGTATTTAATAGATGAGGTGTAGAACACAGCTGCAGCTTCTCAGATCATAAAACTTCCCAAAACAAGCCCTGATAAACCTGTCCACTTACTACTAAACTACATATAAAGAGAAATGGTTCAAAGATCAGAAATAGTCACAGCATGGCCTTCATGTTCATTCAAGTTCTGTTCCCATCCCTCTGCAACCTGAAGCAGGAGGCAACCAATTTCAGGTCATAAAATCACAGAACATTCTGAGTCGGAAGGGACCCACAAAAATCATCAAGTCCAACTCCTGGCCCTGCACAGGTGCCTGGGAGCCTTGTCCAAATTCACCTTGAGCTCTGTCAGGCTTGAGAATGTGACCACTTCCCTGGGGGGCCTGTTCCAGTGCCCAGCCACCCTCTGGGTGAAGAACCTTTCTCTAATATTCAACCTAAATGTCCACAGAGACAAAACAACAACAACAACAACAACCAACCAAACAAAAAACCACACCACCCCTATATTTACAGTTACCCTAGTTTGCAAAAAGACTCAAGTCTAAATCCCACTGTCTTTGAGAGAATTTGGGACAACTTAACCAGTTTGCTGAACATTCCAGCCTTGCAAACCGGGACAGATTCCCATTTCACTTGGGATTATTTTTTTTAATGTGGTGTGTTTCAATATAAAAATTTCTCAAAAAGATTTAAGAGACACCACAGAAGAAGAGGCTCTTCTCCTTATTTTAGTTTGCTCTGTAAATCTGCTCTTGAAATTTAAACAGTCCTGGGCACTACAGTACACACTTTTTTTTTTTTTTTTTAACACAGAGCTTTATTTATATTGCAAATACATCAGAGAATGAGAAAAACTCCAGCTGAGCTGGGGCACAGGAGGCTGAAACCTGATCCCAGCACTCCCAGAGAACTGTCACTTTCCCTCCAGCTCTACCATCCACTCTGCTTATTTTCAATTAATCTTTTGTAGTATGTTTGAAGTAGATTTCAATCCCATCCACCCTGCCAAAGACAGACCCAGGACTGTCCCTCAGAGCGCACAGGGGAGCGACAGCCCCAGCTCCTCTGACAAGTCCACGCCTGCACCCATGGAGCTGCACGCTCTCCTCGCTCCCAAGGCTGGGTATCTGGAGGGAAACTCTCCCACTGCAAGTTTACCTTTCTGCTTTGGATTTTCTGTTACTTGTCTGTGCAGTGGGGTCAGTCAGAGACAGGCCTGACTACAGCATTCTCCAGTTTTCCGGGGAAGGCATCATTAGCCAGAATGTTAAAACATTATAATGAAACCAAAATCTACCAGAAGTCTCCTGTAAAACATTTCCAAAAGATTATTAAATACCTCGGTTTAGGAATTATGTTTCCTTTCATCACATAGGTTACATACTCGTTAGCATAGTATAGCGTCTGAAACATTTACCCTAACCATTGAATATTTAAATGTTTCATAGCGGAATGGGAAAAGAACAAAAATTAAAACAACTTCCAAGGTGCCCAGAGGCCATTTGGGACCAGACTTCCAAGTATTCGCAGAGCTACACAGACATTAAGGTCAAGTGTCACAATAAACACTTTACATTCAGCAACCTTCAGTAACTGTAAGAGTGAACTTCCCTTTGAAAAGAAGAGTGAATCATCCTCTTCAACATAGGCTAGTTTTGAAATATAATTTTGGAATATATTAATACAGGGTAGAACAATTTTTAGTTATTATTCAAAATGTAATACACAGATATTCAAGAAAGGCTTTTCTAAAATAGCTGCACATCCTAGGTACATGCTAGGTGAAGAATCTACATCCACGTGGGTACAATCAGCCACAGGAATCCTGTGACTGCAGTGTGCATGCACAATTCTGTGCAAGACATTAACTTCTTCCCAGCCCTAACCGAAAAAATACTGCAATATAAACCATGTTTCAGGACTGAGAATGTCATTCCTAATCCAATCAAAAACACCACTTCAGATTTACCCTTTACCCTGCATGTGATTGCTGTGACACCACTGCGTCTTGGCTTGCGAGCCCGCACCACGCCAGGACTCACTCAAGTGAGCGGGCCACTGCCAGCTCCAGAATTAAGATGTGTTAGAGCTGGGCAGAGGACCACAAGCCTAAAAAACTTGGCATTTGTCAGGGATCTTGCTTCTGGAGATACTTGGCAGAACTGGCTGCTTTGATATGGCTGGGAGCTGAGGAAGCATATCCTCCAGGATTCTCCTAGAGAGACCCAGATGTAGAAAATCCTGTAAGGGAGAGAAGTAAGAAGTAAAGGTATGGTCGTTTCTGGCACTCTCTTTCAGCATGAGTGTAAGTTTCATTCCCGTTGCTAGTCATTGGCTCAGAGTTCTATGGCAATTATGAAGGAGTATTTATGTTACAGTTTGGAAGCTTCTATGCTCTCCTGCAGACATCCTGAAAACAGAGAAGAGGAGGGAGAGCTGCCCATTGAGGCTGAGAGCAATTTCAGAAGCCAATCTGTTGAGCAGCAACACAAAGAGGACAAGCTCACAAAGAAAACACTGTTTCTCAGGACATGTTGCAGATGGAAAGAAAATCTGAAGTGTATTGTACCTCAGGTGAGCTTTTCTAACACCACAACTCTAATGCTCTTTTTCAAATCGCTGAGAGCCTTCAAGGACAAGGAGAGAACTGCTTCTTAGAGAGGAGATACAGCCTATCCCGTTTTACCAAACAGGATACAAGGGATGATCAAAATTTATGAAAACATGATGCAAAGACCAAGCATAATTTTCCATTTGACTACTGTTCACAATGCAAAATATCTTCAGCACGTAAACACATGCACAAATACAGAAAAATAATTTTAATTAATTTCACAGCTTATGGCATCTATGTGCATGATTTTAAAGAATCCACTTTAACACCATCCGATTCTATAATTTTGTTCTTAGTATGCTTTTTAATTCTTGTACTTATATTCCATTAACTACTTCCATCTGCTATGTGGCTGAACTACCAGCACCTTCCAGAAGGTGGGCTTTTTCTGATTACCTTGATTTATTTTTTTCTTGTACATAGGGATGAATTGGTCTTTATAGCTGTTGTCTGCCAACACTTCTTGAAATTCAGCCTAGCAGTCAGACTGAGCTTTCTTTAAACCCTAGTTGTTCATCTCACCAAATGGTTACAGCAGCTCCTGTACTCCCTCAAATACTCTCCAGTTTTCAAGTAACCTTGGACAGCAAGACACCTCCAGTGTCATTCACACAGTATCACTAAGCTATTATTTTTAGCTATAAAATAGCATAGCACTTAGGAGTACAAGTGCCTACCAGAAATGCAATTGGAAAGCATTATATATAAATCAAGTGAGCAGAAAGCGAGCAGCCCACTGAAACAAACTTATATATGAAACCTTTTTGCTTGCATAAATCAGTGGGTTTTCAAATTTCAAAACTATTTTTAATTTCAATGCAAATTGAAGAAACTGTTTACATATTTATTTTCTCTTCTTGTAATACATGTATTAATTAAAGATAGATATATATGCCTGTCAAGAGAGGGAAAACAGTCTATCCTCAAGTATACAATCACCTGCTGCCTTTTATAACTTGCCAGCGTTGACATTAAACTAGTGAACAATTCTATCAAGCATTCACTGCCTTTGCTTTCTTGCTAGTTTTGCTTACAGGACCTGATACAACATTTAAGGAAAAACTCCCCAATTTTTTGGGCTGCTTCATACTCAGTGGAGACTTTTGAATGGGATGATTCACCTTGGTAAACTGCTGGCACAGCTGAGACACACCAGTTTGACACACCTCATAATATATGGAATCAATCCTTCCTGTCTTTCCAGTGCACAGCATCATTGTTTTATTTTAGCTACCAAAATACATGTTTTTCTCTCTCTGTCAGCTGTACTCACAACTGAGAGTACAGAACAATAAAGTCCATACCAAAATTGTAGTCAGCATCTTACTTTGGTTCTGCAAGCTTTTTGAGTTATCATTTCAATTTACTAAATTTAATACATCTCTGGAGCTTCCCTACTGGCTTCCCAAAAATATTATCCTTGCTCATGTTTCATTTCTGGACATAAAATAGTCACACAAGAAAAAAGAATAATAATAAAGTCAAGAAACACTGAATGCTTTTCTGCTGAGAAACATGCAGTGAGGACATGATGGATGGATTAAAACTGAATTCCCCAGCCTGAAAGTCAAGGCATGGCTCAATTTTCCAAGTCATCATACGGACAACTGTGGGACTTCACATAATTTATTAGGAAGTTGACTATGTTGCTGGGATAAGTTTAAATTAATTATACCAAGGCCAAACTCTCTTCTTACTCACAATGAAGAAAATGAAGGATGACTTCACTTCACATAGACACTGTAACTAAGACTGAACACAAAACTTTCACATTTAAAGAAGAGCATCTGTAGCTGAATGAGGCACACTAAGTGATCACTATAACTACGTACAACAGCAAATACAAATGAGGCGACCAAGCGTACCTGGTAACAGAATACTATGCTCTTTGCTCACATGAGACACTGAATGAATTAAATAGACTTGATTATCCCATACAGAAACAAAAATAGAGCAGGAAAATGTTTGGCTCTTTCAAAGCTATCTCAACAGACTCAACTACTCATCTTCAGCCTGAGATTACTGCTGGGAAAATAGAAATACACAGAAGTACACAGAAATCCCACCTCTTCTTCAAAATACCATCCTAGTGCACAGTGCAGACAAATGAACAAACGGTGCTAAGGACATCGTATCCTTTTCCCCAAAGTGTCTTTTTATTTTCAAGTAAAGAACTGTACAAAAATACGACATCTATAAAGCAGTAAGTCATCTTGCCATGGGTTGCCAGAACTGGTAACAGGCACAAAAAGCACAAACTTTCAAAGATGAACAAGGAGCAAGACACAGCTGTGACTCTGTGTGAGGGTACCTACAGAGGTACAGCGCAGATGTCTGCACTGATAATTGGGAGGAGCATCATGAACATGGCCTAAGGCTTAGAGCATCCCACGGAAACCTGACAGGTCCAGCTTGCTTAGCAGCACCAGGAAAGGCTCAGTGGAGTGCACACCAGCCTGCCCTGGGAAAGCATGTCAGCAGGGTGATGGCAGGAGCAAGCATTAAGCCGCCCTTCCTGAGGGTGGGAAGCTTTCCAGCCTTACCCGGGCAGAGCTGCCCTGGAACAGCTCCCCACGACGGCTGTGGCCACAGAACAGGAGGCTGCAGAGGGCAGCACTGCCATGCACTTGGCCTGCATCGCCCACTCCGGTACAGCACTCGCAATAAAAATGAAACATTAACTTTATTAACTTCGTGGCTGCATGGATCATAAAATTTCCTTGATTTTAAGGTCTCCCTGAAAACCAGTGGACTCTTAATGGTATCAGACTCTGTTCATGCTGACTGAACCGTAACTGACCCTTCACGGTAAAAGCTGGGACAACACTCCTTTCATCCCTGCCCATAAAGTCCCATTACAAGACTTCCAGGAGCAACATTCTGTGTGAGGCTACATGAAGGCTTTGGTCACTCAGACCAGGGTGGTTTGCAAAGGGTAGCTGGGGCGTGGAGTGACCAGGACAGGACTGGCATTGACAACTCGCAGAGAACAGAGCGAGGGCCAAAACTCAGCTGGCTCTAAGGCAGGAAGATGTAGGAGAGGGGAAGCAAAGACTCATCAGGGATGAAAAGGGGATTTCAATTCTTTCCCTTAGCAAGACAAAGAGAGAACCGGAAAAAGTACAGGAACAGCCAAAGGCCTGGCGACAATACCACTGCTTGCTGCCACAGGATACAAAATCTGAAGGAAACTGGAAGCAGCAGCAAACAAGGGCTCTCTCAGCTGATCGGCTGGCACCGTTATCGGGGCACAGTTCACTCTGTTTCCAAGGCCCTCACATTTGAGAGGTCTTTATGTACTACCTCGTCACCCACCTCAGTAGAAATACGAACTGAATTTAGAGAAGCTGATCGGTGAGTACAGAGATTAATTTTAAGCACAGAGAAACTATTCAGTAGGTCTGTTTAGTAGGAGAGGGGCTCTGTCACACCGCAGAACAAAACTCTGCTGTGGAGCACAGAGAAGTCATGCATCTCTGCTTCAGATGCAGAAGAAATCCAGCTTGGATTTAAACCCCATTTTGTGTGAGAGCTGGCCAAGATTAATCACTTAAGTACATAAATTAGTGAAGTGATCACTTAAAGAACTGCCACACACTTCACATTATTTTGATCTCCCCATCACTTCAGAAAAAGTAATTTTCACATTACTGTTAGAGAGATCACAAGTTCTGCTGATCAGTAGGGCTAACTCTGAATTGTAAGAATCATCTGCTTTAGAATATAATAACAATGCTGATATTAAAACAAAGAATAATTAAAAAAAATCAAGAAATCGGTACGGTGACCAATTACAATTTTAAGGTCAAGTTCACATAATTCAGTAGCATTACACTTGTCTCAAATTCACTCATAGAGGAAAAAAACCACAGAACACCTTAGGAAAAGCATTATGCATTACAGCCTGTATTTTAGACATGAAGACTCAACCATGGGCCAACACAGTTTGAGGGGCTGTCACACATGTCATAGAATTAAAAGAGAGCTGATGCATTAAAAAACAGCTGCAGATCCAACAGTACTTAATGGTACTCTGAGAATGTAAACCTCAGTTATCCCAGCTCCGGTGCTGACACCCTGCCAAACCTATCTGAACTGTGGTTTTATCACTGAAGAGTGTAGGGACCCCACAAGATCAAAAGCTCTTTCAAGTGGGATGTGACTTTCACGTTTTTCTTCTCCCATCATCTGCATGCATGGACAAAGCTGTACTGCAAACAAAATAATACATACATATACACCTATTACAGCACCTTCTTTAAGAAAGCTCACTTCTCTGCAAATCTATGTGGCTTTAAAAAGTCTGCCACATAAAAAGCCTTTGGAGATTCTTTAAAAAGGTTTTAGCACACTGGAGTCTCATTCACCTTTGACAAGGCTTTTAAATGAGAATCACAAACATGCACTTTGAGTTAAGACAGCAATTACAGCGTTTCCAATACAGGCAGGTTGGGTATCACAGAAGTTCACGAGGATTAATAATATGGCACTACAATAAATGGATTTGCAATCGTTTGTGGCAAAACACTACTCTTCAGTCCACAGAGACTGCCTCTAGAGACACACAGAAAGGACAAACCTTTCTGAAGGAAACACATGCTTGTCCATGGGCCCGACTCCGGTCATAATGACAACTTTCCAAAGTAGAATGCTGGCTCTTGCCACTTTCCAGGAAGAACTACTGACTGATGTAATTGGGTATTCAGTGTACGGTGCACCATTTTCCATAATCACAACAGACTTTTATTTTTAATTAAAGGAGAATTATTTAAGACATACCTTGATGCCTTTTTTTAATCACAAGGCAGCACAGACGTAAGAAAAAGATGAGAAATGTTTACATTTCAGTATCCAGAAAATGAAGTATTTGACAGGTAATCCATTTCTTGAATTGCACTACAGTTGAACGTCTACGTTCTTTATTACTTTCAAGCTACCTTCATGCTTTAATAATATCTCAAAAACTGTAAGGTAATTATGCATATGGTTCTAGGAATGCAAAATTACAGTTATCTGAATGGTGCCAAAACATCCTCCTAGCTATTCCCATTCCCCATCATTCTGTACCACGTGCAGCAGTGAAAGAGGGAGAGACAGCAAGGAGATTCACTTCATCTAACACCTGTAGCTCATCACCACCTGCAGTGTATCTGGCAATACACGTCAAAAAGAAAAATAGATGTCCAGTAAACAGAAGGGGGAAAATCTTGGACGAGCTAAAAATGGCAATGACTTCAGATATCCATCACTGACAAAACTATTACCTTTCTATCAGCATCATCCAAAACGGAACAGATGGAAGCTAAACGTGCTTTTATCCATCCCAGGCCCGTAACGAATTGCAGGCTGCCCTCCCAGCCAGAATTCTCTCCTGCCATTCCAGAGCTGCTCCTCTGTGATATTGCAAATGGAAAGACAGCATGGGCAGGCATGTGTGCCTTGCAGGAACAGATTTTATACTGGGGCTGTTCTTGAGCCTTTACCACAACCTGACTCTCAACTGATAAAGAAATAACAAGGGTGCGGCACAAATTATTTCATGTTCCTCTGATATAAACGCGCACCCTTTAGATACCTTTTTAGTAGCCCACTGCTTAATTCCATTATTTGACACCCTTAGCTCCAGCCGTTATTTTATCTCGTACCTTGATTTTACTGTTTGGCTTGCCTGATGCTGAAAGTACACTCTCGTACCTCAGTGCCATTTTCTTCTCATTGCTGAGATGTTAGTATTTTGTTCTCTGAGCAAAGATATATCGGGTGGTTTAGGCAGTTTATTTGAAGTTTTTCCTTAAGCCCCTGCTTTCTGCTCTGTCCCTAGAAAATGAGCTGCACGTCTAGTAAGTCACAACACAAAGTGAAAGGCATGAAGCTGTAAGGTGTCATGTCTTTCCAAAGGAAACCAGCCCTGGTGTACCTAATCTAGTTTGGGGATGTTTATCCAAGTTCAGCAAGGTCCCCACAGAGCCAGCTCATTCTCTCATCAGCTGGCATAAGCCTCCTGTTATTACCACTCTAACATTAAGAGCTTGAATGGTATTATGGTTCCTGACACACCATCCCACCATGGTTTGGGAGCCCCCACGCTGGCCCCACTGCTGCAGCCTGTCCTTCCGTGGCAGATGAAAGAGGCACGTGGTGCCCGAGGCACCCTGTCCCTCTCCCCCAGCTCATGCACCACTGTGGCACGCAAGGCACAGACACATTTGCCCTTTTACCACCACATCCCTCCCACTCCTATCTCTTGCCAAAGGCAGCATCCCAGCAGGCACGCTGCCAGCTCCTTCCGCCAAGGTCGAGGACAACGATGTGCCCTGTGCCCCCACAGCCACCATGCCAAATGGCAGCATATGGCACCTTCCCCCCAGATCCCGCGGCTGCAGCGCTGCACTTGGCAAAGCACAAAAATCACCCTTCCCCGGGTGTTCTCCTCCTCCACGCTGGCACGCAGCGGAGTGGCTGACACGGCTGTCAGATTTTCCGCTGTCACGCTGAAAGGAGCCCTTTGCCGAGCAGATCGGGCAGCACACGGACAAAGGGCAGGCTGCTCCTGACACGCGCCAGAGTGGGAACGTTGGCTGCTGGCTATGGCTCATTTCAACTCGGAGCAAGCAGTCCTGCTCCTCCCACAGCAGAGAATGTTCGGTCTGCAGCAGGAATCAACATAATACCATCAAACAATGCTCCTTGACTTCATGCTTTCATGAATCATCACCTAAATAGTAGACCTGCTCCATTAAAACCCGACAGTCAGCCATGGGCTTGCAGTTTGACGCTATCTCTTCACGAACACACATCAATCACATGCTCCTCCTTGCTATTTCCTCCAGAAAATAAAACTTTGGTGCTCACTGAATTTATGGATATAGCAGGGATTTGAAATACAGCACAGAACATCACGATTTCACAAGTTATGCCCATCAGATTTATAACAGACATAGTTTAATTAGCAGACATTTCCATCTCCAGAGGCAGCAGTACAAGCTATGACTCCATGAGGAGAGATGAGACAATGTCGGCCTAGGAAGAGACATTCACATCCCACAGAAAGGTTTTCCTTTGCTGTCAAAGGGAAGGAATCGGCCTAACCTCACTTTTAACATGCCGCATAACAAATCAGCACCATGTACTAGTACATGATACAACTCTGAAACTGGCTTATATTCTGCCTTTTCAGCCTTAAATTTGACACCCATGCTGAAGAAACAAAGACAAGTGAGGTCCTTGCAGTCACCATGGGTTTGAAAATTTTTTCCCACCCTTTTAATACAAGGCTGGAAAAGAAGAAAGATGAGGCTTTGTTTTAAATAAGGATCAGCGTTCCCCAGGCACCAGTAATGGAAAAGAGGGAAGATGAAAGAGTCTGCAGAAGGGTGGGATGAAGAGCAAAGGACTTGTGAGCCTCTTACTGCCACAGCCACAGGGTGGAGGCTTAGGTCAGGCAGCAACACCCAAGCACTTGAGAAAATGTGAGCTGTCTGCTGTGAGATCTGCAAACCTTAGGAAAATAAACCAGTTTCTATTCAGATTACCTAAGCACTAGGAAGTATTTTGAGAATGCTTTGCTAAACCATTATTTAATCCACGTGGAACTTGGATTTTCCCACTAGTTTCAGAGATGAGAGGACTTCACAAGCTTGTGTCCTGTTCCTCCTACATCAGGGGCACAGCTCTTTGGGGCACCAAGGAGGCAAGATCTGCCTTCAGACTCAGCCACCAACTTTCCAGACAGCTTCAGGCAAGTCACCTTCTCTCTGTCTTTCCTGCCATTTACACTGGAATCCCACCAGCTATATCACAGAAGAGATATATATGCACCTTAACTGAGTTACATTTTTAGCTGCAGATGTTCTTGCTGAAAATGGTAATGAACATGAGAATTTTATGTTGGTTTTTTTTATTATTGTTATTATTATTACTACTACTATTACAGAAGACTGGCAAACATCTGTACTAAGAAATGCCCCACCAAATAATGACATCTTGAATATCTATGCTTTGGAGCTTCCCTCCATAACATCTCTGTCTCACTTCTCCCTATAATGCTACTTTCAATACCTAATCAAATAGAGTGTCTTTTAACAACTGAAATACAAAAAGTACACACAGACAATTGTAATGAAAACATTATTGTTTATAAAACCTTGCATGTTGACTAAAGCTGATGGATCCTCAATTCTGTGAGTGAAATAATCATCACCACAACCCATCCAAATAATACCAGTACAGGCATTTAGGAACATCTTTCTCAAAAGAAGCTTGAATTATCACTGTCTCTGACTTTTCCCTTTTTCCCAGTACTTTCTTCCCGCTTCACAGAATTTGTTTGGGAATCTAAGTTTCAAACAGTGCTTCATGATATGGCAAGGATATTTCAAAAAGCAATAATGAAGCTAAAAACTGAAGCCCTGAACAGGGTATCCCAGACACAAGAACATCTATTACTTCACTGGACTTTTTGATGTCGCCACTAGAGGGATTTATATGAAGCTGAAAAAACCCTCATTAGCTATCACAGGTATCTTCAGGCAGCTGTTGTATTTGGAAAGAGAAAAAGCATTTTGCTTCTTTTGAGGCGAAGTTTGTACTTGCACCCCAGAGAAAGCCAAAAGTATCAATACACAGGATTTTGTACTGGCAAAAAAATCAGCGATGGACACAAAGTTAATGGACACAGACCTTACGGATGACCTGCTGTAGCTTCGCAACTCATTCCAGCCATACCTTTGGGGTGCAATTTATCTTCAGCCCCACAGAGTCTGCACAATCAAAGTTCAGGCATCTTCCCACACCTTTTAACAGAACAACGGAAAAAGCCAATATCGTGCTTCCCCACAAACGATTTGCTCCCCAAATCACTATCAGAAACGGTCCAAACACCAAGCTCTCATTCCAGATACCTTTCTCACTTCCCACAGACCACCTGGCTTTGTGGGAACTCTCTGCATTTCTGGCACTACTTAAGCCATTTTCCAACATTAATAACGATCATCAAAATCCAGTGCCGGCTGCAGTGCTGAGGCAGAGAGAAAAAATCTCATTGTTGCTGCGATTACAACTAGTAGCATTTAAAATAGGGTGGGAATAAGCCATATCCCTCAATGTAATTTTCATGATGAGCTACACCCTCTCTAAGAGCCAATCTGGTGTACACACACAACAATAGTGGAAGAAGTTTATCACAAACTCGACCACTAAGTTTGCTTTTTTGCCACCTAAGTTTTTAAAGATGCCGCTGCCATTATGTTCCAAATTCTTCTGTGTAGCAGATGACCTCCAGAATGACAACGGTGGGTCACAAGTGATCGATACTGCTAACTTAACACACCTCAGATCACATGCACCACGGGCTAAGCAGGATCAATAAAAGCAATCCACTTCTAAATTAAAAGACACAAGTGAAAAATAACATTTTAGCTTCAGCTTCATACAGCATGCTTGAGTAATGGCATATCTTTATTGAGTATGGGTGAACTTTTATAGAGTCTGTGCAGTCTTCTGCCACATGAAATTAATGTCACTGAGGACAGATGATTAAGCAGAAATATTTTAGATGAAAGAAAATGAAATATACAATTGTTCAGTAGTTTTCAGAAGTGATTCACGTCTCTCACCTATTTTCAAAATAGACTAACTAGGAAATAACATTCAGAAAGCAGGCAATATTACTACTATTTCTAATATAAACACACACAATTTTAACCTATAGTCTGCACTCATTCACCAAGATAGATGGGGTTCAAGGTAACGGGGCCCATGTATGAAAATTTGTGGTGTTCCACTAAATACAAAGTTACACACCCAAGCCATCTGAGCAAGGAGAAATGTATTTATTCTGCACATGATGCGTACCTCAGAGAAGATATTCAGAGAGGGCTCTTCTTTCATTTTTCTTTTAAATAGCTCTTTCATCTAGATTTAATTCTTTCACTTCGAAAGCAGATGGCCTAAACTTCTACTATCAGATTAATCTCAGGCGGAAAACAAAATATCAATGAAAGAATGTTTCTGTATTTAAATAAATTATGTTTAAATCAGTTATTGCAGGGTCTTCTTGCTAGATACCAGTGCTTGAGTTCTACCAGAAAAGGGACCCTCATCTTCTGAATGGCAAAAGGTGCCTCATCTCCCCTTGAATGATAAACAGGACATTTTCTGGTAGCTCTTTAGTAGCCCAAATTCGAGTCGCACCAATCTCAATCTTTAATCAGATGCAGCATCATGAGGGGATCTTCCATATGAAGGAGAGGAGGCAAAACTACTCATGTCACTCTGGAAATGCGTCAGAATCTCAGCCTTGCCTCTCTCCCCCAAACCCCTCGACTCGGGCATAGGTTATCATTAATTCAGACTGACCCCATCAATATGCAAGGCTTGTACTGCAGGTATCATCTCAATTAAATATGTGTGGACACACAGGCACAGACAGGTAGGACTTGGTCCAATGTCACACAGAAGGAGGCACTGGAACAAAAAGAAGGTTTCTCAAACTTGGTGCCTTCCCCCAGTTGTTGCTCCTCAGTAGCCATGAAAAGAAAGGCACAAAAACGCAGGTAAAAAGGGGTATTACATGCATTGACTTGTATAGAAATGAGCTTGAAATTACCAGATTTTATGGTGGCAGCACAACAGCTCAGTGGCATGACCCATTATCTCATTTCATAGGTATGTAGGATTGAGGATGGTTTGAGTGTTGTTTTTCTGAAAACTACTAAGGAAGTCAAAACTCTTATGGGCACATCAATTAATTCTGCATCATGAGAGCTGCTGCTCAGGATGAAAAAGCGTTCATTCCCAGTGAGCCCTCACCATTAACCTTGTGAGAAACATGCAGCAAGGCTTCAGACGGCTTAATTTCCCTGGCTCGCTGAGTCCACGCACCTCCAAGACTCACTTCAAAAAAAGTCAGTTTTGAATCACCTTTTGAAGGATGAGAATGAGGCAGTGCACGCCAGCGTGTTCAAGTGCAGAGAGGTGGCTCTCTACCAGATACATTTTTGAGAAATGTATCACTCTTAATAAGGATGGCAGCGCTTTCAGGAGATCTTGAACAAGGAACGAGCAGCGCTCGCAGCTGCTTCAGTGCAATACGCAGTTACACGGAGATATCTGCGCAGCGAGGCTGGTGCCCATTTGATTAAACAGCCTGTCTGCTCCCTCCACAAGATATCAGAGGCACAATTAGTTCAGTCGGCGGTATCAGCGATGCCCTTGAGGTCCTGTGCTCCTGACGACTAATGAAGAGGCACTGCTGGCTGTCAGCACGTACAGGGGGAGGCATTCATCTTCCTGGCAGCACCAATTAAATCTGCCCGCATCATACCAGGAGTAAGGAATTCAGCACCAGGAACGAGTCAGAGCAGCTGAATGGTTTAACACTTCGTTTTTTGGGTTTTATATTGTGGAGAAAAGGGAATAAATTGTGCTAGCTACACGGATGGCAAAGGGAATACGGAGAATCTGCCTGACCACAAAGGCAGAGAGAGCACCCTCAGTGCTCAGGTGTGTGCACATGTGCTCTGTGGAAAGGCCTTTTTTTGCATCAGGGCAGGAAACCTCTTAATACACAAACCATTTTATCCTGAAGTCAACAGAAAATTATTTGCTTATTGCACTGTGTTGCCAACACTCTGCTAAGCCTTCAAGGAAAGCTACTTGCTGTTATGTGTGGGTGTATCCTCACTTAGGACATGGCAATTACTCCTGAGAAGATAAGGCAGGGAACTCTTGCCCCTGATTTCTTACAAGGCTAGATCCTTACAGAAAACACACAGTTCTATTTCAAAACAGCAGGCTCAAAACTTTCTAAAACATTTATATGCCTGAGACACGATGCTGCATTGTATCAGCCACAGTCAAAGGTGTCAGCTAATCATCTGCCCTGCTCGGTGCCTCACTGTAGAGTCCAACCTGTCCCATCCCACAGAAGTCCTGCTGTCAATATGGCTTACAGGACTAAAAACTACTGGTATCAGAAGAGAAGGATATTGAAGTAGAAGCTACAGTAAGCACCTGGTATCCAACCTGCTAAGGTACACAGGAGCACTAGAAAGAAAATTGCTTTTTTTGGCCAAAAACCATATATCTGTAATTCCTGTTTTGTCTTACCTGTGTCCCTTAGGGGAAAAAATGCAAGTGAACTTACCAAATCCACATTTTCAAGGCCTTCATGGACCCTGAATTAAAACCACTGTGAATCAGCGTGTGGTAAAAATTAGCACCTGGTGTGGCCTTCCCATTTCAGACGCTTGAGAACTCATGGCAAAAGTCTCAAAGGGCTTAATCTGCTAAACCCTGCACAGCAACGGGAAACTCAAGAGGTTTTGATGACTTCACAACAAACTGGCAGCCATTTATTTATCTATCTTCTCAAACCTCTCAACACCTTTGTGGAGGCTAAAGGGCCTGTTTACAGACAGGGAGATCAGTGCAAAACAGAGCCCACCTGACTCTCAGCCAGGGGAGCACAGATCTACCTATGCAAATCTCAGCTGACTTAAAGGGGTGAAAACCTACTGCAGTAGAAGAAGCAAAATCATTTATTATCCAACCTTTCATGAAAAGGAAGCTTAAAAAAAGCCAACCCTCAAACCCATCTCACACTCCCTACCAGAACAGTTAACCTGCAAGAAATCTAATTTGTCATATAGCATGCAATTAAATACACGAGAAAAACAAAAAGGCCTTTGGATGCCACTTCTCCTCTGACTAATGAAAAAAAAAATCCTAACTATTTCAAAGTTCTAGGAATTCAGTACTTCACTCCCTCACAGAGGTTTTAATTAAGAGCCTGACAAATTGACCTTTAACAAAAGTGGACAGTGCTGAAGGTAATTCTTGCCTTCTGCAGTCTCCACCATCCATGACTCAAGATAAAATCTCATGTTCCCTGATAAGAAGGGAGATAGCCCAGGATCCACAGGCAGCAGAACATAAATGCAGAAAAAAGCATCAGCAGAGACTCCAAGTGACTTTGCTGAATTATTACAGTCCTTTCCTAACAGTCTGAATAATCCATAAGCATGAAACTTTGACTTAAGCTGCAGACACACAACGTGCGGCTACACAGAGAATGTTTTTAGTGGGATGAACTGACTTTGGTACCTCAGTATGACCGAAGTGCATGTTCATCCATACAGATACTATGATACTTTGTCAATTGTAAAAAGCACAGCACAGATGCACAAAGTTTACAAGCAAAAGATTCCACAAGGAATACTGAATATCAGTATTTGGAAATTTATGTTCTAGTTTAAACAGTACTAAGTAAATACTAAAACTCATGCAAACTGCAAAACTCATCAGAGAAATCTTTAGGATATTTGTGTCTCATGGGGAACTCATGATTTAGATCAGAGCACGCAAACAGGTCACCTGCTAGTGAACACGGTCCTGAAAGTAACCTTGTCCTCTGTGCTAATTTTTCATGAAATCTGCATTAATACAGGACAGGAACAAAGAAGGACATGATTCAGTAACATCCAAATGGTGAGGTATCACTGGAGTGATGATCTGGCTTCTTACCTGAGGCCAAGCTGCAAAATGATTTATCAGACTCAGAGAGGGACATCAGCCAGCACACAAGGATCTCAAGTAACAGCAGCTGGTGGGGGAGCAGTATGAGCAGCTTAGTTTCCAGGATCAAAGTCCAGTCAATGATGAAGCACATTCCTCTCTCCATTCAATAACCACCATCTCTTCTGCACCAGTTGCCTACATAGTCCCAGATTATTCTGAGCTGGTGGTGCTTCCTGACAGCATCAGGAAATGAGGATTCAAGTGCTTGGAACTCCTACAAGCATCCAGACATCCCTGGGAAAGCCACGGGCCCCTACTGCAAGGCTTTTCATGCTGCACTTGCTCAAAATGCCTTCAGGCAGCAACCCTTGGGGAGTCCAGGAGACTCTACAAAAGACTCTTGAGCCTTGTGTGAGAAATAGTGGACGAGCCTGAGCTTCCCACATCTCTGTGCTTGGCTCCTCCTGGTGCCAATGAGGCGCAGGAATCCTGTCTGCAAACCACCACACATGCAAACTGCAGTTGTGCCCCGTCCTGCACCTACGGGTGACATGAAATCCACTGAGACACAGCAAGGCCACCTGCTTCAGCTCCGTGGGAACACAGATGCCTTCCCCCATTACACCTGCACACCAAGAGGAAATCCTCAGGTTTCCTTTAGAACGCAACCAATGAGCAGAATGAGGGTTTATCTACTACATGAAGCTCAGAACGATTAGCAAATATCACACAATCACTCAAAACTAATCACACAACTTGGCTATATGTGCACATTTCCCACTAAAAGGTATTAATTTAAACTCTCTTCTCATTTTTGTTGACTATGAAACATTTCTCTGAGTGCAAGAGAAGCTGTTAATAAGCACAGGCATCACTAATCATTTCATGGTCATGACTCCAGCACAGAAAACTCCCACACAGAAGCGTGGCATGGGCCTTATGCTGTACAGGAGAGAGCTTCTCTCCTGTAAATTAACTTTGTCAACACACCAAATTTAAAAAAAAAGGAAAAATTTTAAGTATTAAATCATGTAATGACTTAGGGAATGAACAGAATGTTTTCAAAATGCAAATTGAAGGCATCTGTATTTTAATTACAGCACCAAAACTGCAAGATACTTGTCTCCACACACATTTTTTTCATTCATCTTCAGAGCTGGCTGCATACAGAGTATTAGTTTCATAGTATAAACCTACTCCCACGTACATTCCCAAAATAATTTGCATGTATTACCAATATACAAACACACGCACACAAGTTTTCAGGCCACCCACAGACATGAGAGACAAAAAGAGGACTTGTCACTTTTGCTTTTGGGATTGTAACTAAAATTGCTTCAACTTTTAATACAGGGAAAACAGAATGCAAGACCAGCATGAGCTTCAGCACCACACATTTAACACAATGCTCAGTTGACAAAATTTTTTAAAATGTGCAAATAGATCCTGTTGCTACATAGCTGATTTCCCATTTGAAAGCTAACAAAGGCTAAACAGGACCTTAGCTACAGTACATTTTTCTGTGTTACACTCAATGAGCTCAGTTTTGTTGCTGTCGGCCTATAAAATTGACTTTTACACTGAGTCACTAAGAGGATACAGATGACAAACAGCTCCATTACAGAAGGCTGACAAATTCTTGCCTTGAGAAGCAACAGTGACATGATGACAGCGGCAACGCTCACTTCATCTTTGCATAAAATACAGTTGCCACTTCTACTTCACTACTATACATCTGCACTGTGATGCCTCCTCCACAGTCAGTCTGAGTCTTCATTTTAATTTCATCCCCCAAAGACCAGTGCTGTGGCATGAAATGTCCTGATTTTCCAAAAAAACTTTTTTTTGGTCATGAATCCTTGGCATAATACATCCAGTAGGAAGTCTCTATAGCCACATGCTTGCTAGCAAGGGGAGGGAAAAATACATACACTGGTGCTATCCTAAAACACATTCAAAACCCCATTCTCGGAATTGATAACAAGCAAAACAAAAAAGCCTATCTGATTCTCAGGGATGCTCCGGATAAATACTGAACTCAGCCCAAAAGTAACTACAGATTACTTTTTAGCTTGACTCCATAGAAAAGTGGTGTAACAAACATTCCGGGAAATCACAAGAGTGACTGTGCTCTTAACTTGGGCATGAAGGATAAGTATTCCCAGGGTCAGCATTATCAGACAAATTAAGGTGTCATATAAATCAGGACATATGGTGAGTTCCCTTAATTTCCAATGGAAATAAGATTTTAGTCTACTCCAGATTTGCAATGCTAACAAACAGGTTTCTTTCAATATTTTGAACATATTAAAAAAGAGACTTTGAGAAGAGACAGTGAGAAACTTTTCAAATCTGATTGATTCAAGACTGGGGTGAGTGTTAAACCTCGGAGATACCACACTGGCTGTCTTTGCATAATAATCCCTTACTGCCCGTGGCTTTCATAATCAAACTTTGACGTCTACTTCATATTCCTTACACTTTTTCAATATATTATAACTTGGCACATCAGTGAACACAACTACATCTGTGCCCTGATACTAAGATGGTTTAAGACCAAGAACAACAGACATCACCATCTATTTGCCCTTCCAAATAGCCATAATAAGAGGTATATAAATGTAAAAGTAATATGGGGATTAGCAGAACATATTGAATACACTGGGCTGACTGGATGTGGAAACAGAATTGTTTTGTTTGGAAAAGATGCCTAAAGTCAAGCCCAGTCATTAATCCAACATCACCACTGAACCATGTCCCTAAGTATCACGTCTATACACCTCTGAAATAACTCCTATGCTCCAGACCCTTTCCCAGCTCCACTGCCCTTCTCTGGGCTCGCTCCAGCAACTCAGTGAATTTCTTTCATGGGGGGCCCAGAACAGGACACAGCACTCGAGGTGTGGCCTCAGCAGTGCCCAGTACAGAGGGACAATCCATGCCCTGGTCCTGCTGGCCACACTGTTGCTGACCCAGGCCAGGATGCCCTTGGCCTTCCTGGCCACCTGGGCACTGCTGGCTCACGTTCAGCTGCTGTTGAGCACCCCCAGGTCCTTTTCTGCTGGGAAGTTTTCCAGCCCCTCTGCCCACAACCCACGGCGCCGCATGGGGCTGTTGTGATCCAAGAGCAGGACCTGGCACTTCCTTGCCCTGAAGAATTCTGCTTTACACTGACATACAAATAAAATATACATCCTTTTCCTATGCTGCCTGGGGGTGAATGAAAAAATTATGAACCAACATATTAACAAATTAAACCTTTTTTTTTTTCCTTAAATTGAATCATTAATCACCTTCAGCTTCTCTTCTGGCAGAACAGATGTGGCCATTTGTCACTGAGGACAAACTGCAAAGGCTTTTCATAAGGAGTAGAATATCCTACCTGGAACAACTTCAAAAAGGAACTTTCCTGGACTTTCTTCATTGCAGGGATGCTCAATTACTCTGTTGCCAGGCAGAAAGATGGTACCCTAAAGAAAAAAGTAACAACAAACATGGGATTAAAACTGCTACCACACTTCTGATAGACTAATGCTTCTTTTTTTTGGACTGGGTTAAACATGAATTTTTTACTGTAAACACCTGAGCAGCTGATTTCCAAAGTGAGATTGAGGAGGGATTATCCCAAAAGCCAACATCATAGATCCCCTTAATTAACTGAGGCATTCGATAACAGCTTTAGGTTTCTTTAATCTCTTGGGTATTTGATACTATGCAGAGTTTTGTACTTATCACATATACTAATCCCACTGCTCTGCAGGGAAAAATTGAGACTTAAAAGAAAGAGCAGGAAATTGCATGTGTGAGGCAGGTGAACTCACCAGCCAGGCTTCTTGGCTGAAGCCAAAGGGGGTGTGGACAGAAGAGTAACCTCAGTTTGTGGGGTGCACACCCAGTTCCTGCTCTAGGCCCTTTTCCCATAGCATCCCAGAGAAGAAATACAGAGAACACATCCCACTCCCACCCTGTGGCTGCAGTGTGCCAGGCTGCTGGTGCTAAGCCACAGCAGGCACAGAGAGAGTCCTGCCTAAAGATGCGTTTGCTACAGGCAGAGAGATGTCACAAAATCTCTGTGATGGACATTGAAAGCCTTTATTACAACTTTACTGCCTTGAGAGGGCAGGTGGGGAACTTTAGCTGTGCATATTTTTAATACCACCGGTTACCAAAAACAAGCCCTGCAACCCTCAAAACATTTCTGGGGCTGTGCTGAAGACACAGCTTATTCCCTCCCCTTTGGTCTGCTGACACATGGGATGGATAGATCACCCCTTCCCTCTGAGAGCTGTTTTACATTTCTGGAAATCACAGCTCCTCTTAGTACCATTTCAGCCTCAGTCAGCAGGCAGTCCTTAGTGAAATTATGCTGGGATGGCTGTCCAGGGATAAATTTTCAGAGCAGCATCCTAGGAATTGTATTGGGTACAAGCTCTCGACCACTGTTAATGGGAGATAACACCTACTTAGTAAAATTCTCTAATTATGGTATAATGGGGCCCCCATCTCCAAAGTAAACAACTTACATAACTTATACATCTTAAACACAGAATACCTCAAGTAACGTCCTTATCCCATAAGGATCATTGAGTCCAACACGGAGCACCATTTTCCATAGCAATTTCAACCAAATGCCCAAATACGTCAGACCCCTCATCTAAACAGTACTAAAGATATCCCTATACACGAAAAACAACAATTTTGATATCCAGTATTCATGGCTATGACCTGTAATCTTCATTACGAGCAGAACCATTTACAATTATTGGGAAGTCGAGACAAGCTGAAACACTACCGTCTTCTCACAAAGGAGACCTTACAAACTGACAGGAAAAGGTCACCTGAAGGAACAGGTAACCAATGTTTCACAAAATCAGGATTTGTACCAGCTGATGTGGAGTCTGGGCTCTATACCATCTTGTCAGTGCTGTGTGCCAGCAAGAACTGTGTTATCACAGGAAGGCAAAGAGAGGGTGCACAGGGATTTCATCAGAACATACAAAATCACCTCCATTAAACACTCTGATGCTTGCTGCTGAAAGCAGATGAAACAGCACAGCTTTCTGCTGAGGTGGTACAAGCAGCAGGTATCAGCAGTTGTGAGGCAGATGGCCCCACTCACTGCATATACAAATGTATTATAAGCATTAGGTGCCTTGGTCCAATAGCTCCACTCAGAGCTATCTTCCTTCATTCCTGCCACAGGCAGCACCTGTTAAGAGATGTCACACTCCAAAGTCTTCTGTGAAATACCTTATTAGGCAAGAAAAATGTCATAAACAAATATAATTATATGAACAGGAAAAGATAAGTCACAATGTAGTTCAACTTCTTATTTTAACACCTAAAGTAAAACCAGGAAATATAAAGAATACACTTTTTCTGAGGATTATGGGAGACCAGGAATAAGAAACTCTAAAAACCATTTTAACTACATGTGAAATTGTCCCATGTAACAAATCATTAGGACTGGCATAATTTTCTTGCCCACTTTCAGACTGAGCTGGTTTTACTCAGAAGAAGCTCCACCCAGCACACTGGATGAGCAGACCACTTCATGCCGGAGTAGTTTCACTGTCTCGGGAGCTTGCATCACTGAAGGCACACAACATATTCAAGCCAATCATAGGTCTTGCTATTCAATAAAACAAAAAAACAAAATTAACAAGACCTAGCCTGCAGCACTGTAAACTAAAATCAATCCATGAGACAGTAAAGGAAAACTGCATTAAACTTTGCTGTCTACTCATTAGCAACAGGCATGCTGCAGACTCATTACAGTGTGATGCTTTCTGGTTCTCTGATGCAAAACCCTTTTACCATTTGCAGTCAGCTCTCTTAATGACAGATTTTTGAGAACATAGAAACAAAAGTGTTATATTTATAACCCTAGCACCTTCCTTCCATAGATGAAACCTATTCCATCTACTAAAATGTAAAGCCTAAAGCCACACACAATAACTAAGTTAATATGAAGAGAAACCAGACAGTAACACCATACAGAATACTGCAGTGGTTTAAAAAGAAAATGTCTTTAAGTGGTGATTTCATTTTACTGTCTATTTCCAGAACTATTATTGCAAACATCAGTGCACATGAAGTATTTCAATATACATATGTGAGGGGTTTTTTAAATTTAAAAAACAGTTTTGTTTGTGCAACATGCACCTGGGTGCCCAACTCTAGTGGAAAAAGCGTTAGGAGAGCGATTGCAGCTCTCTCACTTCCCATTCTGTCTGCTTTCACACCCATCTTCTGCCTTCACCACACAGCAACTCTTCCCCCTTGCTAAGTTTTGTAGCTGTCTACGTAACTGCACTGAGGCTGTCTGGAGCATCCCTTCGCTAGTTTCTCAGCAGCTGACGCCCAGGGAAATATCTGTACTGTAACAAAGCCCTGGCTGCAGCATATCTGATATAAATGAGGTCCCAGGCCCCACATTGCTGTTGGTCCCCTGGCTCAGCCGCCTTTCTGGGCCCTTAAGGCGCAACATTAGGCCCGTCCTTATAGCCTGGATAGTCCCAAGAGTACAGACTATCAGCCAGCTGCAAGGCTTCAACAAGTTCAAGCTCTGCTTTCTGCCTTGAGCACCTAATTCCAGGGGGAAGTAAGAGAAAATCAACCAGATAGCCTTAGACACCTAACAAGACAGTAATTTGCATAAAGAAGAAGGAGGTGATTTCCAGAGGAAATACATGTTTTGACTTGGGTGTCAGTGCATGAGTGCATGCACATGTTCCATAATAAGGCGGCTTCCCATTGGCTTGTATCAAAGTCTACGGCTCATTCAAAACATCTCAACCCAAGACTGCAGATTGGACCAGATTAGTATTTTGCTTTCAAAAAAGAAGAAAAAAAACACAAAAAAACAAACAAAAAAAACCAACAACAACAAAAAAAAACACCAAAACAAAAACACACCAAAAAGAAAAAACAAACCAGCATGGTGCCAGCAGGGACTAAGACACACAGTCTACAGAAATACAGGAAAAAGGGAAGTGGGAGAAAAATGTGGCCCTGACCCAAGTCCCTCCTAGCTCCCATTGCCATTTTGTTTGTGGGCTGTGCCTCCACCAGGTCAGCAGTGTTTTGCAGAACTCCTGCTGCGGTATGCCTGAGCTGTTTTTCCATTTCCAACACTTCTGTCCTTACCAGGGCAGTTCTGCCCCTCTAGCTGAACATTCAGGATGACTCACAGCATGCAGGAGAAATCTGGATTGCTCAAGAAGCATCGGCCTTTTCCCTAACTGAATACCAAGCCCACTTTCAAAGGAGGTTCCCACACACATGGATTATTCTATAGCACGCTGTTGCTTCAAACCAAAGATCTCCAAAATAGCAGAGCAACATGTTTGTTAAAATCAAAAATCTGCATATATGAAGTGTTTAACTTGAAAAAAAATACTGCTTTGTTAACTAAGTGCTTGATGAAATACTGTAGTGCAGCAAGAATGACATCAGTCTACTTTGGATTAGTCTCACAGCATGATACAGTTTTGCTCAAATGGACGTTTTATCCCACGCTGCTCCCTCAAAACATTTTCAGCACCATTCAGCAGCTGAACTTCAGGAGGAAGCATGGAAGAGGAGACAGGATGGCCACTGCACAAGTGCTTCATGAGGAGCAGCTGACAGATGGTATTTCTGTTTGCACGCTCTGTGTAACACATTGCAACAGGGAAGCGAGCCTGTGCCTCCTGCCGGCTCTGCTCCATCACTTTTCCCTAGGTACATTCTCCCCAGCCCGGTTTGAACTCGGTTCTCTGAAGCAGACTTACTACCTTGTCCGAGAGATACCAGGTTTTTCCCAAGAAAGCTTATGATACAAAGAATTCCAATGTTTTAAGATGCTGACTGGTGAATGTGAAGACAAATACATGATTTTAATTATCTCTGGTTTCACGGAAAACTCATCACATCAGCTCTCAGAGAGGCAGGAAGGTCATCAGCCAGGAAAGAAGCAGCTGACGAGGGGGATGAAGAGGCAGAAGGGACCTTTGGGGACTTGGGCCTTCTGTATGACTCACAGCCACATCCAACACAGCAGTGTTCTGTGGTTTCTTTTGTCACTGTTGCTGTTTCTGGAAAGTCTGGGCTGTCATACTTTGGAACAATGGTGCACTTCAGCTCAGATGGCATCTTAAACTGAAAAATACTACTTTCAGTGAATAACACTGTCAACATCACTAGTATTTACAAGGTCACAGCCAGAAAGGCATCTACTGTATTTCACAGAGAAGCCTGTTAATCAATGTAGATTAAATAACATGTGTGAAACACATGTATATATACATACTTCTATATGTATATGCAGATGTGCACATGTCCTGTGAATTCATAAATAAGTAATGCACAGCAAAGAAAGAGAAAGAACATGCAAGTTGTTATCAGTTGTCCACAAATTCTCGTTCCTCACATTGCTGTTCCTGCTTTTAAGCTACTGCAAAAATAGGTCTCAAGCCAAAGTGAGCCCTTTGCACTGTCAGGAGCCTACAGACACGAGGTCAGGAGGAAGATTTACAGCACAGACAGAAATCCACTCATACTGAGGTCAGTTATGAATGAAGCCTGCACTGTGCTCACTACAAGCACTCTGACTGTAGTGACTTCTTAAAAATTCAACTCTATTTCCACCGTTACAATTCATTTCCAAGATCCCAGTGAAATCCCTTGCTGCAAAAGGGCACAGCAACTCTGAAAGCCAGCCCTTTCATCTGACTGCCTACACAGAGATATCTGTATTTCAAACTGGGCCTGAGCAAGTTCTCCAGCTGGCTCCAAACCACGGATCTGTGCAGGTATTTTTAATTTTTATCTAAGAATGGATTTTTATACCACTCAAGAAACCAAAGCACTGGAAGGAGTACATTTACTGCAGAAGGTGATGCAGTCCTTACCTTGTAGTTATTGCAGCCATTTACAATTTTGCAATATGTACAAGGAGAAAACAATGGCTAGGGGTGACTATTCAGATTTAAGGGGCAACATGCCAGGAATGAAGACAGAGAAGAAAAGAGAAATTACAAAAGAAAAACCACCCAAGGTTGATTGGATTAAATTAAGCCATTACAAAGCATACATTTTTCTGGTATAAATACCATTGCATTTGACATTTTTTGTCCCACTAAGTTAACACATTTCTAGAGTTTGTTTCTGTTGAAGAATAAGAATTATTGTTTAGTTCTCAGAAACTCTGCAAACTGGAGCCTAAAACAGATCTTTTTTCCTTTACCTAAAGCAATGTTCAAACCTACCCGATAGCTTAATATTCAAAAAAAAAAGGTCAATTCTTTTCTGTGGTGGTGAATACCATCTATACTGTTTGCCTGATATTGAGCACCAAAACATTTATTCTGACATGAGAGATAGAGCTGACAGTTTTACTACTATGTGATTACAGTTTCTTTAAAGATTTTTCTCCTTCTCTCCTGCCAGACGTTTCACTTAATGGTTGAGTGCTTCTCTGCTTGAGAGATACTTCTTTCCTCAAGAATGAAGCACTCTTGGCTTGAGCAGCCACTAGACCAAAAACTCCCTTATTTGTCCCGTAAGAGAAAGCTCATACCAAGTTAAGCTATTAACAGCACAAAAAATTAAGTTTGCCTAAACCTAGAGGCTAGATCCATATTGCACACCTATGGTCTTCATTTCTCTGGTAAGGGCAAGAGAGAAAAGACAGGTATGACAGGACTGAGCTCAGGTAAGAGAACACGACAGTCACGGGGTTCAGGGGCAGGAGGTGCCTTCCTGAGGAACCCACTCCCGCAGTTGCCGCATTCCTCACAGAAAGGATGCTTGGTGTTTTCCAAAGGCAAAGAAAAAAAACAAGATGCATAAATAAATTCAGAGAGGGCACTGAGTTTAAGGCCTCCTTAATACAAACTGAGATCTTTATTACTTGTACACATGGAAGTTTGATAAAATTAGGCTTCGCAATGGTCGTTACATTTTATCAACACACAAAAATGGAACTGGGCACTACTGAATTGTTAGAGATTTTTACTACAGGAAAAATACTTCCAATAGCTCTGGTCAGTAAGAAATTCAGCTTTTAATCAGATAAAACTAACTTCTCAAGGAAAAAAGCCAATAAAGCACCAGAACACAAAGGACCGAGTCTTGCTTTACAGATGGCTTCTGCAAAGGAAATTTACCAACTTCCAATCCTGAGAACATCTAGGTCAAAACAATGCAATTATTCCCCAAAAGGATAATATTTGACAACGGGAAAATTTCAAGCGTGACCTCTCATTTATATACAAAGCTCTCCAGTGACAGTCTGGACAGATACAGCAACACTGTGAGAGAGACTCTGGCCTGTTTAGGAGTCTGGTTGACATGAGTCCCCTGTGAGACAGTCCTGAAGGGCAAAGGAGTCCAGGAAGGCTGGACACTTTTCAAGGAGGAAATCTTAAAGATGCAGAAGTGGGCTGTCCCCATGTGCCAAAAGACAAGCTGGTGGAATAGACCACCAGCCCGGGTGAACAGAGAGCTTTAGCAGAGAGGGAAAAAGGAGAGTTTATGACCTTTGGAAGTAGGGGCAGGCAACTCAGGAGGACCGCAAGGATGTGGTGAGGTTATGCAGAGAGTAAATCAGAAGGCCCAAAGCCCAACTAGAACTTAATCTGGCTACTGCTGTAAAAGACAGTAAAAATGACTGTATAAATACATTAGCAACAAAGGAGGGCTAAGGAAAATCTCCACCCTTTACCGGATGTGGGGGCAAAACGCAGTGACAAAGGATGAGGAAAAGGCTGATGTACTCAATCCCTTCCTTGGGATCAGAACCAGCCAGCATGGATTTATGAAAGGCATGTCAGCTAACCTGATCTCCCTCTGTGACAGGGAGACCCCATTAGTGCATGAGGAAGGGGCTGTGGATGTTTATCTAAGACATTAATAGAATGTCTCTGACACAGTTTCCCACAACATTGTCCTGGAGAAACTGGCTGCTCCTGGCTTGGATGGGAGCACTCTTCGCTGGGTTAAAAAACTGCCTGGATGGCTGGGCACAGAGAATGGTGTAAATGGAGTTAAATCCAGCTGGCAGCTGGCTACAAGTGGTGTTTATCTGCTGGAGAGTAGGAAGACTCTGCAGAGGGATCTGAACAGGCTGGATACACGGGACAAGGCCAACTCTATGTTTTTTCCAGGAAACCTATATATGGCCAACTGTCCCACCTAAGACAGTTCACTTCCACGTCAGTGTGTAGTAAAGGTTGAAGTTGCTGCAGATTTTCTAAAAATTACAGATAAAGTGCAACTTCTACAGCACAAAAAAGGTAGCAGAGATACATGGAAATGGGATTACAGTTCCACCAAAGTTAGGTTTTTTTCCTGTGCAAATATTCTTGTCAGCTTTTGTCTAGCAAGAACCTTCCAGGGAAATCTACCTAACTTATGTAAGCTATCGTTTTACAGTTTTTTATGGGAAGAAAAAAATTCAGTTTAACATGGAAAAATTTCAGAGGTTAATGGCAAGTTTATCTATTTGTTTTGCAAGGTTTTTTAATGACTGTGCTGCTTGTTGGTTTAACATCTCTACATTGTTTATATTTAATCTATATAGTAAGTGTTTTATGAGCACGGCTTAAAAGGTGTTACTACACTACAAATACCACAATCACACAGAATAAATAGCGCATTTAGCTTTCTGGCATTTGTGTAAGATACTCTGTTGGCCCTTGTTTAAGGGATTACATTAAGTAGCAGTGATCCTATCTCGGGGGAGACTAGGGTCATATCTTTTGTGCTATCTACACAGAATAGGTGCCATCTAAACAATTAACACAACTGCAAAACTCGGATTCCCTGATTACAAATTACTTCTCTTACAGTACTACTTGTGTGCAGTAGATATTTACACGTTTTACTTTTAGTTCAGCATTTTCCTTTGCTTCATTCGTTCTGTGATACTGTTTTCCAATTTGAAATTGTAGTTCTTGGATAGTTTCATCTTTATAACTAATCTGAATCACACATTTTTATAGCTTTTCCATCTAGCTGTTTATTATTAGTCTTATTACTGTATTAGTAACATGCTTTTTGAGAACAATGCTTAAATTACAAGCTGTGTAAGAAAAGGTGTCAGATAACCCCCAATTTAAATAACTGCAAAATCAAGGCAGGGTTTAGTAGGAGTTAGTTCAGGTCAAGTCAAGTACCAGTGAATCAGTTCAGTTAGGCAGAATACATGCACATTTCCACAATTCTGCTTGCACACGTTTGGGTGAGGGGTTTTTGTGTACACGTGGTCTCTTCATAATCTTCAAGTGGCACAACATGCATTCTATTCAAGGTGTTGAACTATTTCAAGTTGTGGCAAGTTGTTGACATCAGTTCAACTCCATGAACTGACTTGGAGCACAAAACCAAACTAGGGTAAGGCAACAACCACTCAAGGACCACCACAAACAATTCCTCTCAGAGCTAGTTCAATTGACCTATTTGTTTCCCCTCGGATATCTCTTTCAACAGTGTGTTGCTACTCCAGGAGGAATTTATCAGGTGCATGATTAAAATCACACAGTCACAGGGTAATGGGCTGGAAGGTGCTATATTCAAAAGATAACCATGGAAAAAGAAGTCCACTTTTCCATCTTTTATCTCAGCAGTCTCGCTGTAAGGACACTATGGGAGATCACACCAAAGCCAAAGCTGCGCCATCAAGCTGCTCCCTCTGTATGTAAAAGTTTCCAGAAGAACTTGCCCCTGCACCTTACCAGGGTCTGCAGAGAGGCTGAGCTTTTTAATTAGAGACATCTTTTAAAAATAGCCAATATTTTTCAAGATTATGCTGTCTCAAAATAGCACTTACTTCACTGAGAATAAATAAGACTCTCATAATCTAGATTTTTACACTGTTCTCTGAATACCACCACCAAAGGTATTTCACAACATTCTGTAAACATCCAGCAAGAATAATTGAGTGTACTTGCACTTACTACAGCTTTTTAAAATTTTACAGATTTAAACAGCAAACCATCATTTATCGGCTTTTCCACAAGACATTGTGACAAGCTTTCTGCAGACCTGTTGAGGGGGGTGTATCTTGCAGAGTGCCAGACAGTCTGGAATAAAAATGGATTCAGGGTGACTGGAGGCCAGCATTATTAACTGCACTCTAGCAGCTGCTCTGTTCCAACTGTATTAATATAAATACCTTAGATTCCATGTTGCTATTTTAATAAGTTATCAAAATATAAATGACCATGAAGGCCTTCACGGTCTGCAGGAGAAACTGCAGAAGCCTTTACAAAAGCAAGAGGACAAAACACGGTTTATGGAAGAGGAGAAACCAAGCAGTGTTTACACAGCAGGTGAATAGAAACAAAGCTCCAGGTTTTCTGGCAAACACAGAAGATTTTGGCCACTGGACTGCTCCCCGCCTGGATTTATTGTTGAAAAGGGGCCTTTCTTCCAACTATTAAGAAAAAGTAGTTCATAGCAGTCATCTGCTGTCAACACTTTGGAATCTGCTTTTTTTTTGAGAGACAGCTCCAGAAGCTTAAAGCATTTCTAGATGCACATTTACTTCCGCTGCACATTTGTTTTCTCTGAAGTGAAAACACAGGGCAAACATGTCAAATTAGTCAGCCCACCAATTTACAAGTAAAAACTTTACTTTGGAGCTCAACCAGAAGCAGCCCCATTTTCTGGCATGCTCACAGCTACAGAGCATAGTGACTCCAGCTGGAGCTGGGATCATCATGAGAAACCCAGGTACTCATTAGGATGTGGCAAGAAAAAGAAGGGTGTGTTTCAAGTTTATAGTAGTTTGTGAAAACTATCACACTATTTTGTTTCGTGGGACAAAACGTAACTTAGCCAAAAGAAAAACAGAAAAGCGCCTGAATTCTAAGATCCACTTGAGCCACTGGCTTGAGGATGCTTTCACAGGCTGCTTTCTGAAGCCAGAACACACAATGAAGGTAATCAATGACGTTTCATTACTATTTTTAAAGGGTGTAATTTTACAACGCTGGTGCTGCTACCAATGGCTATTACTGAACATGCCTAACTTTGCCCATGCACCTCACAAATCTCTACACAGCTTTCTCTCTTGATATTCTACCTCCTCACCCACTCCTTTTACTTTTTCTAGCTCCTTTCTGCCCTTCTACAATATCAGTGAGCTTCAGTCTGGTCATTGCACACCTTAACTAAAACCTCAGTATTGTTTACTCAGCCAGAAATGTTTTCCACATCCACAATAAATCAAAATCAATCAAGGACCTACACAGCGAGCATCCAGTACACTTCTAGATGAAAAAAAAAGAGTGGGAATTCATTGAAGAGCATAGGAAAAAGCATCCTGTAGGGGTTTCTCAGAGGAGAAGGTTCTGGGGAGACCTTCTAGGAGCCTTCCAGTACCTAAAGAGGGTCTGCAAGAGGCATGGAGAAGGACTTGTGAATACTTTTCCCACTGCTGCAGAAAAACCTCCGCCAAGCCATGTCTTAGAGGTCTTATTGCACTCAAAGGCTTTTTCTCTCTCACACACATGGAAGCACAACATCCTGGTACATTTTTGGTTTGCTTTGAGAAACATCATCTTCTATTTAGAAAATCCAGAGCAACCAATTTGCCAATGATCTAACGACATAACACGAGGCTGCGCATCCTTTGGCTCCCAACAAAACACCGTCTTCCCTGCGGCTTTGGACAAAAGGCCCATCCTCATGGCTGGGCTGCACAAAAGCCACATTCAGGATTTAATGGCTTCTTCACTAGTTTGCTGAAATTCTAATTAAAACACCAGAGCTGCTCCACTCAGAAGCATTTGTTACATGATATCTCAAAGTGCCTGAGATAAGGGAAGTCTCAGCAAAGGAAAGTGACAACATTAATTAAACCTTTTCTGTTAAATACAGAGGAGTTCATTAAAAGCTTTTACAGGTGGCAAGTTTGGCAGCTCTATTGTGTGCAGGCTCTAGACAAATTTATCACTTCTTTCATTTTTAAAACATTTATGTGAACGCATTTGCTGAGACAAATTATCTTGTTCTCAAAAGCATCCTGATCAAGGCTGCTGTTTGAAGCGTTACATCAATCAAATTATGTTGTAAAAATGTTAGCACCAATTTTGACAAACAGCATCTCATATTTATAGCTTTGGTGCTCTCTCCATTAGTTTCCTCTTCCAATTTTGGTATTTTGTACATTTTAGATCTACAATAGCCAAGGAAGTACTGAACACAAACTGGCTGAGTCATTTAAAGTGGCTGGGACAAATACCCCGGGGAAAGCAGACAGCAGGCGAACTGCTGCGGTCTCATAGCAACCCAAAAAAAGACATCTAGACTCACAGGCAGATTTTGGAGTTTCATGAGGGGTTGAAATGAAGGGCTGCTTTCATGGAAAGGCAAGATTTCAGCCATTCCAAGGCTCTTCATTGAACAGCTGTCCTCGGAAACATTTGTCTGAAGGGAAAGGAATTACACTGCTATGGTTTCCATTTTTGTTCAGAAACTGTTATTTGTGTATGCACCCAGATGCACAAAAGCCAGGGTCTCACATCCCAGACCCCATCCATCCAGCCAGGAACCTTTCACAAAGACTTGGTATTTAGCCCAACAAACATTTAAACATATATACTATGAAAATCCAGTCCAACTGAGAACCACTGAGCAACAGCCTAAACCTAAAAGAGAGAAGACTTTAAGATTAATTTTCTGCCTACATCCGCAGAGGTGTCTGAAGTGAGACTTACAGCTATGCAGAATGAAGAAAATTATCAAAATTTCTACAGCTACGACCCATTGTCAGAGCACCAATCAAGAAGTGGAACCCCCTGCAATACACTTAGCAAAACAGAACAAGAAAGCTCTCCAGCCTGAGAGCTCCATTGAATTGCAAGATGATAAACATACAGTCACTCAAACACAAACAGCAGCAAGTTCATTTGAAGCCACAATATCCATCTATTTTTAGCAGGGTTTATGTTAAGGAACGAAAGTTTTTTCCATGACTCTGAATTAGAAACCCCCCATCTCTAAACCATCTCTTTTTCTATCTCATAAGAAGAGTTTGTATCAATGATTGCTCCAGGTCTCTTTTATTTTCTTTTCTCTTTCCCCTTTAATGCAGGGAAGATCAACTGATGCGATGATATTCCACTCCAGAGGATTGAGTAATTTTCATTTTGAAACACAAATTTGTACCATAATTTAATGACCTCCCTCTTGAGTGTAAGATAAAGGCTCGTGTTCCCATTTATACAAAGATTTCAAAAGTTTTGACTGCTAAAAAGAACTGAGGATAAAGAAAATTATTTTAGAATGCAAATGGTTTTATGATCTAAGAAAACTAATGTAGGTAGCGAAGGTTATAAACACTTCTGTCCAATATTCAGTCCACAGTCCTTGTCACTGAGTTTCAGGGCCTTTTAACTGATACACACCTCTTTTGTACCACCTATTCAAGACTTTGGACATTTGTGACCAAGATGCCTTTTAAATATGAGTGCCAGCCAAACAAACGACAGTCACCACCAGCCAGCCTTGCGGGATTCTCATCCTTGATTACTAAACTGAGACAGCTACAGCATCTATCCAAAGGGTGGGTGAGGACACAGTCTCATATGATAGAAACTGTCAGGATTTTGGGGCTTCTGTCCCTCTTCATTATTAATATTATGCAAGTATCAAGGGAATTGCAGTGTGTCCTGGTCCCCACTGTCCTCTGCAATGTCTTTGCTATAGACATTTGAAAGTAAGACAGCAGATGTCAGAACAATAACCACCAAACCCTTTTTGGCACTTAAACTTTTTAAAACTGCTTCCCTCATCCACTATAAACTCCTGAATTTGCTAATCTCACTGCAGAAAATGGACTCATCTGGATAAACCCGAGCTACATAAAGGTACTGCTGTTGACCTGCTGTATTCGAGTTTCTTGTACTAACCAGATACAGCACCATCGCAGTTTCCTCTCTACTGCACTGTGTTCTGTACAATTGTCACAAACTTCAGCTGTTGAAAGAGCAAAATTATTTTTATGTGCCCCGTTGCTGATAGAGAATTAAATGCCTTGCTTAAAGGTAGTCTGGCAAGATTCCTCTCAGCACATTTTTACATTGTTTGGTCTATTTCAAGAACCTTGGAACGGCTCTTGATGGAGGCCCATATCAACGACTCCACCAAAACCAGGGTTCAATCCATTAAAAACAAGTGATCGCTGCAATCATAGAATTGGACTCAGCAGGCAGAAGGAGCTTCTTTTCCCACATCACTGACTGTCTGAGCTGGAAAGGGAAGGAGAGCAGCTCCAGAAAGCCAGAGTCACTTATGGAAATATTTTCAGACTGCCAGTTGAGGAGTAAAGAGGATTTCAGGAATGCAGTTTGAGGTCATTCAGTTTTTCTCTACTACACAAGCCTGGCGAAGAACTAAGAAAGCCTCTTTCCCTAGCAACAAGTCATGTTGTACATGCTGCTTATTCAGCTGCAAATATAGCTTTTATCCCAGAGGTAATGGACTTAGAGAAGGCTATTCTTAAGCACTAATAAGCTAAAAGAACTCAATTATTTTAACTTCAAGACTAATGAGGCTCTCCTGTGAGCTATTCATTTTGCTACTTCAGGAGCCGTGCGCACTTGTACCACATCCAAGTAAATAAAAGGAAGGAAGAAAAAAGTCATCATGACTCGGCCCTTTTAATGGACATAGACCTCCTACAGTGCTGAAATTCCCTTTAAACAGGAAAACAGGAAGATCATCAAAAAGCCCATCACCCACACAAAGGTCAAGCTGTAGAAAAGACTTATTATCACACAACTCCTTATCGTCCCTAATTGTTTGGAAATTTTTACAGCATTTAGACTGAGTGTGGGATGGAACACACTTGAATTCTGGTTTTCTCAGGCCACTCAATACTGACCTGATCACGATCAGTCTAAAGCACAAGTGCTCCTATCTGACAAGATCAAGAGATTATGAGAGATTACAAGGAACAGCACCACTGTTACCCGTATGTCACCTTCCCCCTGGGGAATGAGTCCCCGTGCAGACACACCCACTGTATCTTCCTCTGTGGCCACCCGAGACCCACTGCCACAAGCCTCCCATCATACCTTTAAAAGCTTAAAACACACAAGGGGGTTGCTAACCCCTGGAGGACAGGAAGTTAGTTCTGGTGTTTGAAAGCAAGGTGGAAGACAGCCCTTATCTTGCGTGGAGAAAAAAACCCTATTATTTTCTCAATATCTGTGCACTTTCTATATTCTATTACTCCTTCTACCTAGCAAATTTATTTAATTCTTGGCTCAGTCAGGTAGTGATGATATGGCCCGTGCTGCTGCTAAAACTTCTTAATGCTTTACTGAAAACATGAAACAAACACAGAAAAAAAAAAAAAAGAGAAAATTAAGACAACACGATTCAGCGCTGCACCTCATGCTACTGACATCAAAATAAAACTTCCATTTCCCAAGTCACTGTTATTTAATTTGTGCCCCTCCAGCTCTGTCTGGCCGTTCCTCATATAACGCTAGTCCAGCACACAATACACAGAGTGCTTCTAGATCCCTCCTCTCTCTTCTACCACGACAAAATGGCTCTCTGAGCCTAATTTGATCTGCTGCTAGCTCAGTCATGACACCTGAAATCCTTCAGCCACTTTTTTTTTCCTCATGGCTGTTTACAACACATAGATGGCAGCCTGTGAAGGAATGCCTGCCCAGTCTCGAGAGCAGAACAATGGGCAGTGAAAGAAATGCACCACCATTCCGTCTCACCTCAACTGATTCACACAGCCTGGAAACCTTTTTTATACCAATTTTGCTTCATCGCATCCCCACTCCCATCAATTTTCCCAGCAAAATAAACTGTAATAAAATTCTTTGCAAAAGCCTCAGACTCTGAAGTTACTACTACACAGTCACCATTTTCAGAAATGTCCATCTTATCAAGAAATAGTTAAGAGGAACTTCAGATGTCTGAAAGACTCCCTTTCAAGCCCAAGCCGTTGCTGAAGCTCAAGCTCTTCTCTGCTAGCCAGCATGGCAGGCAGCTCAAGCAGACACTGAGCATTTTCTAGTTCAGTTTTATACAGAATAATTTCCATATGGCCAGGTGCTTTTTTCACTCCAAAAATTTTTTTTTTCATCATTAATGACTTACTGAGGTATTTTAATTATCTGCTGCAGCATCAGGGCTGAGATGATAAAGCAGCGAACTGTAGTTTTAGGCTTTCAACTTGTCTGAGAAAGGAGCCTCATTTTTCATATAGTCTGTTTTCATCCGAACACTGAAAACTCATCAACCACGCCTTCACAAGTTTATCCCAAATTTCATTTGCACATTCAGATAAGTAATTTTAAGTAAGCAAACAGCAATCTGACTCTGAGTTATTCTTTCCCAACTCAGCGTAAACATAGTAAGAAATGAGCATTAGCCTGTGAGAAAACATCAGCCTCTGGTGTGCAGTAGAAAGGGAAGCAAAGTAAAAACAGCCTTGTAAAACACAGCAGTTACCTACTAAAATCTGTCTGGCAAAACCAACAGTCACCCCATGGTCTGCAAACTGGGAGTATTGTCTGAAACCCACAGCCTGATCTCAGGTTACCCGACCAGAAGTGATCTGACCTGGACAAGTGCCTGCGCTGCCTCTACACAGGGCGGGGGGGCACGTGGAAGAATGCTCCCCTTGTTTTTAACACTTTCTTCCCATCACTTCTCTGTTATCTTAGGAATCCTGCCATGAGCCTCATCACCACAATCAAGGACATCCCTTCTACTCCACTGAGCTTCATTTCATACTGAGGATGATGAATGGTGACAGTCATCTCTAATTTATTGGGACTGTTATTCTCTCAGTCCAAAACTGTTTGGAGCTGTCACCTGCTCACTCATTTTCTACGTGTTAATAATATGGGACAAAGGAGACACTTCTGAAAAACTCATGCAGGTGCTAGCGAAAATCCTGTGGTTTATGGTTTGATGAAATGATTCCACTGAATTCAACAAGGGATGATATATTCCTTACAGAAATGTTTAGAGGTCATTAAACATTTCAGTGTATTTCAGAGAAACTTCCAGTACAAAGCAACAGTGAAATTTCTGTTCCATTCTTTTAATTTTAAGTGATGGACAACATTTCCATAAAGGTTATGATGAATTTTAAGGCTGGAATAAACGGCTAATAAATTTGAATGTTAATCTCTTTTGCTCCTCTCTCTAAGCAGAAACCAGCCCTTGGTTTCACAATCTGATAAAATAGCACAGTAGCAGTATCTGCCTATACAAATATAGGGAAAAATCCTGTGATGAAAAGTGCTAAAACAAGTCTCAAGAAAAGAAGCGGGCAGGTTCCTGCACCACACATGCTAACATCCAAAAGCCATGTCCCTCTTACTTCAGCAATACATAAAAAGCATTTTTGCACAATACTAATTATTCTCTGTACATGCCGAGATGGGAAAATCTACAGGAACTGAAAACCCACCAGCCTCTAATGTCACAGTGCTAATATCTATGAAAGTATGCATATGAGAAGAGGCTCATTTTAATTTATGACATAGGCTTAGGCTAGAAGAGCACATATTTCCACAAATGACCGGATACATTTGGCAAAGAAAAGGATCTGGCACTGTTCCATTACATTCATGTGATTTTTCCCAGCCCATTCACCTCATATGATACTGGCAGAGTCAGTCACTCAGCCACCAATAAGCTTAGGAGGCAAAACCAGAGCAGATGGGCCTCACCTGATGGTAAGTGACTGCATTCATCCCAGTATTATTATGCAATTCCTACAGATGTCATCTCTTAGAAAAACACTTAACATAATTGCCCATATGCAAACACTTGATACACATATTATTTCACTGTGTCACCAGCTCCCTCCACGAGACAGTGTGTAAGGTCCAATGTAATTTACCATTACACTCTGTAGTAAAAAACCATTTCTAATCTCATAGAAAGTTATAAAAACCCCTTCATTTTTACTGCCCCACAGCTGAAGGTACAGGGCCCTTATTCATTTATTGCAAGACAGGGCAGTTAATATCTCTTGCATGAAATCAGAAATTAGAACTTTACAGTAAGTTTTCTTTTCAGTTAACCCCACACAAAGCCTAAGGTTCCCTCCTGCAGGTAAGTGAAGTAAGTAATGGAGACCAAAGAAACTACCATCATCCAGGAAAGCGCTCTAGTGAAAAGCTACACAATTTCAAACACAGATTTGCACATTCCTGCCAGCTGTGCTTGTATCGAATTTATTGCTAATTTAGAGAGAATACAGAGAGCATCTTACTCATCCCTAAAATGGTTACACACTCACCTCACAGGTGGCTGGCACAGAACTGTCATCACCAGCAGCCACCCCATCGTGCTGTGGAAGAGGGTATTATCCCAAAGCACCAGCTCACCCCATTTGTTTTTTCCCCACTTCTGGCACACTTTCACCAACCCATTAAGAACAAACACACTGAAGTCAACATAAAGACGTCAACAAAGCACATTCAAGCTCTTAACATTCAGATCTGTGTGTTCTGAAGCAAGTTTAGAAAAGGCCATTTCCACCGTGGTGATGTCCTGGATAGTAAGAGCCAAGCTGCAATGAATAATTACCATTTTCACGGAGTCTTTATGTGACACACTGCTCCCATTCTCTGAGCCACAGGGAGCTCAACCCTCTTTGTCCCTTACAAAACATACTCCTTGGGTTTAAAAGGATACTTTTCTTCTAGGAAGCTAACTGTAGCATCCCCAAGTCCTTTCACGTCAATAAAAAATCTCACGGCTCTGCTCATTTTCACAGGGCTGGTTAGGTTGCTTATGCATGCAAGTGCTGAACACACAAAACTTCCCATTCCTTCTTCTCAAGGAATGTTTTCTCTATTTTCCACTAAAAGGCAGGCCTTGAGCAGACAACAAGAACAAAAATGTAATTCCTAGAACTCACTATAAAACACTGATTAAAAAAAATATCCAGAGATATTTATTTGTCTGTCTTGCTGAAGACAGCCTAGCATGTGCAATTTCTCCTGAAATGACAATCCCAATCTAGGTTAAAAATGAATGTCTCAACTTTCATAACACTGGTGACTTAAGTGACCTATTTTTTTCTATTTATGCATCTGACAGTTTTGAAAAGGTCTTACCTTATTTAAGATAACTTTTAGCATGCCCCTGACAAAGTCCGTGGCTTTGTCTTCAACAAAAATCAGTGCCACACACAGTGCATGAATGTGTGCATCCTGTTATGCATGTAATCTACAAATGAAACTCAATTAGTGATCATCAATTCCATTTAATTCTTTCTCTAATATTCTACAAGCCCCTCAAAAATGATGCCTGTGCATTTTCAAAATATTAAATGCAATTGAATCTTCTTTTCAAATTGTATTTAAAATATTATCTCTACCTGCTTTTCATCATTTTGCAGTGTTTTTAAGCTAAAAAGTGTTTATTAAACTATCCATGCACTAAAACTAACTGCGGATAATTGAAAATACCTGAAAAGCACAAGCCTAGGCTTTTCCTTTGGGGATACTAAATTCCTCCCCAGAGAAAACTACACAAGTGTTCACATATTTTGCAAGTCAGATAATAGGTAAAAGTTTCTGAAACTACAGTTCAGAAGCTCTCCTGTTCATTCAGATACCAGGCCAGGTTAGGTAGGGCAGATGGTCACTTAAGGATGAACGTTTGTCCAGATCTACACTCTGAGGCTTCCTGCCCTTCTCTCCTCCATGACACTTTTGTTCTTTATGAACATTCCCAATACCCTCCAAACCCCGAGGTTTTGGCACTTTGTCCTTCCACTCCACTTAACAACACAAGGGTAGAAAGAATACGAAAGGACCTGGAGTAATTATATGGCAAAACACAACTGTATCCTGAGCATGCTTTGCATCAGCGTGCAAGATGCAAAATGGGACTTGTCACCTGAGCTACCTGACAAAGGCATTCTGATTTCTGCCACTCAGGACAAATACAGGCATAAAAAGAGGACCACTCTCTCCACACTCTCCTGAAGCACACCTTTTTCCAGTGGTTATTCCTCCAGTCCCTTTGCTGGTATGCAGGGAAAGCTGTAGTGATCTATTTTGTCACTCACCCCCCATTCTTACTTGTGTCTCTTAGTCTTTCCCTTTGCTTTTATGCACACAAACAAAGCCAAAGCCCAAAGCTTGCTTCTTACCTACCTGGCTCCTAGAGCCTCTGTTCTAAAATTATTTCTAGTCTTTTTACCAGGCTCTACATATAAAATGGCTTGTCCCAAAAATTTCGGTTTTCTTAAAAAGGCTTCCCACAAAAACACTAGATTAATTTTGAAAGTAACACAAACTTGGATCTTCAAAGCATCATGCAGGATCCCTTTCACTTCAGACAGGAAGTCAGAAGACTCATCTCCAACACCCTTCTATTAAATCACAATCTTCAGCATTTTCTTTGCAGACAGTCTTTAACATGTGAGCTGTACTCTCGGAGCAGTACAGCTTCTTTCCCCCTCCCCAGCTCAACTTCACCACAGCCCAAAATCCAGCCAGACTCACAGGCAGTCTGAGCTCAGCAACCCTTTCTGAAAACTTCCTTCCCCCTTTCCTCCACCCACTGCCCTGAAGAAGGCAGGCAATGATGGCATTGCCTGCAACACTGCTATCTGAGAGAGATGCAGCCATTTATGTCGACTTTCCAAAATTTCACACAGATGATTGCACCCCTTAGGTAATCTCTTCCTGAAACGATTCAGGTAGAGTGAACCCTATCTTCCTGCAACATCACCTTCTGGGTCAAATGAAAGGCTATCTATCAAAAGTACTTACTTTTGCAGACATTTCTTCTCCTCTCCCAACCCCGACCATAGTATCTCCCAAAGCAGATCAGAGTTTTCCTCTCCAGAGGGACCTTCTACTACTTTGCTCCTGCTGTGCACACAGTGGCTGGATTATTAACTGGGTAAGCAGTTAATAGAGAAATCTATCATTGAACCTTCCTGCTGACTACACAGGCATTAGCAAACTCCACAATGTGCAGCAATTCTTCTCTGGATAGTATCCATTATTCACAGCCACCCTACATAAAAAGCCTTTATGCTCTTCCCGAATGTTTGCAATGTGTTGGGGCTCTGCTGGACGCAGCCCACTGGATAATTGGCACCACGGATGCCTTTAGCTGGTTTCATTCTTCAGCAGCCATATGTCCCACTGCTGGCAATACCACCAGTTTGAGAGAAGCATGGGTATTGTTCTAAAAATTCATTTTAATGTCTGGTTTAACATTATTTTTCTATTGTCAAATGTTCATTTAGAAGTGTCTACACACCGAGATTTAGAGACCGTTCTGCAAAAAAGCCTTTTTGTCCCTGTATCTTCCACAGAGCTTATGTTCATGAGCTCTACTGTGAGCTGCTGAAGGTTTCAAAAACAACAGAGCTGAAGTCTTTTATGGGAAAATACTACAAGCCAAATACTGAACCTAAATGCTATTTCCAGATGCACACTGTGCTCACAAGGTGAGCCAAGCAGAATAATGCAAGCAAATAATAATCCCTTGAAGAAAACAGGGAATGTGAAGAATTGCGGTTAACAAATTAATGGAAGTCCTGCCAACATTTTAGGTCTGGAAGTTCAGCTCTTCCTCCGCACACCTGCTGTGAAGCCCTGGTCCAGTTCTCCAGCCTCCCATTTAACACGCTCTTCCCTTGATCTCGTGTTACATTCCTTGAGCCTACACAGCACAGCTGAATTTTCTCATACAGCTCCCCCTAACCACTTCACCCTCCCTCCCAAGGTCAAGTGCTACATTTGTGTCCAAGCTCCCACAGCACCACATTCGAGCCCCTGATCTGAAAGACTGTGCAGCTCTACATGCATGTAATTAACCTCTCTCTGAAATTATATCCCTGCTTGCACCCCCTCGACTCTGCCAGCTCAGGTTTGTAAGCTACAAACACCAACTTGACCAGCTCCCATCTGAGCTACTATATCCACAAAGCACTTTCACTGCTGCAGTCACAGCACTGAGCAGCATCTCCTCTGTCTTTGCACCACTACTTCATTCCCAGCAGCAAAGAGATGGCAGGGCAGGGGTGATGGAAATCCATCATCCATGCCCTGCAGATGGTCTCAGTCCTGATACATGGATGCTGCCAGAGGAAGCCAAGTGTGAACAAGACTCAAGGGCCCTTCACCCTTGCCCGGCTCCTATTTCCCCAGCCCTGCTCCTCTCCCAAAGCACAGTGCAGTGGGAGAGGGAGAGGAGCAGCAGCACACTGTGGATGTTTAACGTGAAAAAAAGCAATATATGTTAAATCAAAACTACAGAATGGACACTGTCTAGCAGACTACGTATCAGTCAAGTACACTCTTCAACAGTAGTACGTCCTTTTGGTAACCAGAAAGCTTAAAAAGGAATAATAGGAGTTCCCCTGCAGTGAACTCAAGCCTTTCAAAGTAAGAGAAGAGGGTCCAGAAAGCATCTTGCATCTCAGAGGTCCTGTAGCAGCATACTGGAGACACACAACTGCAGATCACTGAACTGCATGCAAGTCATACAGCTGCCACAACAGAGAACACCACACAGCTGCAACCATGCACTACTTTTGAGACTTAAGCATATTCATGAAGGAAGGTATTTGAGAAATATTGGAATATTTGGGAGAAATCATTATTTTTTTGTAAATCCAGCGAACATGAATCATTCAACTAATGAAACCCTTTTAACTTCTGAAACACTGTGTCTTTGAACAGCAGTACTGGTACTGCTGGTTTTATAACTCAATTATACCCAGAGAGGCAGCAAATTGAGCAGGACCCCCAGCAAGGGAGAAAAAACTGAGACACATCTGCAGTAGAACAGACTCCATACACGACACTGTTCTAGCCAGAGCAACACTGCTTCAAGTCAAAGAACCACTCACACACGCAGCTATTCTGGGTATTTTCAGCAGGACATAACCATAACAAGTCTCAACACCGTCATCTTTGGGAGACTGAGAAAAGCACCAACCACTTAACCTAGCAGACCTTCCTTCTGTTTAATTAAACATTTTATTAGAAAAACTATGTACTTATTTATGAGCCACATTAAAAAAGTACAAGAATACAGCTGTGTTGTGAACACGAGCCAAGAATGGGAATCTTGGTTTTGTGTTTTCTTCACATCAGCTTAACAGCTTAATTACCTCTACTCACAATGTTAAATACTGTCAGATTGAGAATTAAATCAGCCTTTTGTAACATTCAGAGCAGTAGATTAGTTTTTTTCACTCACTTAATTGGATACTTCTTTCCAGTGTAGCAAAAGTACACCAAAATAATCACTGTGTTTACTAAACTAACTGTTACACTAAAGAGGTTAAAACAAATGCCATCAGGCACACTTGTTTGTTTCTAGAATTGGTTGTAGTCTGTTTCTTGCAATCACAAACAGGCCTTATGAGAAAAATCAAGGGTCATAATGCACTGGTCCTAAAATCATGATTTCACACTTGAGTAAAATACATGTTTTCACAGTCCAAACTCACAAGAGCCCTGGGAAATATAAACCTCCAGCTTGCACAGGAGAAGTGAGAAGGACTGGGCTTTATCTTTGCAGTGAAAACTGCTCCACAGCCACCAGTGATAGCACTGACTTCTGCTAGACTTGGGTTTTTTATTGGAACAAGTGCTTTAATAGAAACTGAAGACTATTTTAAAGAAAAAAGCCTCCCCATTTCCTCTCTAGCACATCTTCAGCATAAAGTACATGAATCCTTGTCTCCAACTGGCTCAGAACAGTTTGATCACTCATAAAATGCTTTACCTTCACCTCGGTATGAACCAGAGGGTAGAAAATTACCTTATGCATTTCTTCTTACTTTCACATTATAAATACAGAAGATTTACTTTCCTCTGTACCCTCCACCCTCAGCTTAGGTTAACCTATTAAAAACCAAGGCAATTGGCCAGAAAATTAAAAGTCAAGAACTTCAGTACATCAAAAAACCTGACACATAGGATCTCTGTGTTTTATTTTTCAGTTATGACTTGTACTTCTTCTTCCCTGATACTGTTGGTTATATAAATGACATTATATAAATACTAAAAGAAAATGAAGAAACACACCTGGAATAACAATCAAACCCATGAAGCAAAAGGAAAAAGATCTTCTGTTGATCCGAAGGTAGTTAAATGCAACATGTGTTTTACAGCCTCGACTGTGAATGAAATCTAACACTGAGCTTCTTCCAGACTAACCCATGAACTCTCATGCCAACAACACACCTTCAGGAGCCCACCATCACACAGGCCTTGCTAAGCCTCACCCCCTTGTAGGGCTTTTCACTCCAGGGAAGATGCTTGGTGACAGGAGAGTTTGGACACTGCACAGAATTTAATGCAACTTCATTAAAGGAAACTGAGCCAGTCTGGTGCTCCTGAGACTGATCTGGCATTCTTGAGAGGCTCGAAGAAGGTTACAGCACAGTGAACTTCACACTGTTACATCTCCTTTCCTTTCCCAACACCACTGTGTGCCTCATCCAAGCTCTTCCCATGGCCAAGCTCTCTGCTCTTAAATGTTTATGTAAGGAATTGTGAAAACAAATTGATCTCAGTCTGCCTTTTTTCTTTATCCTTTTCGGAGACATGCTAAGAGGACCTGTAACAAACACCAATCATGCTAGCATTTCTCATGAGGCGTTTTCTCAAAAAGTCCCTCAAGGCAATCCTTTCCCTGTCGAAAGGGATTACTTCTGTAACACGTAAAAGTTGGTTTCTGTAGCACATCATCTGTTTCACCCACATGAAACTAGATCATTACATGGGATTTAAGAGTTTGCAGATGAAGAGGCAATACTGCAGTCAACAAAAGATATCAAGAAAAGCAGTGAAGCTCACTCCAAGATACCGTTAGTGCTTCTCCGTTAGAAATTAAAGGTTTTATAATAAAGTGTACTGAGCAACAACTTCATTTGCAGAAAAAATTCCAGGAGAAACACAATAGATATATTATTTGCTAAATACATTTTTAGCTTGAAAAAGCTCAACAGTTTCAGTAATGGCTGGTACACAGTGGGATAGGTATCACTTCCAAGTACAGGGAGGGCTGGGAAATCTGGCATCTTAACACTAGGCAGTTTATGGCAAATAGTAACTTTAATAAGAATGACAGGCTGAAGTTCTTAACAATATCCTTTTTCCACACAAATACTAAACCTCTTCTTCAGACGTGGAGCATTATTTATTGCTCTTCAAGTGAGGAAAAGGAAAGGAAGGAAAGGAAGAAAACCACAAGTGTCTCATTCTGTCTGGGCTCCAAAACATGTAAATAATTCTCTATTTCTTTCAAGAAGTTTCTTCTGAGATCCCCACTGTACTCTGGCAAATACACATACAGAGCCTTACTAAAGCATCAGCTCATATACTTAAAAACACAGCTTTGTGTCTGTTTTCCACCACCTGCATGACCAGATCATTACAGTAACACTCAGTTCATGTCAACCAGCTTGCAAAAACACATGCCTGTGTCTATGAAAGTCTGTAGTACTCCTCAATTGCTTGTGGTTATTATTAAGGAGTAAAAGAGTGGAAACATTGCAATTACTCACTCAAAGCAGGAGCACTTTGTGGGTAGCTGCATAGATTTTTAATGGATTTTATTCTGCAGCCCAAGCAGTAAAAGAGAAAGTTCTTGTTAGCTCAACTTCTGCGCTGCAAGCCTGCTGGAAAGGATGTCCCTCCAGCATTAGAAGTTAATTTAGCTGCTTCTGCTACTATTCAACCCCTGGACTCCCTTCTGAGGCTGCCAACACAAATACCACCTGTGAAGGCCATTCTCATAAACTTGTTCCATGCAAAGGGATTTGAAATGTCTGGCTCAGCTCATCAAGGGAACATGTGGCAGCCCAAAAGCTCTAATAACCAACACACAGAAGAAGGTTTTTCTTGCCCACAGTGTCCATGTTACACAGCACATTTTCACCACGCTACTGTGTTCAAATTTGTACAGGATTCACGTCATTTTTCATGTGATGAGCATAAGCTTACACATAAGAGCATTTATGCAGTCCAGCTGAATCAAGCTGAAATCAGTGGGCTTGTATGAATGCTGCTAAAATTATCGCTAGAATCAGTTCTCAGTTACTGCAGCAACAACATTAAGTAAATCCCTTAGCAATATGCAAGGAAATAAGAAATAAGCAAAGACACACAGGATTTCTTTATTTAGGGACATTAACTGTGGCCCATGCAAGATAACAGAACCAACTGAACTTTTCCACACCTCGAAGATTCCCTTAACAGCATATGCTAAACTAAAAGCTATCAACAGCAACTTCAGGTTATGAGTTGATCAAATGTTACTGAATTTCAATTGTCAGGCTCCAAAACAAAACATCCTCATCTATTCATTACCTCACGTGTTTGCCTTTAAACAAGACAGGCTTACCACACAGCCTTTGCTGCCCACATCAATAGAGTGTGAAAAATATCAAATTTTACAATTAAGGTTAAGGTTCCACATATGCTTGAAAGAGAAAGCATTAAGTTTACTTAAAGGTGAATCTAGAGGCTGGTTTTCACAGGATTTCATCCTATGGCCTCACATGTGCTATGTAGCAGTATTCACATTAGTTGCTTTACCGCTGCTCTTAAGCAGGGAAATCTAAAGAGAAACATCTAGAGCAGACCACTGCCGTCTCACTGGATATGACACAAGGCACTGCACACTGCACTGGAGTTCATAAAAACACTGACAGGATTAAGAATTTAGATCAGTGTCTTTCAGACAAGAAGGTGGCAGTAAGAAGACAATCAATAACAACCATACAACATAACATCAGGTATATTTTTTAACCAGCCTGACACCATCCTTATGACTCTCCACACAACTTCATTAATCTGTTAAATTTACATTCATTAGCATCCACCAGAAATGTATTTTTCACTTGGCAGCTTCCCTGTCCCAAACCCTGGCACAAGTCAGAAACAGAGGAAAGGAGGGAGGGAGAGACGGTGTGAGCATAAAGGGAAGTACAGAGCTCAAGAGAGCTCCAGCCTGGGCAGCCCCACCACCATGGAAAAGCAGCCCTGTATCACATAGCTGCTTCTTACATTCGGAAGTCCTGCCCATCCGTGAAATGCAATGAAGCACACTCAGGGTTGAACTTCAGCATTAGCAAGCTTTTACAAACAAGCCAGTACCCTGGTCCCAGGAAGAGAAAGGTGGGGGCAGCTCTCTGAACATTTGGACTAGGCAGATGCATTGGCAGCCAAGAGCTGAAATTAAGCTGTTGGCCAGTTTACATCTTATTAGAGTGCCTCTCTCTTCCAATCTAACAGCAGGTGTTGGCTGAGTCTAATTACACACACAGTTTATACAACACATGGTAGCATACTCAGGAGCTTCAGCTCTGAATGCACACACATGGGTCAATGGTGCTGGCACTGTCAGTCAGTGCCACGAGGCATTCTTGCTTTGTTCTATTACAAAAATATTTACTGGAACTAATTTCCCAGTTTGGATTGATTAAAGATACGGAAGTCTGGGAACGTGTATTTATTGTTCCCAAACAGCTCTGAAAGAGGATCTGGGGCTGTACTGACTGCCACACAAACAGGCAGACTCGCGTGGCATCATCTTTTCTTTACCATCCTGCATTTTGAGTTTGGTTATAAAAACGTAAAGTCACCGTGGAATGCACAAGTTGAAATACCATGAAAGGTTCATATTTCCCACCTACAAAACTGTCTCATTCCACTGAATTTTGAAATTCAGTCACTGGACCTGTTTGCTGAGGCCTAAAACGAGATAAGCAAGTTCTCAGCTTGGCACAGCATCTAGGCCCAGTGTTGTTTTTGTTTTGGGGCAGGTGGGTGTCAAAATTAATTTAAAAGGCTGATTACGGAAAAAACCAAATTTTTAGTTTTAGTTTAAACTGAAGATCTACTCAGGCAGCCAGCATGCTAGGGGCATATGGAAGAGAAGGCAACCATTTAATCTGTTATTTTCCAAGCTGTCAATTGGGATGGAGACACTGAACCATGTTAGCTGGCCCTTTCTGAATGTTACAGGCACTGGTAGAGGAGGGGGGCACAGTCATTTCACCAGCCGGTGTATTCAGAGGCAAAGGAAGATCCAGGGGAAGTGGGAGCCAGAGCTGCATCTGAAGAAAGTGAACAGCAGCAATGCAAGAAGGACAAAGACTGAACCTGAAAGCTGTTTTAAAAACTCAGTCAAGTTCAGGGAACATGAAAGGCTCCAAGCCCTTGGGAATGAAGCATGCACAGATTTAAACAAATTGGTATAATAGCAGGATACAGCAGCTTGCAGATGTTGCCAGTACAGTCACAGCAATGACACAACTGCTACATGCAAAGCTAACTGAAAGAGGCACTGAATATCCCTTGCATTGCACTCAAACCTAAAAACCATCTTCACAGGGGAACTGAATTTTCAACTGCATAAGCTTAGGCAAAGCATGGAGCAAGAACTGCCTCATTTTGGCACAGATTCCATAACCTTGCACAGTGTTTAGTAACACTCCTATAATCAATGTGGTAGTTAATGCTGGAGGAAAAGCCTTTTTTATTCCTGTGAAAATCTGTAAGACTCCTACTGGGCCAAGCCAAAAGACTTCAGAGTTTTTCAAGGAACAAAACAAAGAAAACCCACCGAAAATTCAAGTTCACTTTTTTGATCTGAAAGAAGTAGAAAAGGGGATTAAAGTTGGAATTTGATCACCTCTAAGTTGAGTACCTCAGTAATGGATCTTGTTGCTATTTGTCTCAGGCCGAGAACAGAAATTCAGTCCTGTGAATTTGAGAAACCCTTCCGCAGCAACAGAATAATGGCACTATAAGTACACTGGTTTCAAATAAATTCAGTCTTATCACACTAATCTCTCACGTACAAAACTCCCATGGGTATCTACTGACCAAAGCGTATTACATCTTTAAAAGCACTTATATAAGTCATTGAAGTAAAAACATGTGTCTCCATGAGTAAGTTGCTGAAACCTGCAGCGGTAAATTACTCAAAAACTAATAAAGGTATTAGAAATAGCAGAACTTTCTACTGTATGTAAAAGCTAAGACCTATCCTTTGATAACCCTCCCTGTATTCTAGAAATTTCACTGATTTAGTTGCAGAAGCCTATTTAAATTCATATAATTGAGGAGCCATTCACGGAACACCCATTAAAAAGGGGCCCAAAGCAGTTCTGGGCCTTTCCCTTCACCTTCCATTCCACCACATTCACGTGAGCTATTTAAGGTGTGCTTTCTGATGGATTTTTCTCATGGAGGCTTTTTACTCGTTTTTTTAAGTTCCACCACTATCCAATAGCAGAAAGTCTTTCTGGTAAATAATTAGGTATCTGGCAAACATCACCACTGATGTCAAGAAAATCCTATTTAACTTCATCCAGTATATTAAGTTTCTACTGAAATTCCTGAGAAACGTCTTTCTCTATCAACAACCCACATTTGTTGTGATAACTGCATAATCTCATTTGATTAAATTCTCCCTTTATAGTTTACAATCAGTTTGCACAGGCAAGAGTTCACCCTGCAGCACATGTCCATCCCAAAACTGCTTCTACTTTCCTAGACTAATAGCAAGTGTTTTGCCTAGAAACTGAAAAATAAAAAATCATTACCAGTAGCTTGGACATTCCTTGCTGTTTTCACATCAAGTCCCTGAATTGGTTTTGTGGATTTTCAAGCAAGGCCCACGAAACCAAGCATGCAAGGACTTGACACTTCCCATCCTTCCCTCAGCTAGACTGAGGGGGTTGCTCTTAAAAATCAAAGCAAAATCTACTGAGAAGCAGTTTCACTTGCTGTGCTGCTTGTCAGTATTTACACAAAAAGCAGGTTCTTGTTGCTTCCCAGAGACAAGGACCAGAGTGCATACTCTGATCTCCCTGACTGAAATTGCTCTAGGCAGCAAGCAGAGATCACGTTTCTTGTGATGCAGTTCTCAAGTGCATGCACAATTAGGTTTTGGCCCTCCACAAAGAAATGTTATCCACTCCCTTTTAACTTATAAAAAATCATGATGCCCAATCTTTAATCATATTCAATACTAATACTGAAGGATTTTTCCTGACAGACTAAGATACAAATTACGTAATTATCATAGTAATTTCTATTTACGTTCATTAGAAGCTCGATTTTAATTTTAAAATGCAACTGTAATTTGCCAAGTTTCCTATTAATGCTATTAAACAGATCTATCAGTGGATGAAATTTTTACATAAATTGCATTAAATGGGAAGCACTGAACCTGGCAAGAGTAACAAAGAATTAAAAAAAGGGGCTTCTACAGGTATGCTAACCAAAAAAGGAAGGTCAAAAAAGGTGTACCCATCCCAATAAACAACACCAGCAAACTGTTAACAACAGATGAGGAGACCGAGGTTCACAACTTTTTCCTTCAGTCTTCAGTGGCAACCTCTCTTCCCACACCTCCCCAGCGCAGGGACAGCAGGATGGGGACTGGGGGAGCAAAGTCCCTCCCACTGCAAATAAAGATCAGGTTTATGAGCACTGAGGAACCTGAATGTACACGTGTCTGTGGGACCTGAGAGGCATCCCAGAGGCCTGAGGGAATTGGCTGATGTAGTTGCCAAGCCACTCTCCATGATATTTGAAAAGCCACGGGCAGTCAGGTGAAGTCCCAGGTGACTGGAAAAAGGAAAATTTTGTACCCACCTTTAAACAGGGCAGAAAGCAGGACCATGGAACTACCAAGCTGTCAGCCTCACCTGTGTGCCTGGGAAGGTCATGGAACAGATCCTCCTGGAAGCTGTGCTAAGGCACAGGGAGGACAGGGAGGTGATTCAGGACAGCCAGCACAGATGCTCCAAAGGCAAGTCCTGCCTGACCAACCCCATGGCCTTCCGTGATGGAGTGGCTCCATCAGTGAACAAGGGAGGGTTACAGATGTCATTTATTTGGGCTTCTGTAAAGCCTTTAACATGGTTCCCCACAACATCCTTCTCTCTAAATTGGAGAGAAATGGATTTGATGGGTAGACTGTTAGGTGGGTAAGGAATTGACTAGACTGTCACATCCAGAGGATAGTGGTCAAGGGCCCAGAGTCCCAATGGACATCAGTGACAGGGTGTTGAAACTGGATGATCTTCAAGGTGCCTTCCAACCCAGGTCATTCTATGATTCATTCTTTGATTTTTTCAGAAAGTAATACTTCAAAATATATTCTGTTTGTATATCAGAGAACATCTTCCCCTGACAGACAAAACAGTGACCTGTAGTCAAGACTGAAGTAGCCACAAATCCACTTTCAGTCAACGACCAATTCAAATGTCACATTTAAGAGTGACACTTTTCCACTTCAATCTGCTGCCCCATGCCAGGGCCTGTGTAAGATACTGTGAGCCACTGAATACTTTCCAGCATTACTTAAGCTGAACAGTTAAGCGCTTATAAAGAACTTGAGGACAAAAACTGCATGGCAAACTGTTCAGAGTGGAATATAAACTGGAACAGCAGATCTTCGTCATACACCAAAAGTGTTTCCTGAAGACTAATTCATAGCTTTTCAAGATCTCTCTGCTGTACACACCTCAAATTCAAGTCCATAAACCAAGCTGAGTCTCGACAACATTAAAGAGGTGCCTAAAACTAAAATGCTGTTTAGACTGGATGAGCTTGCCCATTCTTGCTCATTTACAATCTAATACCAATGATGTTCCGTCCGTACAGATTACCAAGCTTTGCTCCCACTTCCTCAGTAACACTGTGAGAGTGAGACAGCAAAACTGCAAAAAGGAGACTGTGCTTCAAATCTCCCTTCTGCTGCTTACAAAACCACAGAAAAAGCACGATGTCTCATGAGCTGGCACTGACTTCCTCCTCCCATCTTCAGCCAAGACCATGTCAGCCCTGACACAGCTAGAGAAGTTAACCATGGGAGAGAAGAAAGGAAGAAATGAATTTTCATGGGCTGCATTTAAACAACAGCTGTACTGTGGAACAGAGAATGCTAAATTCTGATTTCCTTCAGCTGCCCACATTTCAAGCTTGGAGAGCTGACCTTCAGGTCTAGCATAATACTAGCTTTCTAAAGCACAAAACAGTAAAAAAGAATTAACAAACCAAAAGCCAGTATCATTTCCAAGCAGTAGAGATAACACGGATTTATCAGAAATCAGATTTCATTTCTTCACATGGCTTGCTCACTTGCTAAGATTTTTTGTCTTGTGGAATTAACTAGATGATTGCTATCCATACACATACCTTCAGTAAACAGAAATACCATCTTTGCCAGATCCTCAGAGATATTTCAGGGATATCAGAGCAAAAGACAGATGCTAATTTATTGATAAAACCTTACAAGGGAAAGATTCGTGTGTTTGATGATAATAAAGAATCAATGACAATTCACTGACCTTGACTATAAGACTAACAGCAGTGAACTGCTTTTTCTTCGGTTGTTCTTCACTGGCTCTGTGTGCCTGTAGGCACAAGTTGGCAGAGGCAATTCCCCACACTCACACTGATAGCTAATGACTTCTAAATTTAATAGTCTCGACGCCAAGGAGATGTACACGCACTAAAGCATATGCGGTAGCTATCTCTGTTACCAGCAGGAAATGAGCCTGTTTCAGGAATTCCAAAGCATTTACTGATGGTTTAGACACAGAATGTTCCTCCTCCTCTTTACTCCCATCATACACAGTCACTTGGAGAAACAAGTCTGACAGATCACAATATTTTTCTGAGATTCAGTTCCATTCGCATCTCCCTCACTTTCATAAACAGAAACATCATGGCATAATATCTGTTATAGACAGAACAGAAGCCAAGCCCAAATGTTAAGCAGACTGGTGCTCAGGATACCTGCTGAATTTGCACCAGAAACTGGATTCTGCTTTTCTCTAATTCACATTAACATGAATATAAGCTATGGACATAAGCTCATTGGCTTGTCTTGTCCTCTCCTACTATAGTTCTTCCACTTTCTATACATACAGAAGGTGTGCATTTAGATTATTCCTCAGTACAAGTAATCACTGCTCTCTGCCTCCTCCCAAACCAACCAGTAAGCAAAATAAAAACTACAATCTGATTTGGAACAAAACCGCATTAGCTTTCTTCCATTATATTATCGTCTAAAAGAATTACTGTACCTCTGTAACTCATACAGACTGTACAATCCAGTAGTAAACAAGGACGTATTTATCCTAAATACAGATTCAATATAACAAAATATGCTTGCCATTTCCTAATATCCCTATGCACTGAAAATTCATGGTATCAGTGGAGTTCCTTGCTTTAGCCCTTCACAGCAAGAACAACAGGGTTCCCAGAAGGTCATAGTGATTTTCTTGTCACAGTTAATGCAGCAAACCCTTCAATGTAATGGGAAAAAAATAGTTCTGTATATGGCATTGAACCTAGGTCATATTTCAGGCACTGACATTTGTGCAGTTTGCTTCAGAAACATTTCAAAAGCTACACCAAGGTGAGCTATTGACTGATCCTAATTTGGACGGGCGCATTAATTTTCCGAACCCACTGGCATATTTTAAGTTACACTTCTCTCGGCAATTTTCCCACCCTATTTTTTATTTCTGGGTGTCTTTATGAACTTGCCTGAGACCAAAGTGGAAAATCCAAATAAGCTTTTACTTATTTCACAAGCTGCTACCTAACCTATCACAAGTATCAGATCAGAATCACCACCTCTGTTCTGCAAAAGGGAAGCAGCAATGTCAACAGGATATTCTGAAGCCACGCCACAGGTCAACAGCAGATGGACAAGAAGATAATTTGGGCTCTGGGCTGTAGAAAGTTCCATGAAACACAGCATTGTGCCACTTCTCAAAAAGCCATGAAGTCTTTGCACACAAACATCCTGGAAGATATCAAGTGCTAGGAAGCAGACATTCTGGAAACGCAGGATCTGGCCCATAAACATTTTATTTTGATGGCTGGTTTTTACACTGTTGATTAAAAATACATATATATAATGGAAGATATGCTGTATTTCCCATAAATTATTAACTATTTCATATTCAAAGTAGTCATCCCATCATATAATTTGTTTAAATATACAGTGTGTTATTTGATTAACCTATGCTATCTGAGATAATTCTATGGGAAAACAGCTACCAAGGCTGTGAAATACGTACTTAGAAATTAACTCACACTTTGGAAACCATTACCTCAAGACTGAATACTTTTCTTAACATGTGCACCATAATGCAAGCTGTAAAGCTTGGCCAAGTGTCATGACCGGTTCCATACAGGAAGCTGGATTAGATGGGTTTTACATCTCTGAGAACTCCCTGTGAAATTCCATACAAAAGGTATACCATCAGAAATTCAGTAGCCATAAAAAATATGGGTGTGATGATCATATTTTAGTACCTGCACAGAAGTAACTCACAGATGTCCAAGCTTTTTTCTAAAGTCACAAACACCTGGAAAATCATTCATTCATGAGACTATCATACCCCTGTAGATGCTAGCAGGAGATCCTTACTATCAAAGAGGCTCAGGCCTGCCCTGACCCAGGAGGCAGCACTATTGAACTCTATTCCTATGGCACTCTGGGGATAGGCAGCCCTGAAGCATGCTGGTGAAAAACCGAAATAAACAGGAAAAGAGATGAATGTTAAGGAGCAGTAAATCACCACAACAGAACCAGGCAGGCAGACACCAGTCTGTTCCATAGTACAGATGGCAATGTATTCAGGCTAGGGTGTTATTTGTGAAGACACAAAGCAGGGATACTCTGCATAGTAAGCAGGAAAACAAACAAACAAACAAACCAACAAAAAACCCAAGCAGTATCTTTTCAAATACAGCTTATTCATCTGCCTCAGTCAAGCCCATCTGACTGATGATTTTTGCTACTTGAACTTCCTGTATACTTCTCTCCTTTTAAAATGCAGAAATGAGAAAACCTGACCTGGGAAAGGAAGTTTTAGAAATTAGTCTGAGGGGGAAACCACACTAACTGCCAAGGCCTGACTAAGTGTAATCAAAATCCCAAATCCATCACTGAGTCAGTGACAGAGATGGAGAAGTTCAGTGCTTTACACACCAGACAATTCTGCTTTCATTAACTTACTTTTCTCCCTGACCTCCCATCCTATCTCCTCCTTCCACTTACCAAGGGCTTGGTTTCATCTTCATCTTTGAAATAGTAGAGCTGGTCCCCCTTGAGGACAAACCAGCGTGTGTGCCAGGTCTTGACGAAGCCCCCCTGCTTCCGCAGCCACCCACACTTGATGGCAACGTGCCGCCCTTGGCTCAGGGCAGGAGTCTCTGAAGAGCCATTGTGTTCTTCCATACTGGGAATGAGCAACTCTCCTGTTGGGCAAACAAGAGGAAAAGGTAAAATAATTAGATTATTATTCAGGCAGTAACTCGCTCCTTTCAACACAGCTGGAAAAGAAACACGCCTTGACTACAAAAGTGCATTAGAAATGCATTTACCATCAGCCTGCTTGTTCTCATACCAGCACCCCACCAGCTGAGAGAACTACTACTCACCTATAAAATACTAGAATAAAAATGAACCGCTAGAAAGCAGGCAAGAGGCAAAAGTTTTGTTCAAGTGCTGTGCAAGACATTTTGACCAGCACTGGAGAAGACATCAGCTGTTTCTTCAGCTGAGTTCTGGATTACAGGCAGTAACAAGGAATGACCTTACAGCACTTCCTCAGACTAAGGAAAGCAGTTGACTACTGGAGGTCCCCATTTAAAATTCCTTGGCAGGCTTGGGGCTTTCAGGGAATGTTAAAAAAGCCTCTGCTTCACAAAAGCTTAATTTTACCCCACCAGACAAGCAGGGTTTTGGTTTGGTTTTTTGTTTGTTTTTGTTTTTGTTTTTTTTTTGGGGGGTGGGGGTTTGTTTGTTTGGATTTGTTATTGTTCTTGTTCATTTTACTGAAGTCCATTTAAAGGAATGGGGACAGTAAATGCAAAAATAGTTGCACATCACCTCATACAAGCAACCCCTGGCTGGAGTGTGTGCCCAGACACTTGTTATAGACATTTGGCAAATCACGAAGAATTTTGGCCCATCTTAAGGCACAAGAACTGTGTCAAAACTAGAGCTGAATTGTGGAATTAAACTTGACAAAGTTTCACGTGGTATTTTGGCCTTATTAAAACTATACCTTTTAACAATTTCTGGACACTCATGACTATTCCTGATGGATTTTTTACATATAATCATGTAGTAATGTGCTTAACCTTCATGGTCAAAAAGCTTTTCCTGATCCCCTTTTAAGTCTAGAGCACAGACACAGGATTTTGAGTTGCAAGCTCTGATATTTCCAGTTAAAATACAAACGAAACCAAAACCTACATGTGACAAATTGTTTATACATAAACAGAGTAAAATGTGACTATGACCAGAAACATAGCAGTGGGCAAAATCGGGGGTGAAATTTCACTGTCTGTAAGTGCTTGAAGAACATCATGTTTCTCTTCTTTCCAGGCTACCACCTGCAATCTTTCTTGCCTCATCAGGAGCTTGCACAGCTGTTAGGGCTTGGAAAAGCTTCATAGTCAAGTTTTTTGTTTCTAAACATCAGGTTGGGAAAAGAATTAAATGTTCTTGACATTGCAGGCAGCAGACATCTTTGACTAAGAATATCTAGACTGAAGCTTCATGTTCTCACTTTGGCAAAGTGGGTTGGTGGGTCCAAGCCTGGCACTCCTGCTCTGGTCCCCTGCACAGCAACAATACCTTACTGAACATAGTGAATGGGCATCAGCATTGCAAAGGGAAGTTCTCAGGTTCTAAGGCAAACTGGAAATGCAGATAACACACTCATTTGACAGATGAGACCATCCCTCTGACAATTAATACACGTACTTTGTCTGGACAGTGTTATATCACCATAAAATAAATCACAATACAAGAAGAAATCAATGATTCCAGTCAGAGCTGGTTTTCAGCCCTTTTTTCCTTTGGCTCCTTTCTTCCTACTGCTCACACATCCTCCTTTGGAACAGCTTCTCCAGCTGCCATCTCTGCTGTGTGTTTACAGCTTTTTCTTTTAATACCCACACACAGTCTGTTGTCACGTCCCCGCTCCAGGCTGGATCCTGGAATCTGATCACCGTGATTACAACTCCTCACTGCCCCGTGCCACTGAGGTTAACAGGCCTCAACACAAGCACAGAGGTTTCAGCAAAGTACAAACTGCAGGATCAAAACTTAAATCACCTGGTATTCTTCTCAGAGAAAGGAAATCTTTCTCTTGTCTCTTTAGGGTTCACCTAGAGTCACCCAGAACACTTGTACTGTGAGATTTACTTGAGCCAAGTGCCACCACAAAACATACAAATGTGTCTGGCTCTCTGCAGAGCAGATAAAGATTCTTTTTTGTGTGTCCGTGGTTACAATTGCGAGAACAAGAAGAAACCAGCTGACAAGTCCTCAGAACACAATGACATCTCTCCTAAAGGAAATGCACCCAACTCATAACTGGCATTTTCTGAATATGAGCAGGAATCTCTTGGATGCTGCTGGCTTTTGGGTGGACCAAACTAGACGCCAAGAAGCAGTCCCCCAACTCACACCCTTGGAAAGTGAATTGGCAAATATTTTACGGAAAGCATTGTAAACAGCAGGTAAATTACTGCAACTGAAAAAAGAAAAAATCATTACCCATAGGCTACCCTGTGCTCCTTCCTGAACAACTGCTAAGCTGATCAGTTCATCTCTGCTGCCTATGCAAGCCTCAAGGCAGGGATAAAGGAGGAGTTTAAATACAGTATCTATGTGTATCACTGCAGTGCTAAAGACATTAGGTCCCTATTACACTTGGACCATAAACAAGAATCTAAATACCAAAGTCAAAACCAATTAGCTGCTTGGATGAAAGACTATTTTTTATTTTCTTTCACAAAGTCACATGCCAATGGTGCTGACACCAGTGTACAAAGTTTATGGATTTTTATCTAGCCAAGGAAAATGTTAATACATCTTCATCTCTTTGTCTGGTAAAATTTCTATCTAACTATTTCTGCAATACTAAAACAAATGAGGTGTAGGAGAGACAACAGTTCTACTGCTCCCAAGTCCTCACAGGATAGTGTAAGATCTCCTTTAAAGCAGCAGTATATCCTTGGACATGCTCTGTACAAAAATATTGTATTATTTCATTCATTAGTGATTAAATTCTCTTCAGCAGTTAAAAATTCAGCCACCTAACTTGTTTGCATTTAGTCCTGAGATTAAGTTTATTTGTTGTTTTTCATATATCCTTCCCTTTCAAGGTGTGCCTACCACAACCCAGACTTGGAATCAGAAATTCCAGCAGCTGGCTCACTTTCACTACTTGTTTTTACAGCTGTTTCAACACTAAGATCATAAAAATAAATTGCAGAAATATCAGGGTGCTGGCACTGATGCAGAGAACAGTGAGGTGCAAACAGTATGTAAACAACACATGACAAAGTGTGGAATTACATCAACATACTCCAAGTCCTCTCGGTCTCATAAGACGAGGCAGAAAGCCATGCATTTTCAGCACTAAATGAGAATATTCCTCAAACTCATCTTCTCAACAGGAAACACAACTTGTACTTGCTGCCAGAGTCAACTCTACTGACTTGGCCAGCCTCCAATTTAGGTAATGACCAGAACTGAATAAATTCTTTACAATATAGTCATTTGGGGCTGCCTGTGGGCTTACTCTCCTGGGCTTGTCTGGACATCGGGAGTGCAAAGCAAACAAAATGAGAAATGTTCCCTGACACATTGGCTCTGCATCAGCATCTCCTGGTCCGGGGAGACCATCACCATCTACCACTGCTGGCCTCAATCCAACCTTTTTCTGCTCCCATAAAGCCACTTGCCTCTCTCACTGGTCTGTCTAGAAGGCAACTAACTGCACTTATGTTCTCCTTGCCAATGTGGAAGGTCTGTGCCGGCGGCAGGCACAGAAAGCAGGGAAGCGTTTCTCCTCAGCTACCACTCACTCAATACTTAAATTATGGAATTGGGCGGCTCCCCCCCGATCCCAGCATTTTGCCAGGAAATAGTCAGAGAAACTCATTAAACCACACCAAATCCAGTTATAAGAATAGTCACAGGACTGCACGAAGATGATCTGTTTGGCAAGAAAATCCAGTGGTTTGCAGTCAATGTTTTTTCTTCTCACTGAAATTTCTCATGGCCAAGATAGCACATTTCAAGCATGCAGAGTTCACTTCCAGTAACTCTTCATCTTCACCACTGCTCAAATGCTGTTCTTTGCAGCCCAATGTCAGCCCAACACAAAATGGATAAATGTGGGAAGCCACCAGAGTGCCTGCCCCAGATCCATACTCCTTCAGTCTCTCTCATCTAACCCCCTTGCTCTCCCAAAAGGGCAAGCACACACAACACTGCGCAGACACGACTTCTCTACACCAGACACACTGACAGATAGCCAGTAAAAGGCTGCAATTTTGGAGCAACAATTGGCTTGGTTATTGATGAACATATCTGCCAAATACATATACACATGCAAAATTCATTAAAGTCTTTGTGACACAATGGTGCAATGTAAAATTAGATTAATACTTCAACACTTATACCTCTTTCCAAGTGATGTCCCATTTTGGGCTCCCTACTCCTTACTTACAACAAGCTATACAGTGCCTGAGTTTATAGGTATCTTTCAGGTATAGAGTTGCTGCCTCTGACCAGCGAGTTTCCTTTTGATTTATTTTTAATTTTTGATCTTGCTGACTAGCAACTTCTTAAAACCATTTAGTATGTGAAAACACTGTCAGCATTCATCTTGCTCGTAAGATGTACCAAGACACCTGAATCTCTGCTGCAACAGAGGCATGAGTTTGTAAGCAACTGCTGCAGGAGCAGAACACTGGCCTATTTCCCACCATCAGGGTACTTCAAATCAGTTGCTACTCATCTGTTGTGTCAACAGGATATTGCACATGGAAGGGAAAACATGTCAAAGAGATAAAAACATACTTAATAAGAGAGCTAACTTTCTGTTTGTGCTTAGCAGCCATTTTTACATTGCATGGAGCACGTCAGTTTCTGTCACTGCAAAGACAGATATTACAGCATTCCTGTCCTGCTCTTTTCCAAAACCTGCAGCAGTGCACTTGCCAGTAGCTTTCCTCCACAAACCTTTAGAACAGACATCATACGTTTATCCAAAAGGTTTTCCGAGACATCTGAGAAACCTCTTGTACTACTTGCAGTAACGTTCCGAGGCACAGATCATCTGGCTGTTCTGCATTCCTCACTCTCACTTTTGTCCTGACAGGGACAGCCTGAATATATTTTGCTCGAAAGAATTTTAATTCCAAGGCCTAAATAATTACTCCTTAGGCAGTAAAAAAACTGTGAGAGGTGTTATCAGCAGTCAGACTGTAGCAGGTGAGATTCACTGCCTGGTTAAGCTAAGGAAAAGACTTCCATTACTTTTTCCATGTGTTTTGGGATCAGTTCGAAAACCAAGACCCAATAATTTTGCCAGAAAATTGAGGCCTTGGTCAAACAAGGCCTGATTTGCAGTACCTGATCTGCATTTTCATGTCAGAACCATCTAACAGATATTCTTGGACCAGCCAAACCTTTACAAGTCTACCGCTTTCTTACAAGAATTCAAGCACAGCTATAAATAGCCCAAATAAAACAGGACTTGAGGATTTATAAAGAATATAAGAAGACACTCAACTTCTTGTGAATTACAACAGGAATTAGTTAACAAATTCTGCCAGGCACTTTTGAAAACATCCTCTCCTGCATGTGTATATTTATTTTCTGTGATTGTGACTAGTGTTAGTAAACATGTGCACGGTTTTGTAAAAGCAAAGCAACTGCAGCCGTGCTGTTACTGCAGCATCACACCGTCAGATCGGCATTTGGAGTAATTTTCACAGCTTGAGCTTTTGCTGCCCTTGCCATTCAGTCCTATTCTGTTTAAATCCACACAGCAGCTTTCCAGCAAATCCTTTCTTGTCCTCCCATCACTGCTGTGGCAGCAGGAGCCATAACAAAATTGCAAAGCTAAGAGCACTTTGTTGATCACAGACTCTCTTCTGACACCTAGAAAGGATACTTGGTTCTCTCCATCACTTCCTCATCCCACTACCTCTTTTGGGCAGAGATGGACTCCACCTGTAGAAGACTTGTGTAACTGGCACACATTTGCACACAGTCTGTCTGGGTGTCTCTTCTCAAGTACAGATATACCATGTCTGATTTAGGAGCGGCTGCAAAATGTCACAGCACAGGAAAGGGTTTCGAAGAACTTCAGAAACAACTTCCAAAGATAACACTGTCTCTGTCTTGCTTTTGCATGTTACCCATTATGCATATATCCCCTCAGCTTTTTCCTCAAATGGCAGCACACAGTTGCAAGACAAGGTTGCTGCTACCAAAGCGGTTGGAAAGGTGAAGGTGTCCCTGTTCATGGCAGAGGGATTGGACTAGGTGACCTTTAAAAGGTCCCTTCCAACTCAAAACTATTCTATGACTAGAATGGAGTGGTCCTTCATCTTCCAGGTTTCTGCCCAGACTCCCATTTCCAGTGTCTTATTCTGCACAACTGGCAATGCTAGAGGTAAACTGAACACAGCAGAAAATCAGCTGCAACTATCTGGAGAAGCTTAAAAAACTACAGACAAGGCAATAAAGAGCCTCTGATAGCTGAAAGGGTCAAGTGATGCAAGGGTGCACAAAGAAATGCAGAACAGTTGACAAGTCTCAGGAGCTGAAATACTGAGCAGTGAAAAGGTCAGGGAGCAAATGAAAAGCAGCATCTGGAACAGCTGAAAGATATTCCAAGTCCCAGATGTCTCTTCCAACCAAAGGGTAATAATGCTGCCTCTGAATATCTGACACTGGAAATACATAAACCCTGTTTACAGCTTCATACTTTACATGGAGAAAGTGATCGTAAGGACAGCTTAAAAGTAACTTAATTCCCACATGTGAGTGGTGAATACTTCAGCACATACCGGCTTCACTTACAAAAGAATTAATTAAGAGTTGTGCCCAAGCATGATCTCAACAGATGATCTCTCATAGTACAAAAATAATCTCTAGCACTACTCTTTGTTCTCAAAGACTGGTGGCAGAAGACATCTGAGTACAGATGTCAGCAGCCCTCTGACAGTGAATCGCTGAGAATGAAACAAGGCTGAATGCTTTTTTAGGAGATCCAACACAGCAAGACTGTCCATGTTGTCCTATTCACAGCAGTTCAGGCCTTGCACATTCCTTGTAAAACTGACCAAGAGAATTAAGATGCTACAAGTGACATTCACCAAGTACGTTGCCAAGCAGCATAAATGCATTCTAGTTTGTCTACAGCAGCAAGGGCCTCCTCCCAAATCTGCTGCAGTACTTGCAAACCAAAGGAGATCACAGGTTCTGCAGAAAGAGTTTTTAGTTGCTAGAGAGTGGGAGGAAGAAAGATGAGTATTTGCTGCCTGCACCACGCTTCAAACTCCTCTCTTGCTCACAGCAAATGTAGTCCCAGCAAAGTCCCAACTTTGGCAAAAAGATTAACACAGCCAAGTGCTGGCTGGCAACATCTCTGCAGATACTCAGATGTTCAGAGCAGGAGGAACCTTATCTCTGGGTGCCTTCCTAAAAGCCTCAGGGGAAACAACGGAAGGTTCAACTCACCTCAGCCCACAATGACCTTTTAAGTCTTACATTAATTCACATTTGACAAGCAGAAGTCCATGGACTTATTTTGAACGTATTTGCTATGAACATTTCAGGCAAAATTACTTCCTCTGCTTTGCTATGCACAATGTAATGCTTATCCCTTTCAGTTCAAAGACGTTCAAGTAACATCAGCACTTGGTGATGTGCAGAGAGATTCCCCTGAAGCAAATCTTTCCCACTTCCATGTGTTCCCCAGAAGGACCACGGCATCACAGATGTGCACGTGGGAGCATCCTGCCCCAGCGCATCGGAGGAACTGACAGAGTTACAGCCCATGCCTGCAGTGAAACCCAGAAGTACCGTGCTCATTTCCCAGCTGTCCTGTATGCATCCAGAGGAGCACATGGATATTAAGCAGGTAGGCACGTACTGTACACAGGTAGTGAGCACCCACCCAGGCTCAGAGAGTATCCTGGCACTGCCCCAACTCAAATAAACACAGGCAAGTCAGAACCAAAGGCTCAAACTTGGCAACCTCAGAGGTGCATCTGCTTCCATTCCTACTAAACTCAGTACCAGAGCCAAGATTTGTGTCCTCTCCGCGTGCCAACCCCAGCAGGACCTAAACTTTAAATAGACCTACTTTTAAACAGGAATCAGTATAGTTTTAATGCTGTTCAGAAATGTTTTATGTAAATGGTAATTGCCTCTGTCACTTAAAAACATTAACCATACTGACATAAATTTCCATGCTAGAATATTGGAGACAATATAGTCAAATTTTTTAAAAGCAGAAGTGTGTCTTTCCACAGAAAAAGCCAACTCTAAATAAGCACCATTACTTTGTAGTCGGCATTTCCATCTTCTGCCCAGGAAAAGCATTAATTCATACTTAGGGAACCAACATTTCACTTTTTTAAAACCAAGTTTGCATCAGAAAAATAGAGTCCACAATCCTGCCTATGTATTTCAGAAAGCAGCCATATGTCATGCAACCTAAATTGTTTTAGTAAATGAAAAATTATCATCTATTAGTAAATGAAAAATAAAACCATTGTGGCATTGCCCTTTCCAGTAAAGCTCTAAGCGAAGTGAATACTGTCACTGAATCCCTAAATGAGCACCAACACTAAACTTTGACTCTAAAATGAATTCATACATGGGAATGGAATAAATTCATGTGGTCCTTATCCTCTGAAAGGTCAATCTGTGCATGGACGCTAACACCTACTTTTCCAGCTTGTACTGAAGGAACCACCAAAGGCAAAGCCAACTCTGCTGTGTTGCATCTACAGTCTTCGGACTCCACCACCATAACTCACAGTTAAAAAGGTGAACACACCTTCTCTAAAAGCATTTTATGTTCATGTGTCTCTTTCCGGTCACTTCCGTGCTATGTGAGCTGAAGGAGAAGCAGAACTAAAGTCAAGAACACTTCAGCAAGTAACTGCTTACCTTCAGTGACCTGAAAGCCAGCTAAAAACTTGTAAGCATCTTTTTCTGACATTGCTCTACCCAAAATAAAAAAAACGGAAAACCAAGTTGAGTTATTCACCTAAAATGATTCAAAAACAGCAAACATGTATACGTTACTTACCTACATAAAACTTAAGGAAAACATTTTGTTTAGTTTCTTTTTTAAAAAAAAAAGCACCAACTAGTAGCAAACAACACTGGGCACTCTCCAGGATTTAGGCAAGCTACAAAAAGGGACAGTGGCATTAACTAGGACTAACACTTCAGAAAAATAGACACAAAAGCAGAAGAAAAATAATCCAAAGATGGCAGGTCCCAGATCTGTAGCCACTTTGAAACTGTGCTGAGCATGTTCATGTTTACAGAGTTCAAATTATTAAATTTATCTAATTTAAGAGAGGTGAAGTATCCTGAGAGTATAAATTTCTCCTGCTATGAATGACATAGGTCATTAACCGGATAAAATAGCATCAAGAACAAACCAACAAAATCTGCCTTTTCTTATTAACTCCCTTTACAGTAAGGACAGTTTGTGTTTTATGTGAGTCATTATCTGCAGAGGAGAACATCAGCGTGCCCAAGGGAAACGAGGTTATCACCTCCAGTCAGATGGCCTTACTATTTCACATTACTGTAGTCAAAACAGCAGAGAAGCCTTGCCACCCATATCCCAAAAATACCCCATCTCTCTCCATATGACCATCATAGCTCTGCACTGTTGCTTTCTCAATTTTTTGTTCTTTATTTTCAGAAAGAAGAAAAGGACACCTTTTTTGCCTTGCTTGTAACCTTCACGTTATCTATGACCTGCACCAACACCATGCTGCATTTCAAAAGCAACATGTTTTATCAGTGCAGGAAACCAAATGAAGTTTAAATCAGTGTCTCACAAACCCAAGCAGCTCCTTATTTGCCAAAACCACAGATTATTTAAGGACTTATTTTTGCAGAATAAGGTACACTCTGGAAAGTATGAATTACGTGAGTTGACTGCTAAAAGAATCAGCACCACAGTTTATTCTATTTGCAAAGCCAGTTCAGTAGAGCTGGATAAAAACTACAACTGTGACTTTTATTATTTTACAACAATCAGTTACAGACAATTTTTCCCAAGGAACCATACTTACAACCAACCTCCAGAACAGACACTGAAGAAAAGCCAATGTAAGGCAATTAAATTAATCCAGCCTTCTAGTAACTTCACGCTTGACTTCCTTTTTCTCTGTACCTGCAACCCTAACTACACCTTACTTTTTCAGCTGCTCTTGGTCACATAACGATTTGAAAGTTAACTCTGCTCTTTTAAGTTGGAAGGTAAAATCTCTAGGTATCAACCCCACAGAAAGCAATTTTTACATAGAGTTGTCTGGTTTATCAGCTTGATCCATCATTCACCCAAATTTAAACCAAGTTTAATTAGAGCAGATGCAGATGGAGTAAGATTTTTCAGTTTCTCTTTCAACAGACACAGTGGTTCTCAAGACAATATTCTAACCTTTATGAATGGAAAAAGATAATTAACCTTTTAAAAAAACAGATTAGCCAGTGCAAATAGACAACACTCTAGCAACAGTTGGGTTTTCTAAAAAACACAAAGAACTTCATGCTTTGGGAGTTTGCAGAACAGATGCCCTGACTATTGTCTTGTGACCTGAGTTCTCTCCTTATATTAGCTCTGGCAAAGCTTTTCTAATTCTTCATTTTTTTTTTTTTCAATTATTTCTAAGGCCTTTTTCTTTTAGAAGACATAATACTGCTGGTGCTGCTTCAGAACTGTTAAGTGTAAACAGAAAGACTCATCAAAAACATTTATTTGACCTTGCATTTCCTAACAAAACAGTCAAATGCCCTGGAAGTTTCAAACAAATAAAAAATAGCTTTCTACATACAATCTTCAAATTGACACAGAGAAAAATAAACCAGCACAGATAACAGATGTCAGACATTGTGGAAGGCATTCAACTTCACAGCAATAGGCTGGTAAAGGAATCTGGACAATACACATACAAAACACACCAATGCCTACAAGCACCAACACACTTTGCCTCTTAGGATGATAAAATATGCCACGTTTCAGCAAAACTGCTAATCCAGTTGCTATTTGTGACTAGGCACTGTAACAGAGCAGCATCACCAACCTACCTCGTGCACCAAGGCCTGCTGAAGAGTCTAAGTATCAGATACTGAGATATCAAACATCACCAGGAGTCCCTCGCCAGGATCTGGGAGAAAGCTCCAGGAGCAGCCGGCTCATTCAGGACGTGAGATCCCCACACAAATATCTGCAGCAGGAGCAGAGCGGCAGGGCTCCTCTGCCCTACTGCAAGAGCTAAGGGGAACCACAGCTGGACCTGACAGCTTAGTCGTGGGCTCCCTGCAGCCCTCAGGCTCGCCCACACCAAAGAGATACGGACCAAAACCTATAAATAAATAAAAGCAGCTGGAACTTGGACATCCCCGCTTTACACAGACAGAGGAACAACTCCACTGTAATGCTTTCGCTCACAGGGTGCTTGCAGTTATATTTCATCAGGAACAAAAATATGTTTCCGGCATTCCAGCTCTCTGCTAAATTGGATGCAGATGATGAAGGGTTTTTTTCCAAACATATGGAAGACAACGCAGCTGAAATCTCAGCTAGGCCTTGAGAGATCCTGTACATAAGGCATTAAGCTTCCTACAACACACAAGGAATATAGGCGGCAACTATTATGATTTCACTTCATAGTGTGATTTAAGATGATATTACGAGACAGAAATGTTAAAAGAAAGTAATAAAAGCCTTTCATGTACTCTCAAATAAAGTCAGATGTTCATATGCCATGTATCTGGACAACCTCTGCTTTCAATGGAAGCCTGATCTCCACTTCAAAGGGAGGAAATTAGACAAAAGGGGAAAGAATGTACACCTCTAAGTACTGGAAGCCCCAGGAAACCCAAGACCAAAGGACTAAATCCATCACTTTACCAACACCCCCCAAGACAGACAAGCCAACAAGATGTTTAACCAAGAGAGAAATTGAAAGCACAAGCACTTGCAGTCCTCAGTCTCAGCCTCCAGTATATAAACCTTGCTCATTTTATTATTTGGATAGTTACGGCATAGCAAAAAACATTTCTGTACATCCACTGCCAATATAACTTCTGGTTATTACTGTGAAAAGAAGCCATTCCCTCCACCAAGTGTAGGTGGCTTTCTTGTTTTAACTGGTGTTGCAGGCAGGATGTATGTTTAGTTTTCTCAATGTTTAGTCTGTTCTCAAATACTAACATAACAGTGACCACATCCAAAACATGAAAAGAGAGAACCCAGCTTCCCAGAGTTTTGTTTCCCCTATTCTGAAAGTATTTCTACACATTAGAAGTTATTTAATGGTGAACAAATTCTTCTTCTGGAGCTCCATCCTTTGGTACACAGCTTGATAGGAACTAGTTTGATCTGCAAGCTCTGCAGGAAGTAGTTTTGACACTTGGAAGCAGAAATAAATTTTTCATGAGATACCTGCTGTAGTACTTGCTGATTATTCAGAATTTTGTCTATCCATGCTATGAGCTGATGCTTTAGCCCTTACACAGAATGTGTTTGAAACTTCTCCGAAGGAGCAGCTATGGCACAAAAATCTCGTGAATAGCCTGGAAGTTCAACAATTACCACTGCATTTTCAAGCATGCGTTCACTCTGATGTTTGAAGAGTGTCAAATATTTCTTATCAGAGAGATATACACTTCACTGGGACAATTCACATGACCAAAACACATAAAAGATAGCTAGTATTAGTGACCAAGCCATAGAGAGAATCCTGTTCACATTGATAGAGATTTCAGACAGCTAATGAAGAAGTTGCATAAATTTATTTCCAAAATCCTTGAAAATTTATCTGTGCATTGCTAACTTTTCCTCCTTCTCAACTCCAATGATGAGACAGATATGACTAAATTCATCTGGAACCTTCACCAAAACTCAATGAAAAATACAGTCAGTTTTAAAGCTAAGTGCAAGACATAGAGAGCTAAATCCCCAGGAGAACTACTTCTACTTAATTTTCATCACTATTATCAGATCTCTGTAGAGACCGCACAAAAGTTCTCCCTAGGCTTGACATTAATCAATGTTTTCTTCTGGCAGAGTGGGAAAAGATCCAGTAAGCAGTTGTAATGTTAAATTTTAATTATAAAAAAAAAAAGACATCTTTTACTCACTAAGCAAATAATTGAAAAATTTCACTTGCAGTAATTCACATTGTTATTTAAAGCTTGTTGAACAACCTATAAAGCTTGAATAGCTTCTTTTTTTAAACTATTTTTAATAGTTTTATGGAGTTTTTTGGTAGGTTTGTTTTGGGAGGGTTTTTTTTTAGTTATTCCAAAACCATTTTGAAAAACTAGTATGAATGAAAAAAAGGCCTAGGTTCATTTTCTGGATCCAAGAAACTGCACGTAGAAGAGGAGTGTGTGTGATTGATTTCAAACAATCTCCTTTTGCCCTGCCCTCTTCTTTAAACTGTTCTTGTGTAATTTCCCCTCAATTTATTTTCTTCTGCTTGAAATTGGCAAATGAACATTCCCTTTGTAAATGTTTTTGTCCAAGCGAAATACATTCCCAGGAATTTACTAGGCAATGATTTGGTTACTACTCTTTTATCCGGCTCAGTCACACAGCTCTTCCTGCACAAACACCTACAGAGGGGATCCGAGCATAAACCTGGCACAGCTGTGCTCAGCCTTTCACAGCTCCACATCTGGTTCAACAGCAGAGAAACGTAAGGGAGGTAGGGCAAAACTCCACCTGCCTCTCTGAAACGGTGGCAGGGAAGCTAAAATCACTCCATCTTCTGTCCCCACTTCCTAACAGACCTGTACACCGAAAGAACAGGGTAAGAAAATCCTCCTGTCCACACTAAGTGGTTCATTGCTCCCAGGAAGGGTAATGAGCCAAGAATGCACATTTTTGGTAACAGAAAAAAACCTGCCTGCCATCCCAAGAAAGCATTTTCATTTGCTGGTCCCATAATAAGAGTGACAATATCTACCACAGTCACGGGTACACAGTTTCTTGCAGAAAATGGCACAACAGAAATTGAACAACAATACATAAAAAAGAAGCAGATATATTCGTCATGGCAATCACCCAGTAGTAAATTTCTGTATGTGAATTGCTGCCAAATCCAGGTACAAGCTCAAGTATTCATGAGAGCTCCTGAGAAGACGAGTAGCAGCATTTTAAGACTGTTAGAAGTGCAATTATGACTGCATTCCTACTAGACAATATTGAGCCTTAGCACATTGTCAAGAAATCCCCCTCACCTTTCTCAGGATTTTCTCATGTCAAACCTGAATCTGAGTCCTATTTTCATTTAAACTCATCATTTCAGATACATTCCAGTATCCTCAAAGTGAACACACACTGTATTTTTTATTACATTAGTTTACAACGTCCTCTCAAAATCAAGCAATGATTGCACAAATAGGAACCCAACAGCATGAAAAGGTTAACTAAACTTAACAGCAGCTCCTCTGTGCAGGCAGAACTCAACTTCAGCTCTGAGCAGATGCTGAGGGCAACCTGACCACGTCCCTGTGTCACAGTTTCTACACAGGACTAAGCCACAATTCATCCTTCGAATTACTCAATAGTGAAGAACGCGAAGTGAAAGGAAAAGAAGAAAACAGATGCTGTCACCATAGATGATAGACAAAGGAAGGTCTCGACACATCTGGATATCACGAAAGATAAATATTTTTAACGTGACTTCCAGTTCTTCTCTCTGGCAAATACGCATTAGATGTCCTAAACTCTAATCCCAAGTTATTTGAATTGAAGTTTAGAAATATACACCANGGGGGGGGGGGGGAACACAAATTTCTGCTGGAAAAAAACCCATGCTAAGCAGCACAGCACACAATGGAATGAAAAAAAAATCAGGAACAGTTCAAAGATTTCAACACAGCCTTCCAGAACAAAGCTGGTTTTATCATCTTTATTATGGTTCACTGGAGAATTTCACTTTATTTTTCCTGTAAGGAAGGAAGGAAGGACATAAGCGGCTCTCAGAGCACCATGACATTTCCTGAGAGACTGCCAAGGAATCTGGGGTTTCCCAAAAGATATCTCAAGTCTGGGACCTGGGGAGCATCCTGGCATAATTCACCTCATGATACAGATTTCCAGAACCTACCATTCAAGCAGCCCATTCAAGCTTAAATCCGCAAAGCAAAACCTTAACAAGGTGTACTAGCACCTCTGAAGAAAAAAAAGATGGCTTGGATAGTGGTAATTTGGAAGTGATGGAAAAATTTGCAAAACTCAGATTTTGTCAAAACTAATAAAAATTTTCCCTTCCTATCCTCAGGCAGTGAGGTGATTGCTCTTGGATAGACAGCTTGCCTTTAAGATTTATAAGACAATCTGATCCTCACGAGAACTGCAAAAATCACATTTGAAGGACAGAATAAACAGAGAAGACACTGCAACTGTGGCCTATTTCTTGCAAGATTCCCATTTGAAAAATACTATTTGCCTTCTCTGATAAAAATAGCCTAGAAGGAATACAGAATAAATATAGATCTTTTTTCTCCACTACAGCTCCCTAACAATGGTAATGTGTAACAAGCTATTGGCAAACTTGCTTTCCAATTCAATATGGAAAATAACACACCGTGTCAATACATCGACATCTTGTTTACCAAGTTCCATTTTTCTCCACCAGAAACAACAAAGACAGCTTGGCAGACATTCAGGGCAGAGGAGCAGAGATGAGCATTTGGTTGGACTGACACCCTGACAGCCAAGAACACAAAACATTCCACAAATGTTTGAAGGGTGCAAACAGCAGGGAGAAAACACAACTTTAAAGGGGATTGACCCATTCAGCTCACTAAGGCAGGCAATCAGTGGCTCGAGAAATACATCAGGAGCATCACTGGCAGCAACACAAACCAAAGTTCCCTTCCCACAACAAGCCTGAGAGAGCAAATAGCCCCTTGCTCAGACAACAAAAACAAGCATCACCTTTCTGCTGCGCAACAAAAGCCCCCAAGAGCTCAGTGAGGACTTTTCCTGCATCAAATCATGTCTGCAGAGACAGAAATTCATGTACGCCATTCAGCACAAGTTCAGCTCTACACCTTCTTCCAAACCTGTACTATAAAAAGGTGCTCTGAATAGTATTCAAACATTTTCGTCATCCAGATGACAATTCCATACACCCAAAGCTGACAGTAATAATTCTACAAACCCCGTCACTGATAAATTCCACTGTATGGAAAGAAATCATCCCATTTTTATACTATTTTCTGTCATGACATCACCTACCCTCTACAGGTCAAACCAAAAGATTTAAGCATATGAACAAACCTGTGGACATGTGATAGACAAAACAGCGGTAAGGATAAGCGTTTTTACCTGTGAACAATTAAAATTATTTGTATTCCATGAACTGCATGACCTTATTTGCAGGAAATTTTCCTCTTTCAGTCTGCAGATTGTCACAGACAAGTGGAATTACCATAGAACTGTGTTACACATTTCTCACTTCACTAGTGACTCTTCATTCTACTTAGATTATTTTACTCTGTTCACCTGATTCTTCTTTTATTGGTATGTGTAGCCTTTTTTTCCCAGCAATACTTTCTCTGCCCTTTTTATTTGGTTTCAGTAGATATTGAACACAATACAAATGGAAGCTTTCTTTAGGGAAAAATTACCTCAGCTGTCAAAAGCCCAGAGCAGATGGATCTTCCAGTCATAAACCAGATCCCTCATGCAAACAAAATGCCAAGACAGTGCCAGCAACACTTTAGATATCAATACTAAGTCCAATGGTGATAGCTTTCTTTGAAAGAAAGATGTGACAAAATATATTGGTAAAATAGCATGGATTGTGGAGCTGCTGCCACCAACCTCTACAGCAGGTCAACATGCTGAACAACAGGAAGTCCAAAAAAAGTGCTGGAGGCACATCCGTATCCACACCTAACTGTTCCCAGTTTTCTGCACCGCAGCCGCTGGCTCTTCTAAGGTCTCCGGCAATTTTTAAGAACCTGTCTGAAAGCCAATATGGCAAACTGCAAAACATCCTGCTACAGAGACAGGGCAGGAGGTGCTCAGTGGAAAAGGCCCACAGTTTCACCACACATGGCGAACATACCCTAAACTTGCCAGTGAAATCCTCAGAGCCCTCTCCCGTGTTAAACCTGTGCCCAGTACATCACCTGACCGAACGCACACAGTAATGAAATATTATTTCTTCTGGTCCATCATACGTAGAGTCTGCAATTACAACCAGCTCTCAGGTGGTTACAAAGACTCTTGGAAGCTTGTCCTTTGTCATCTCCAGAAGACATTTTTTCATTTGCCAGCCCTTCAGACCCACAAATAGGTCAGTCAAGAATGATAAAAATCTGCTTTTATTATAGTATATCGTATTCAGCCATCACACCAGCTGACAAGAGTTTTTTGTACTTCGACAGCAACTAAAACTTTCCTGATACAAGGTTTGTCCATTTTAGCTGCAAAAAACCCACCACAAAATTAGCACAACCCTGCAAAAAAGCCTAAATTATCCTGAAGATCTTAGTTATAAATTAATTATTGAGAAGTGACTGAATCATTCATAACATACTTTTTAATTCTTTTTTTAATGCTTTTTATGTGGCTTTTAAAACTTTGCACCATATCGTAAGTGATAACAGGAAACTATGAATGATTAATTGAAATGGTAGGGGAACCATTTTCATCATTGCTTAAAAAAAGCAGCAGGTTCAAGTTCACCGTAACATTTAAGACAATTCGCAAAGTACTAAAACACTTAAGATCGTTTGTAATCACTTTATTTAACTTTCCATTCCTCCATCCCTGCAAATGCTGCAAATTAATGCAGCATTTCTGTAAAATATCACCCTAAACCATTCAGTGTTTTCCCAAGTTCTACGGGAAGACAAAATACAGTATTTTGCTTGGTTATGCTTGGTGCTTGTGACCAATAACACTACACTACAGTGTCTGCTGACTACAGAAAATTTATTTGACTGCAAGGGAACACTTGCAAACTGTCCACATTTAGTATTTCCTTTCCACAAATGCCTTAAAAAGTTTAACAGCAGTGTATAGTCACACATTCATGCTACTAAATGACATTAAGCATGACAAATGACAAGAAGCAAATACAGTAAAAAATAAGTACCAGCTTGAGTAAGGTAAAGTGAAGCGGTGCAAAAGCTGGGAAAGACACGGAATTATGGATTTTCTACTACCAAGGAGATTCCCGCCCACCTTCAGCTCTGCAAATGACACAATTCCTAATTCAATTTAAATTTTTCATCTGTATGGACAACAAGAATGACAATTTTTAAAACAATTCAACAGCGACACTTCTCAAGGAGGCAGCTCCAAGCATCTTATTTTTCCCATAACATGCTTTCAAATACTCCATAATTCATTTTCAGCAGAGAACTTTGTAGAAGCCCATTCTTACACATCATTTTGCAGACAGCCACCTTCAGCTATCTTTCTGCAAATCAAGGTAATTTTACAAGATTTCCCCAGAGTAAACTAGCATTGCCTATGGCACACCAATAGGTGACGAAAGATAAATTGGTAGAAAAACATTACAACTAGAAAATTAAGCACTTTTAGACTGCCCATAAGGAAGTACATAATGCTAAAAAATATAATGATATGGCAACAAGAATCAGTCACATACATCTGAAAGTCATTTGTTAGCTGATGAAATGCTGCCAAGCCAAACAAAAAAAGTTATAATTTCCTCTCAGGGCCAAATTTTAGCCTAGCTACAACTAGCAGGAACTGGCAACAATAGATCTAGGACAGTGTTTTCAGACTCTCTAAGCCAAAGTAGCTCTGATGCATCTACAAACAAACAAAACGTGCAACAAAAACCCCTGTCTCCTTGTCCATGGACTTCTCATCTGAACAGGACAACTCTATCAAGGTTATTCAGTCCTGTCCTGTGTAAATGTTTAAAACCAAGGCCTTCTTCCCCATTCCCCACCTCTAAGGAAAGTACTTCAGGATTACTCCCCCATCCCTAGAACACCAACTATGAGAATTTTCTCCAACCCTTGTTTACTGATTCACAAAATTCATAACAAAAATAAACAGCCATTCTAATGTTACAAAGGAGCCCGAAGGCCCTAATGAGAGATGCTACTTAATAGCAAAGCTTTTTTTTTTTTAATTCCAAAGGAAATTTAAACTCATTAAACTGACAATTTTATTAACATACATATGCTATGTCATATAGTATATTAAACAGTGCCAGCAAAAGATAATACTCAGACGACTCCAAGCCATCAGCAATTTTACCCTGTGGTCTTTTGTCCCAGGATGGCAAATTAGTATCTTCTATCTTGGAGTTCAGTAACCTTTTCATGACAACTTCGTCAATACTAACATATTTTCACACAAGCTTTCAGCTAAAACACCCATTTGTTCTGTAAAGGTGTTTCAGCACTACTACCACCAAAAATATGACAAGTTAGAGCTTAAAAACATGCTCCAAAGAGCTCTATTAAATTTTTAATGGCTGGTAAACGGGGGGAAAATTACAGGATCACGTCCCAATTTCCACACTACTTTACTTTTTCCTACCTTATTAGCCTCAAAAAAAATCTGCAAATGACAGACTAGCCAAAAAACAGTTTCTTTTTGTTCCACTTTCAACGAGTCTCAGAACAAACTATTTGCTCATATCAGTTTCCAAGCAATCTGTCTAGGCATCCAAGTTTATCAAAAAGAACTATTCAAGCCTCCTTGCTTTTAAACATACCCAAACTGAAAAGCTTCTTTAACTGGCCTATTTGGCTCTGTGATTGATTTCTTGACATTTCCAATAAATCATCTTTCTGGTTTTGTGATAAGACTTCAACCCTTCATTGCTTGCAATCTATACAGCAGATGCCAAAAAAAGCTGTCTTTTTAGTGCTTCTGAAAACACAGAGACACGAAAAAAATCTACTTTTTCTAGACCTCCAACAGCACATACAGCTCGTTTCCAAGCTCAGGTTTTCATCCTATTTTTTAAGCACAGATACTAACTTCACATTAATCTACAGAGGACCTTCCTACCACCAGCTCCACACTTTGTATTTTCCAAGTCAGCATCCAAGACTGCTGTGCTGTCATGCCACGGACAATATTTAATATATACTGTCTGAAACTGTCGGCAATCTCCCCATGCAAATCAGCTATTTGATTTTCATGCTTCTAGGAAATTCCCTAATACCTAACAAAGCTCAGTAACACAGTAAGAAGTGTTCCACGAGAGAAAGATGCAGATTTAACGTGAAGCATCACGTGATTTTTCTGAGTACAAGACTGCTTTGCATAAAATGCACACAAACCATCTCTCACCATGGACCTCCGATCCTCGGCTAGGGAAGAATGGACCACATGAGTCAGCACAGGACATGACACTGCACACACATTACTCTATTTTTCAGGTACGTGACAGAGGAAACTTGTCACACACACAGTAGTCCATCATGTGGCACCTCCGTGACTCAGAAGAAAAATTCCAGACTTTTTCTCCAAGGACAAAGTACAAAAAGAGTTGTAGTGTTCTTGCAGCTCAAAACCAAACCACTCACTGAATATACTATTAACTCAACTACCAAACTGTTTTTATCCCCAAGTGCCATGTTGTATGAAGAGCTGTTGGACATTTTATGGTATTAGAAAATAAGTATGAATGACCTTATATTCATAACTGAGTGGTATCACAGGTCCAAGACACTCAATTTTAGTGTATTTCTATACAATCCCTCCAGCCTAAGACACTCAGCTTCAAGGCACAGGAGGGTATTCAGAAGTCTAAGGTCCTGAGACACCAGAGGCTTGACCCAGGCGTGCATTTTCAGCAGCATAACCTCCTACAAAACATCTCTTCTGAACTATGAACCCTTCCTTTCCTCTCCAACATGACTGGAGGCTTGGTGCACAGCCCAGCAGCACAGACCTGCCCTTGCCAGAGGAGGCACCAGCAGCTCTGACAAGTCACTCGAGAAACAATTACCTCCTCATGCAGCATTTCCGCAACTATCAACACATCCCAATTGCTCTGTCTACAATCTAGAAGTCCAGTAGTGCTATCAGACTGCAAGGGAGATCAGATCTATTCCCTGCAACTCCACAGCAACGCTTCAGTGATAACTGCCTGTTCTTCACATCCTCAGAAAAGAAATCCCAAAGGCATGTACCTCCGAAATCTCTCAGTAGCACTGCTCATATCCCATTATTTCAGCTCTTCCCCTGGCACTGTATAAGTGTGACCTTTTCACTGTTTCATTGTCCTGGGTCCACTCAGTGTTTGGTGTAACAGCATGGACTAGAAATTATTTCCTTTCCTGGGTATATTCACCAGGTATTGCACAGTAATTTTTCGCTACTTTCTGGACACCTAAATAATGTACAAAATATTTACTGCGCAGTCATATGTGGACTAACAATACCTATTATGCTGTTCTGGCTAATCTGCCATTTTTTTCTGGCAGCCCCTATGAAAGTAAGAAATGGTAAAACTCACGTTTCAGAGCCTTCCTGTGGGTGCTGGGAGATGAACGTCTCCGAAGCAGTGTCCCAGGAGCGACACCATCAAACATGACACAAACGTCTGAAGTGAGCCAGAGACAATTTGGGATTTTATTTCCAATGCTGGCAGAGGATCATGCCTATGCCCAACTCACCTTCTGCACTTTCCCAGTTGCCAAGGAAAGGTGGCAGAGCTACATGAAACTGCATCCTACAGCAGTGCTGCACAGGGGCTTAATCTTGTTACATGATAAACAGTCTTGTCACTGAACATGCCACGTGCTGCACGCTCAGCTGGCTGCTTTAGTCCTTTCCTGGTGCCAGCTGAGTGCACTGTGAGCTTTGTGAGCCCAGGCTGACAGCAAGAGGCAGGAATTCAGCTCATGGGAATTTTCAGCACATATTAAACAGGAGAAGAGCCAAACGCAAGAGACTTTAAGAGTGTGCATGAGAAACCAGCAAACTCCCCAGCTAACGGCAGCATCATCACAGCTGTCCCTGCTCCTTCCCAGAAGTGTCCCTCTCCCCTCACGCCTGGCAGAAGGCAGCACTTGAAGGGACCAACTACTCCCATACAAAGATCCACGGACCACTGCAAAGGGCAGAGCCAACAACCCCTTCCCAGTGTGGTAAATCCTACCAGTAACAGCTGACCAATTCATGGGCTGAATCACCATGGCAAGTGGCCATAATTGTTTGTAACATCAGTGCTAAAACCTAGGAAATTCTTCAAAAGCAGCGAAGCTGTTAAGAAAGAAAAAAGTGAAGTCACCATGCCTGAAAGTGTTCAAGTAGTGACTGGATGTGGCACTTGATGCTGTGGTTTAGTCAGCATGGTGGTGTTCAGCCAAAAATTGGACTCTATGATCTTGGAGGTCTGTTCCAACCTAAACAGCTCTATGATTCTATTAAATTAATTAATAGTTGACTCATTGCAGGACAGGATCATCACAGTGAAAATCATAGGGGGTCCTACAATAAGCACATTGATGTCAATTATATTTTTGTCCTGGCACATCCTACAACACATGTAAAATATTCCCATGGTTCAGAACTAGACTTGTTTTTCCCAATTGTCCGTATATGACAAACAGGCAGGACAGGAAAGGATCTCTCTACTCATTAAGCCCAACTTCTAAAACCCCATGGAAGCCAGCAACAGAGTTACTTTCAGGCAGAAAAAACACCATCAAAACAGCGATTTTAATATTTCCCCTCACCCCCAATCCAGCAGACCCAAGGCTTCCCAGGAACTCCTTACCCTGTTAGAATTTTTTTCTTTCCTCGCAGCACACTCTCGGACAGGCTATGCCAATTTATTCCTTATGACCCCAAAATAGTTCTGCTCTCTCCCTGATGTTTATGCACCTGACATATTTATGTGTAGAGTCTGAGGCTGCTTTCTCATTTCCACAGAATACACAAAGCCAGGTCTGATTTCCTCTGAAGAAAGAGGACTGGAGCATGGCTCATTAAGTCCAGGCAGCAGACATCACACACATACCAGGTTACACGGAAAACTAAAAACCCAAAAGCACCAGGTCTCTTACACTTACAGACAGATATTTATTGTTTTTCGTAAGTTTTCATTACTCAAAAACACTACTTACAACGTGTGCCTTCTTAGAGCTTCTTCTTGCTTACTTAGTTGTGACCCCCAAGAGAAAAACCCAACCTAAGAAAGCTGCTGGCATCAACACGCAGATTTCTATTTATAAAAATGTGTATTTTCCTAAATATCATTTATTAAACATTTCTAGAGAATGAGGTTAACTGACTCCAGTTTGAGTCCCGTATTCTCCTAGGAAAAGAAGGGGTTTCACCATCATGCATTAAATGTTAATAATGTTTTACATTCAGATTAATTTATTGACTTTTGATGAGTTTTTTACTTGAGCTGTATTTAAAATAGCACCTTCAAGACTTCCCACTGCCATATAACAGAATTGTATTTGCTTTTTTCAAAACAGTGAACAAATGTGTCTTACATGTTGTAAGAGACGGTCCGAAGATCCCTCATCTGTCTCACGATCATCAACGAGGACAGAGACTGAAAGACCCTAAAAACTCCTAAGGGGACAAGGGCACAGGAGTCCTGGCCAGGCCAGAGGTGGGATGACTGCCAAGTGTCTGCAGGTGTGCAAGCTGGACAGGTTGCTCTGGTGCTGTTCCTTGCTGCCCAGGCGGGAAGGGCTGCACTGGAGCGAGAAGGAATGTTCCGTGCCCAAACCCTGCAGTGTTACCCCAAAATAATGGGCATTGTTCTCTTACCTCTCTGGCTAGTTGCCCCCCCGCTTTTGGAAGTTACCCCAAAACAATGGGTCCGCTTTCGAAAGTTACCCCAAAACAATGGGTCCGCTTTCGAAAGTTACCCCAAAACAATGGGTCCGCTTTTGAAAGTTACCCCAAAACAATGGGTCTGCCTTTGGAAGTTACCCCAAAACAATGGGTCTTGTTTCCTTGCCTGTTGGCTGGTTGCCCTCCGCCTTTGAAAGGACTATAAAGGGACTTTCTGAAGAGACCCCCTTCGAGATCTCCCCACGGAAGAAGACGGACCACGAGGATCCCGACTCGCCGTTGGTAGCTATTAACCCCCCCCTCTTTTTCTCTCTATCCTTTGTTTCTTTATATCTCTCCCCCTCTTCTATGGCATAATCGTGTTGTTGGCACTCAATAAAAGTGCATTGATTTGATTAAGCATAAAACTTTCCCCGTTTGTGTTTCTTTTGCACTCTGAGATCAAGGTAACGAACCATCACGACCCCCGCTCGTGTTAGCGGATCGTGACACATGTGAACAGAGTTAGTCCTCAATCTTGAAATCAGTTATTGATTGGGGGGTGGGGGGTGTTAGCTACGATGTTTTCATTCCAAAATCCCACTTTTAGCCACAGGGCAGAGCTCTGTCAGAACAAGCTTTCTGACCAGTATGTTTCCTACTCACTTCTATAATGAGCAAATTAGACATTGAAGTTGAGTCCATTTGGGTTCCAGCAATGCTATTAAGGTCCCAAATTACCACTGGCAGATTCTTACTCTCAAAGCTTATTTGCAAAGCTCCCATTTTAGGACACTTCCATTCAGCTCTGCAGAGCCTAAGCAGGCTTTGGACTTGGCAAACAAAGTAAGAATTCACAGTCATTTTGAAAGAACGTAAATCACTATGTCCAAACTAAAAGGCATTGCATTTTCTCTCTCCTTCTCCAGGCAGGCCCTTTAACATTTCTGCCTCGGTTTGCTTACTTCTTAGGAGAAATTAAAAAAGAAGAAAAAAAAAGCCAAGAAAGAAGAAACATCTGTGGGAACAGCTGCATAAATATTGCAACTGCCAGAGGAATTATTTCTTTCTAGCATCCAGGATTTCTGGGTTTGTGTTTTGCAAGAACTCTTAGTAGTGGATAACCACGGTGACTATCCATGCATCTGACACAATTTTGATCTCAAACACGGATAGGAGGCAAGAGCTCAACACCAGCCCCCCATAGACATACAAACACACAGAGAAAACAACCAGAAACCCAAACTCTTGAAGGAATTGTTTAGAGGCTCCACCACGAAAAAGCTTGTATAGCAAGTAGGCTGCTTGCTCCAACTTCTGGCCAAATTCCATGGTAGCTGGTTTATAATTATAAGCAAATGCACAGCACAGCTTTTCCCTTCATCATTATCTCACCTTTAACAACAACACTAAGACCCCAAATTACTCAGAACACTTTCCAAGACAACACTTTGAAATAAGGCAATGATGTCATTAAATAAGATTTCCAAAAGTCTGCCTTCATCTCCTAGATACATGTCTGTGTTCACATACTTGTCTTTGAACTGCAGCAATCTGTTATGCTCCACAGGAAGGATTAAAAATGAGTTTTATCACATTCTGTGCTATATATTGATAATTGCACAACTCTTACTTCTCAGTCCATGCCCAAGTAGGTAAGGTAAATATGATTAAAACTCCATTACACTAATAATCAACTAAATTAAAGTCGCTAGTTCTAAACACACACAGCAACAAGATCTTGAAGCTACTGTACAATGCACAGTTAGTTTGGGATTTTCTGAAACTTTTTTCCCCCTCCAAAACACTGAAAGAATTATCAACCAATACGGCCATGGGAGAAAGTCACCTCATCCAGCTGATCCACAGAGCAGGATTTGAAGAATGAGAAGCAAAGTTAATTGCCTGTAGCCTCTGCATCATTTTTCTTTCTCAAGAAACTCAAGAGGGGCCTTAAGCATACTTTAAGTCACCCTTGACTGTAGCACTCTCCCATCTGCTAAACAGTCATTTAGCACACTGGGATTGCTGCAGCACAGCAGCACTTGACCTTCTTCATCTCCCACCTCTACACCGTCAGCTGCCAACTGGGTATGTACAGAAAGCCTTATTTGACCAAGCTCCAGCAGGCTTCAGGGGGTCTCTGCTCCACTTGAATTCACATGATCCATTGTTACTCATTTTCTAAAGACTCATCCTGTAAGACCATTCCTACACATTCCCAACGCACTGCCTGGAAACAAGGCTGTGATGAATCTTTATGCTTTTTATTTTTAAAGATCACAACTTGCTTTGCAACAGCAGCTTTTATCCTTCCTTGTATCCACATATGCCTAGCTGAAGAAGGCTTCATGATCTGCTGTGGTCATTCAGCTCCTTTCCATCAAGGCACAAACAGAATATCAGATCCTTTTTCCCCCCATGTAAGTAATACTAAAATGAAAGAGGGTCAGAACTAAACAAATGGATGGTTACAATGGGGCAGAAAGAGCCCATCCAGCTCAGCATGCCATCTCCAACTGTGACTGAAGTAGAATCCCAGAGACAAACAGGATAACTAAGACAAGCAAGCAGCAATACTTTTGGCTGGCTACCCCTTAAAACTGGGTTTTCCTTTTACTAAACCCTACAGTGCCAGTACTTATGCATCTTAATTACACCTCACCTGTATCTTGTGCACAGGATTACTTCCTTTCATTTGTTTTGAGCCTGCCACCATCACTCCTGGGCACACCCTGGGACTCCTCAACTGAAAAATAAGGGAGGAAGAAGTCTCTGCTTACCCCTTTCCTACCACTTGTCAGAGAAGTTTTCTCAGCCAACTCATCTCCAGGCTGAAAAGTTCCTTCCTGCTGCACTGCTTTTTGCACAGAAGCTGTGCTGTCCTTGACCATTCTTTTCACCCTTTTTAAGACCTTTTCCAGCTTTTGCTGCCGATTACCAGAACCCTCCTCCCCTGATGTCAACTCTATCCTCCTTCACATTTTCTTCTCACAGCACAGCATGGGGTAGCTGGGGGAGGTCAAAGATACAGCTAGAAAGGCAGCTTATGGAAAATCCAGGATGCTGTTGCCAGAGCTGAGGTCGAGTCAACCGAGCAAAGATTAACTGGAAGGCTACTTTCTCTGCCTACTGCAGGAGCACTCTGCCTGTACCTGGGAGGCAGTGAGATCCCTCTAGGTATCACTAACTGGGAGAACCAAACATGCTTTTTCTTCGATTAGCGTGGTCTGGGCCAAAATGTGTTGGCTATTTCCTTATTTTGAGCTATTTCCCTGTTTTGCAAGGAGGCAAATTGCTGGGTTTTGCTAGTGCTTCCCAATAGTTCGATTTGAACAATTCTTGAACAGGCCAAGAATATCAGTTCACTTAAAATTTAAGTTCTGTTTTCTTTTCTTTGTTAACAAATTGCTGTTCCAAAAGCAAAGGTAAATGTGGGAAAAGAACCATGGGAATGCACCAACTATTTCCTGGAAGTAACACACATGAAAAATGTCTTTGTTAAAGAGCTACTAATCACAATTGCCGCTACACAGAATCACACAAAACTCAATACAGGAAAATGAAAGGTATTTCATGACAAGAAACTATACACATTGCCAAGGAATTCAACACGTGTTGCTGAGGTTTGTCTCACTGAGCCATGGAGCATGAAAGCCTCTCCAAACTAACAAGTACAACAGTAAACAACAGAAGTTCGCTAAAGTTAAAAGCAATGAGCTCGTGTGCTCCTTCAGGACCTCTGGCTTGATGGTGCATGACATTTTCATTAGAAAAGCCCAATGAAACTAGAGCTGAGCCATGCAGACAAAATTAACTCAAACATTTAACAGATAAGTCAAAGACCATGACCGTAAACAAAAAAAAGCTGCACACTGCAGGTGGCTTCCAGTCTCCAAGCAACTATCTTGTTTTGCAGTGTGACCAACGACTCGGAAGAAAAATGAAGAAAAAAAAAAAGATCACGACTGCAAAGTTGTGCAGGTGACAAATACCAAAGAAGCTTTAAATTACAAAGAGGAAAGGCCACTGACAGCCAGCCGTCTGTCTGTCTGTGCACCAGTCTGTGTCTCCTTGCTCAGCAGGTGCTCAAGTTGAGAAGAACTGACAGTATCTGAGAGCATCTTCTCTGGAAACCATTTTAAAAAATGTTGGAATAAAGAAAAGGAGAAGAAAATGAAGAAATGAAGAAACTATATTTTCCACTTTCAAAAAGAGAAGGTAAAGAATAAAATAGTAACTCTAGAGAAAGCAGAAATTTAGATAGAGAAGGCTATAAAACATGCAAAGAGCTAATAAGAACCAGAGCTAACAAAGCTGGAGTCATGAGCAGTAAAGCTGACTGATGACAATTACACCAAATGAATATATTGGAGAGTCTATCAAATTACTTTGTTGGCAAAACAGGGTATCCACAACTAAATGATCTAGCTTATAAATGGAAGCTAATCAAGGACCATTATGGTTTATTTTGGATCCATAATCGATTAAATACAAAATCAATTCACAGCTTCACTCCAGTCCTTACCACACTCACTTTGATCACCCAAATGTAACTGGCAAAATGGTGAAGCAAAAGGAAGGAGTCAGGAAACATACGAGAAGCTGCTAGGCTGCTGAAGCTGAAGTACACCCATCTTTGAGATGCCTGGTATTTTCATATATTTTTGAGTGTTTTCAATTAAAGAAAGTGCAAACTAATCAAGACTTTTCTAAATAAATGCAAGCAACAGCTATAAAAAACAATCCTAACTTGAAATCCCTGCTTTAGGATAATAACAGAAACTAACGCACTAAATCCTACCACTCGCACTTTCTGCAGTCTTACATGAAGGAACAGAATCTAAGCTGGAAATTTGGCCTCTACTGCCTTTTTTAAGTTTCTATCTCTCCCAAGACCGGCAGTGGAGTAGCAAATTTCATTAAAAGTTGTGTGTTTCCTTATCATCCAACACCATCAGCCACTCACCTTACCCGGAGTCTTCAACATAACAGAAAGCCAAGTTTCAGACTTGGAACTGTACCAGATACTCTCCTGCCATGTTTTTCTTGGTTTACAACACCAAGAGAAGAGAACTTTTTCTTTTTCTCCCTGGCTGAAAGCTAACACACATTCACCCTCAAAAGAGTGTACAACACAAATGCCACCCCAATACGATGAAGCGTCACGCTCTGTTCCAGGCGATTATTTTAAAATAAAAATCGTATCAAGCATTCCCTCTGTCCAATATAGAGAAAGCCAGTTAATAGCTACAGGAATGAAACACACTTCCAAAGACCATCAGATCAAAATAAACACAAAAAAGTCTACACAGAAGACAGCTGAAGTTAGCACACGCAAATCACTTCAAACTACTGTGAACGCTGAATTTCAACTCCTTTTTTTCCTTCTACCGCCTGGTGCGTTTAAAAAAAACCACCAAGATATTCAATCAAGCAGCAAGAGATGCTTGTGTGCTACAGCTGCACATGGAGCTCACAAGGGGTTTTGCTTCTGGCTTCTTCTGAAGACATGACCTCATCAGGAGTTCAAACTATTACCTGGGCCGTTTCTTAAAGAGCTCTTAATTTGTCTTTCTGAACTCCAACTTCAGAAAAATGAACCTAGTTATAGAGCCACTAATAGAAGTGATCTTCATGTACCAGTCTGCAAACACAGAAGAGGTACAAGTCAAAGGAACAAGCCATAGCCTCCCTCTCACTTGAGCCCTGCAGCACATTGCCTTACAGCGCAAAGAAGTCATGCCTTCAACACAGAATCATGCTTTCAGCTGAATTTTCTACACGGCTTTATATTTTTTAATTAATTACCATGTTGTTTTCTGGGGTTTTTTTTGTTTGATTTGGTATTTTTGGGATGAGAACCCTATCTATTCCAGACTAAACCTAGTTAGTTTCATTAAAGACTGAAAGTCAAGTAAAGAACAGAAGAAAAATGCAGCTGAAAGACACGACAACAATCAAAGAAGAGGCAGTCTAATAACTTTAGATACCATGCACAAAGAAACAAGCTCTAAGCACATTTATTTTTAACGTTAAGTCACTCTGTCACATACTAGAAGATGCTTTTTGCAATAACAAAACCTGCCACAACATGAAAATTTCATGGGACTGGAAACAGGCACTTGACTCGCAATCCCTCCTTCCATCTACCTCTGCCTGTAACTCTGCATGCCTTCTGTGACTATGAGATGCCACTAAAATGTTTTTTAGCTAGGACAAGATACTTTGCTCCTTGTACTGCTCAGTCCCACTCCCTTAATTCTTATCTCATAAGGAATCCTTTTCCCCTGAATGTACAGACATTACTGTCACCTCCTAGGTACAAAACTACTGTGCAGCAGAAGAACTTAACAGCTTCTTACTAAGAAATACCTACTGATCGAAGAGTAATCATCATCCTCTCCCAGCAACCATGCTACTTAACACAGACAAACAGAATTCAGGTTAATAGTAGATAAATTCTGTGTTATGAAGTCACTGTGCTACACAGGAAACTTGTTTTCTTATTTCTACCTCTTCAGGACAAAGGTACCTATCTAAAAAAAAAAAGCCCTGCTGTTTACTTCCAGTCATCTGTTGCAATAATTTTTCCAACATCATCAAACATGAATTATTTAATACTCTCCACCCTGCTGGAAGAAGAAAACTCCCAAACTGACAACATACATGCATATTACTGCAAAGAAAGAGGCAAATATCACCTCCAATTTCCTTCCCAGTGAAGGAAAAAGAGAAGACAATTACTCCCTTATGTTAAAAAGAAACCCACTCAGTGGCTCTAAAAACCCATGGAAGACTGTAATCACAAAAGAGTTAGGGAAAGTCCTCATTTCAAAATCTGTCCCAAGGATCTCTCAAATCCTGCTACAGATACTTACACAGAAGAAGGAAGATTTTCAGACAACCACCACAAACCTAAGACCGCAGAAAGCACAAAGGGCTTACATTCAAGTCAACAAGTAGTCAGATGACCCACGCTCAGCCTGTACCCCTGAAACCAACAAAACCGGATCCTGTTAGGAAGCACTGCTGAGGAATAACAGCACAGAAGAACACTGGAAGATGCCTACGCACACGCAGAGCAGACAAGAACAGCTGTCTCACGGACACACACAGCTGCTGCCACCGCTGCCCGGCCGGCAGCAGCGCCTCGTCCCGCACGGAGCGCGGTTCTCGGGCTCCGTCCCCGGGCAGCGGCGCCACCGGCGGTACTCACCCGGCGCTGCCCGCGGCGCTGCCCCGCACCGGGCTCCCTGCGGCCGCCCTCACGCAGGGCCGCCCCGCTCCCCCATACACGCGGCGGCGGCTCGGGGCGCGCTCGGCGGCAGCAGCAGCTGATTTCAGCCCGGCTGCGCACTGAAGTTTCTTCTGCCGCCCCCTCCCTCAGGCGCTCAGGCGACCTGTGCGCAGGCGGGGCGGCGGCGTGTGAGGGTGATGGATAATGTGCGATGTGCGGTGCGGTGCGCGCCGGCCGAGGGGCCGCGGCGGCCTCGCAGGGCCAGCCCCCGGGTTTCGGGTTTCACGGGCAGCTGGCAGCCTCCGGGAGCGCCGCCGGCCCCGCTGCTGGAGGAACGCGCCTGCCTCCCCAGACGCTCTGGGAATGCCAGCCGCCGGGTGCCGTCCCGGGCTCCCTGCTGTCCCCAACCCTGCCACGCTGCAAGGGGACACACGGACAGCCCGAGATGCTACGCAGAGTTCTGCCGCCCCCTCTCCTTTCTCCTTTGTGCCTGTGATGCAGCTTTAGTCGTCTGAACACTCTCCGAGCAGCCCCGACCCCATCCACTTCTAACTTAGCACGGCTTAGCTCTCTCTAAGAAGTGCTCGGGGTTTCACTCGTCCGTGGGCCCGCACAACGAGGGTCCAAAGCTCTGACTCACAAAAAAACAGGGAATTAGGATGGAGACTGCAGCCGTAATTGGGTTTCGGGAGCTGCTGTCCACTGCCTGGATGGCAGGAGCGATGCCTGCTGCCGGGTGACTGAAGCATGAGGCTGCACTCTGCTTTTCTCCGTGCTCAGAGAGGGCAAGGAATGGCATGTAACCTCCGTCCTGCCTTCCGCCACAGTATTGGTTTTCGGTGGAAACAGCCTCTCTCGGAAAGTCCTAGATGCTGTGTTTCCCAGTCTGTTCTTTCAGATCCCCATCACGAGACAAAAAGCAGTTTCTAATACGATGCCACGATGAGATCATAAGAAAAAAAAAATTACTAATAATGATAGTTGAAGATGGCACAACATCACATTTTGATGCCCAAGCAGGGTTCAGCCTGTTGTACACACTAACAACAAAATCCTGCGCGTTTTCAGCTACACATACCAGACACGTGGTGTTCCTCTAATGACTTGAGCAGGAAGATCTGTACAAGCTAGAAAAATGTTTTGCATGAGAATCTCAGCATCTAATGAGTGCAGCTTGGACAGATCTAGACACACCCCCACCGGCTTCCCTCCCGTGACCCATTTCTCACAATTCTGTGCTTGCTGGTTCCAGCTCCACCCAATGTGAAAGCACTAAAAAATCCCCAGTACCGCAAGAATAGGTACGACCTTTTGAAAGCAATCAGTTTTCTGATTTATTTATCAGATTTATAAGGTTTTTCAATAGATGGGGTTTGAAGAATATTTATATAGTGTAGCAGGTGACAAACATGTCATAGCTTGCAGCAGTGATAAATAGGATACCACTGCACTGGAGAAGCTTCTACCTTTAACAGAAACAAAATAATTCATGTACCTGGTTACCCATACTGAATCAAACCTCTGAACTCTGCCTCTCACTAATGCTGCAGGAAGGGTTGGGGCCTGCAGCAGTCAGCCCAGATATCAGTACATCAATGAAGGGGAATACCCAAGGCACTTTCCTCAGCTTCCCAGCTTTTCTTGAGATAACCAGCCAGAAAAGAGAACTAAGCAAGCCATTAAGCATGAGGGCTGGTCGCTGCTCCTGCCTCTGGAAAAGAAATCCACAGAGATAAAGCAAGGAGGAGACAGAGCAAACTCATTCCTGTGATCTCCCTGCCAAATGGAGAGATTTGGCCAACAGAGGTCCTCAGCATCTGGAACAGCATGCTGCACCCCACCAAAACGCAGCTTTTCCCAGGAGCCATACCGGTTTGGAGAAACCACTGAGTCTTGCTGACTCTCCGCCAATGTAATTTTTTAAGAGTAAACAGGGTGTATCATACGTGGCTGCTCAGGAGGAGAAAATAAACATGCACAAACTTTAGATGGTAAGGAGGACACAAACACATGCACAGCAGGATACCTATGCTGGCCTTCAGTTTGCTTGGCTGCCAAATTCAGGCTCGGAGGGAGAACAGCCAGAATGACACATTAGAAAAAACATTTTTTAATGGGCTGGAGAGCCTTCCACCATCATCAAGGACCGTGCCTGCTCTGATGAGGGGCCTGTATGTATGGCAGCCTCACTTTATGCATCACAGTTATCGACATTATATAAAAATTTAACCCAGGCACTTCTGTAAGTTTTGTCTCTGCAGTTCTGTGCCTCTATCTGAACAACAGCCATATTAAGATACAAGAGCTCTTGTTTAAATTATAGGAAATTACTGCTCTGGTACTGTGCTGTTCTCCTAAGAGAGAAGTAACCCCAGGGAAATTTCCAGCTACCGTAGAGAAAGGAGAGTGGCACAGTGTACTTCCTAAGCACAGGGACACACAGGAAGCAAGCTGCAGGGCAAACTGGAGCTGCTGGCTGCAGCACTGGGTAAACACAGGCCCCCTGGTCCTGTGCCAGACCCGCTCGTGCGCGGCAGGCAGCTCACAGCCTTGTGCCCACAACGCAGGTGCTTTCAAAAGCTGAGCTGCAAAGCTACTCACGTCCTTGAATGACTGCACGTGTGAAGTCTGGCTATCAATACAAAATTACAAACAATAACAAACAATAACAATGAGGAGACCCTTTGTAATCAGATTTCCTTCCTTGCCTGGCTTATGGGTGGTCACTTGCTCCTGTTCTTTCTCTCTGTTTGTGGTTTGCTAGCTGATACCCTTCTAAAGTTGAGGTTTAGAGCATAAAACAGTTCATATTTGCAGTTTTATGAGCATTGAAATCCTTCAGCCTGAGTTGTCTTTTTTACATGTGTATCATCAATATCCAGTCATTTGTTAGCTACATCAGGAAAAAAAAAACCAGTAGGAGCAGGCCTATAACTGGAAACAGTTTATCCAACTCCATGCAATGCACAATTAAGGCAAAGAAAAGCCTGTTTTAGTGCCAGTAGGTACCAGCTCATGTCAGAACTTCTCCTATCTAACTCCTTAGATACCAAACCTAAGACTGAGACACTTCAAAGACTTGACCTTTGCTTGTCAGGGAGCTAAGGTTTTGAATCTTTGCCTCTGGAAGAACAACACATTGTTTTTTCCAGAACATTTAATGACAAAAACTAGAAACGCTTTACCAAACAATCAAACAGGAAGGAGGAAATCTGCATTTGCCACAGACAGTTTGGCCCTGCTCAGGCATGGAATAATACCCTTGGCCAAGTGCAAGCAGTTCCAAAGGTAATCCCACTGCTCTGGGCAAACATGTTCCTGGGGCAAGTATACATATAAACATACATATATACCGTCTTTGCAAAACAACTTCTCTACAGAAGTGTGTGCGGTCTGGTGAGCAAAGTGGGCAAAAGTCTAAGCAAGCTGGGAAAAAACACCACTTTTTTTTTTTTTTTCAATGTAACTAAACCCAGAAGGCATCTGATGCCCCTGCAGATTCTGTTGTCTAATACCAACGGAGAAGGCGGTACTAAATTCACTTTACATTTCAGGAAATACTTTCTCATCCTGTTCTCACTGGTTATGTTCTTCAACAGAACAAGCTGGACAACCATTTCCCACTCTCGGTTTAATGGAAATCAATTCACCTGATCATTGACTCACTCATAGACAAAATCTGTCATATCCCCCCACTGCCCAGGTTATTTTGGAAGAGGCAGTATTTTTTTTAACACTAGTGTTTTAACTTTTGTTGGATATTTTTGAGTACTGGCTTGCCACTATTTCCTTTGTTTATCCGATAGCACAGCTGACAATAAGGAAAGAACTGAAATTTCAAATAGCAAGTGTCATCAAAATTTAAGGCCACAAGTTAGAAAACACAGCTACAGCTCACTGAATAAATACTCCTGTATCTTTAGTCTTCAGCAAGAAAAGGACAAACCACACTCAGAATTAAGAGACAGCACCCAGAAAAGTGGCTTAAATCTTTACTGTTTCCCTAGGGACAGATTGTGCAAGATGTTTCACAGATGAGTAAAGCTGCTTACACTAACAGCCATAAAGCACAGACATGCAAGTGCTCAGAGACAGGGCCAAAACCTGACGTGTTGAAAATGGTTTGAAAAGTGTTAAGTTCTTCCTTCCACATCCAGGAAACTTCTACTCAAAGTCATCAAGAATGTTTGAATAATTTCTGGGTCTTCAAATCAAAAATCTAGCTGTCCAGCTGGGAATCGTTTTATCTCAAATAACCCATGGGCATCCTGCCATTTACATATCCACTTCCCCCAATTGCAGCAAAATATTCCTTACCAGTTTGTAGATTTTTCTGCTTTCCCTGCTTTCTAAGTTGCTCCATCCCTGTGCTTGGCAACTGAACCTCACATGCAACAATAGTTGCACTCAATATCATAATTCCTAGCTACATGTTCTGTTTTCCAGTCCGTGTAACTGGGACTAACGTAAGACTCTTAAGATGTGTGTGTCATACATCACATCCCACAAACTTGTGATAATACTCAATTTTTTTAAAAAAAAGTTTTTCATCACTTCCCTCTTCCTTTCTGTGCAAGTACTCAGAATAACTTTGTGTTTAGGTTGGATGTCAGTATTCAGCAGAGAATTTCTCCTCCTCTTATGAGAGTCCAAACAAGTTTATCTGGTCTACTTCCTTCAAGTTCAGATTGTTGCGTCTAGAGTTGTACTAAAATTATTATGAAAAACAAAACAAGGTTATTCTGGACACACAGAAGGAAGCTGATTCCACCGTGTCCTGACTGACAAAAAGACAGTCACCCATGTAATATATACTTCAAATTCTACTAATTCTTTACAACTGAGAAAGAACATTAGAAGGCACAGGATAGAGTTTCAATAGATAAAGTGATGATAAAATGTGACAGATCGATGCAGAAATGTAGAAATAAGACAACCAAGATCAGGAACATCAACACAAGGCTTTAAAACTAATGTTTTTGTTAAAGCACTCACTGACTACAAGACTTGACTCTTTCACAAGGCTGTTGCCAGGATCTCAGATTAGATTACACCACTTGGCTTTGATTTCCTAAACATCTTCCAGTTTTGCTCCAAGATTACTTTGGAATTAGCCCTTCCTAGTATAAACATACTATTCTTTCCCAGCTATAAAGCAGATTTCATTTGGACTCACAGGGCAGGCGGAAGGTAACTGACCTTGTGTCTTTAGTCAGAAGCACAGAACACAAGCATATGTATCCTTGCCTTTTGCCATCCTTCGTAGGAAAAAATAAAAATAAAAATCCCCTTCCTAATGTAGTCATTCCAGCAATGAATCTTTGTTTACTATTATAGGTCACAGCTCAAACCAGCAAATTCTGGATCCTGTTTGCATGGGACAGTTTAGAACTGAACTGCTCTTCCTTTCTATACAGAGAGTAGAACCCTCAAATATACAAATATGACACGTGTTTCCTTCCCAGTTTGACAGTGGGCATTTCACTGAGTACTTGGTGCCATGCAAAAATAATGTTGGGGTTTTTTTAAGGTAAAAAAACCCAAATAATGGGATCTTCCTAGAAGCTGAAATTCACATGGAAATAAAGGGGTTTTTGCCTGTGCCTCTGGGGAACACTGACATTGCAAAACAAGATTTCTTCCCCTTAAAAATTAACATCTACACTTATATTCTGCGATACATTACAGAAAACTCCTCAGCTCTCTATTTAGCAGCTGAAGCAGCCAAGATGAAATTTTTAGTGATACACTTAAAATGTATATACGCAAGAATGCAAGCAAAACTTTAATATTAGGGTTATGTTCCTGCTATCTATGGTTTAAATGTGTAGTCTCACCTTCTATTTAAATACGCAGACTCTGAGCAACTCCACTTTCATAAGCAGCGTACCAGCAGTTGCAGTAGAAAACTAGTAGGAAAAAAGCAGTTTGAAGTAAGCAGTAGGGGAAAAAAAACAAGCCGTAAGAGCTCAGAGGAGTTCACCATTGGCCAAGCAATCTTCTCAAGTCACTAAGAAGTGGATGTTCCTCAGCAGCAGTAAACAGGAGCTCCAGTTTACATGGCCTCTCAATAGGCTGGATGGAAAATCAGAAACAGCCACCCCGTAAAGCAGCAATAAATTTACAAGGGAAAAACAGCAGCCCACGGTGAACCTGGAATAATATGCAGGGATAACTGCATCAAATGTGATTAATTTAACAGTTAAGCCAGCAGGTAAAGAATTCAGAAAACCCTAAACAATGAAATTATGTGCCACTGTGTCTGTGCTTTGCCATTCCCATGATTTCTAACAAGCTGTCTGCACACCCTGTGCAGAGGACACTCATTCACCTGTCAGGACTGATCTCTGAGAAGAAATATGAAAACACCACAGAGCATATCCTCCTCAGGCAACCACGTTCTCCTTCCTGTGCTTTCTTGTAACAAAAAGCCTTTATAGCAAATGTACAGGTACAGTTATTGCACAAGGCACAATTTGTGTCTGTTTAAAAACGCCTGAGTCCATATCTATCACAGTAATGACTTCTGCTGGCATCTGCAGCCAGACATCACCCTCTGAGCCAGTCACTGGTACATTAGATCAGTAAAGAACAAGCACAGAGGGATAGGAAGTCAGTGTCTCAAACAACTTGCACTAAGAAATGCCTGTATTTTTTTAGCTGAGGAAACCAACACAACCATTACATTATATTTTAACCTGGTGGCATGTGAGGAGGAGGGTTCTGACAAAACCCAAGTTTAAAAACAGCACAGATTTCCAGAGGGCAGTCCCAACCTGTTGGACTTAAGCTCTGAAGTGACAAGCCCCACTGCATGAACTACATCATTTAAGGTGCAGAGGGCAACAAAGGTAAGATAAACATGACCGGAACAAATAAACAGGAGGGCAGAAACTAAAGACAATTGTTACATAATTTGCCCACAAAACACTCTCCTTCACAAGACAACAGGCTTAGTCACCAGGGACAAATTACAAATTTTTCTCTTGAAGACTTGGATAAGGTAGTAAAAAACTCACAAATAGCTTTTTTGGGTCAGCTTTCATTAGTGAGCAAAAGTAAGCAAGAGACAGAAACAAATTACTCTGTCCCATGTTACCGAAGGATTATTTTGAAGAGCGCATCAAAAAAGACCACTAAAATATCTTGAATCCATCCAATAAAGTTACTGTGTCTAGACTGCTACTATCAAGACTCGCACAATGCCTTACAAATGGAGCATAACATTTCCCAGATTGTGGAAATCTCACATTTTCTCAGACATTCTTGCAGGTGCAAGTATCTTTTCTAGCCTTACTGCACCGTCACGATAGCAATCATCACGGACTGGGTGTCTTGAATACTTGGTACTTGCACAAAATCTGGACCTCCAATGACCAACACATTGTGTTTCAGGGGAACCTCAGTCCATTGGTGAATCCACAGATTATTTTCTTGCAAGACATTGCCTGCAGTATCTATGTTCTGCAATAATTTAAGTGTGATCCTGGAATATCCATCACCTCTTCCTTCAAGGACAGATGGAAGTAGGCTGCATCAGTGGCTGAATAACATCCAGCATCTTTCTACTGCAACAAATGTTTCCAGAGAAGTTATCATTTCCTACCCCTCTGAACAGCTTACCCTGTCTGTGTGCCGTTGACCAATATATCATGATGTATTGACATTACTGATTGGCATCTGCAGTGCACAATATTTATTTCATCTAAATCCTTCCAGGAGACTCACCATCTCTCTGTTAATGTTATGAATGCATACTTATTACCCTAGCACTGAAAATGGTTTTATTACGGCTGCTGTTGCTTTCTTTCATTTTGCTTTTTAAAATTTTGTTTTATTGGTGATCTCAGTAAATGTCTGGACTTCTTTCGACCATGTATTAAGGCATATCTCTTCAGTTAGTCTAGTTAGGCATCCAGGGGAAAGAAATGGTTAAGAATTGTTCAGTGCCTCACCAAAATACGGATCACCTGGACTTGGTTATCTGCTGCTTCCCCTTCCACTGTGGTCCAGACTAGAAGAAACTGGAATAAAAGTTTCAATGGTTACAGCTCAGATGTGTTTTGCTAGGGGGCTGTTTGCTTTCCAAGTCTCACTAGGAGGTCTTGCTGCACTTCATCTTTAATGCGTGATGCACTATTTTGCAGTGCTGTAAATCTGGTCTTACTGTGTCCCTTGTATGATGCAATTTAAACCAGCAGAGTAGAGCCAAAAGATGAGGTGTGTCTCATCAGAAAAGATAAGATGCAATGCCACTCATATTTGTGGATTGCTGATCCCAATTAGTTTAATCACATTTTCAATGTTAAACTTGGTTACTCCTGGGTTACTGGGAAGCTGAGCACTCAAAGCTGCAGCAGCATTTGCCATTCCTTATCGTGCATTTCACAGGAGCTACAGGTAAGAAAAGCCTCAGGATCTCCCAATTCAAGCCTTCAAATTCCAACAGGTGATTCAAGGGACAGATAGTTTCTAGCAACAGATTAAGTATTAGCAGAAAACACAGCAGTCCAAAGTCGTTTTTCTCTCATTCTTTTGGATGCATCCTGAGGCATGACTGACTTCCATTTGAGACTTCCATCTCAAACAGTGGCATTTACTTCAAAATACTAGAGAGTTCTTGAGCCATTTGATTTTAATAGCAAAAGCAAGGCTTTTACCTTTAGAGTCAAAAAGCCCCATTTGCCACTCAGCATACTCCCTTTGGATCAAGCATAAATAGAAACCTCTTTCAGCTATCCCATACATAAAAGCCATTCTGGTAACTGTCCATTCTTCTCCCACATGCAAGCTGTTTTCAAGGCCAGCCAATTGACTCAGAGTACTTCTGAGATGTATTTTATGCTTTCCAGGTGCTTAATAGAAACTTTTCAGCAGAAAAAACCCTCACCTAGCTCTTGGGTTTCTCTTGCAATACCATTGTCATCTGCTCTTTTTCCCCTTTAGTCTTCTCTATGGATACTGCCCTCTTCATCAAGACCTTTTACCCAAGAATAACCCTGCGAACAAGAACAGGATTTTTACATTTAAATGTTTTAAAGGATCTATATTCTGCTTGCCTCAGAGGTCTATCTTAAGCCCCTGTCGCAATTTCCTCGATGTGACACAAAATAGTTGCAGTGAGTGGAGGTGATGCCGTGAGCAGAGGCTACGTGAAATCAGATAGTCAAATGAAGCAACATAATTGGATACCTAATCGTGGCAATAAAGGCTGCTGCACTCATCTCCACATGCCTCATTTAGTTTTATGAGTATTTTCCAGAACCTAATGTATGCCTGATGACCTGTGTACTCGAAGTTTTTAATTCCAGAGATTTTATCAAAGTGTCATGGCAAACGACCTCCTCTAGACAAGCAGCCACAGGAACGAAACGGGTCACTTCTTGTAACAATGAGGTAATTAAGGCTATTTCTTCTAGAAGAAAAAATTCTTCCCTTCCTTAAGTACTCAGAATAATGCTTTAAAGTCACAAAAACAGTGGGAATTACTGCTTTATGCAGTATAATCCAGGATGGATGACATACAGACCCCTCACTTTTTTGGCCCCACTATTTCATTGTGCAGTTTAACCACACCTGGTGAATTTTGTGTTAAATACATATATAAAGGACCCGGCATACAGGTTATATTGGGTTGTTGGGTTTTTTCTTTTTAATTTAATTTCATTTTTGCAGTACACACTTCAAACACAGACGTTATTGTTTGCACCTCACAAGCAAGCTACAACAGTCAACACCTGCTGCTCCCCAGCTTCTTCAGTGCTGTGGAAGAAGCCTCCTGTGGCAGATATCCAGATCCAAAAATGGCAAAACTAAGATCAAAACCTGGTATCTCCAAAATTAAGAAACTCACAGCTGCTCCTAGAAGGCCTTGGTCATGCAGTTTTCCTCATTGTGAGGGAAGCTGATGCCTTTCAGTCTTTGAAGACAGGAGCATTTCTAAGCCAATACACAATTCCAGCATTTAGACTCTGCAGCAAATGCTGAAAAACAAGGGAGTGATCTGGCAGAGGCTCCCAGTGATTCACACCTGCTTCACACTGCATCATTGTCTGTATCAGGTATAGGGGAACAGAAAATAGTGGATAAGAATGCATGCTAAGTCCCAACAGCTAGCAAGTGAGACTAAACAACCAGATAAATAATACTAAGCAGAAGTCACACTTCAGAAAGTACCTTCAGGTTTCCTTTCCTTATGCGCCTGACCTCCTCTGCAACCTCATATGTCTCTTCTGACCCTCTACCTTTGCTACTGGACATCTGTTTGTCTCCATTTAGGGAGAAGCAGTTCTGATAGACTTATAGGCAGCAGCAAACAGAAATTGTCCACTTACAAGGAGACCTGCAAGGAGCACTTGCCGTACAAACGAAAGCTGGTAGAGGAAGAGCATCATCTGCCTCATCTCCACCAAGCCTTTCACAGGAAATTCCAAGCACTAACAAGTTAAAAACTTCTCCTCTTTTTAACTCTTTTTCCTGATAAGTCACTTTTCTCCCTGCCCCAGGCTAGGATGTAGAACCTCACTGGCATTTCTTGTATTTTGTGAATCTCTGACTCTGAGGTAAAACTTCTGCCATCAGA